>CM017556.1:83578087-84033087 GCA_007844125.1 Sinonovacula constricta | reverse complement strand
ATATTGTGTCCTGTAACAAGTGCACGTTGTTGGTCAGGGTCTACAATTGTTGCTACTTTAAATATTGTGTCCTGTAACAAGTGCACGTTGTTGGTCAGGGTCTACAATTGTTGCTACTTTAAATATTGTGTCCTGTAACAAGTGCACGTTGTTGGTCAGGGTCTACAATTGTTGCTACTTTAAATATTGTGTCTTGTAACAAGTGCACGTTGTTGGTCAGGGTCTACAATTGTTGCTACTTTAAATATTGTGTCTTGTAACAAGTGCACGTTGCTGGTCAGGCTCTACAATTGTTGCTACTTTAAATATTGTGTCTTGTAACAAGTGCACGTTGTTGGTCAGGGTCTACAATTGTTGCTACTTTAAATATTGTGTCTTGTAACAAGTGCACGTTGTTGGTCAGGGTCTACAATTGTTGCTACTTTAAATATTGTGTCTTGTAACAAGTGCACGTTGCTGGTCAGGCTCTACAATTGTTGCTACTTTAAATATTGTGTCCTGTAACAAGTGCACGTTGTTGGTCAGGGTCTACAATTGTTGCTACTTTAAATATTGTGTCCTGTAACAAGTGCACGTTGTTGGTCAGGGTCTACAATTGTTGCTACTTTAAATATTGTGTCCTGTAACAAGTGCACGTTGTTGGTCAGGGACTACAATTGTTGCTACTTTAAATATTGTGTCCTGTAACAAGTGCACGTTGTTGGTCAGGCTCTACAATTGTTGCTACTTTAAATATTGTGTCCTGTAACAAGTGCACGTTGTTGGTCAGGGTCTACAATTGTTGCTACTTTAAAACGTGTCTTGTAACAACTGCACGTTGTTGGTCAGGGCCTACAATTGTTGCTACTTTAAATATTGTGTCTTGTAACAAGTGCACGTTGTTGGTCAGGGTCTACAATTGTTGCTACTTTAAATATTGTGTCCTGTAACAAGTGCACGTTGTTGGTCAGGGACTACAATTGTTGCTACTTTAAATATTGTGTCCTGTAACAAGTGCACGTTGTTGGTCAGGGACTACAATTGTTGCTACTTTAAATATTGTGTCCTGTAACAAGTGCACGTTGTTGGTCAGGCTCTACAATTGTTGCTACTTTAAATATTGTGTCCTGTAACAAGTGCACGTTGTTGGTCAGGGTCTACAATTGTTGCTACTTTAAATATTGTGTCCTGTAACAAGTGCACGTTGTTGGTCAGGGTCTACAATTGTTGCTACTTTAAATATTGTGTCCTGTAACAAGTGCACGTTGTTGGTCAGGGACTACAATTGTTGCTACTTTAAATATTGTGTCCTGTAACAAGTGCACGTTGTTGGTCAGGGTCTACAATTGTTGCTACTTTAAATATTGTGTCCTGTAACAAGTGCACGTTGTTGGTCAGGGTCTACAATTGTTGCTACTTTAAAACGTGTCTTGTAACAACTGCACGTTGTTGGTCAGGGCCTACAATTGTTGCTACTTTAAATATTGTGTCTTGTAACAACTGCACGTTGCTGGTCAGGGTCTACAATTGTTGCTACTTTAAATATTGTGTCCTGTAACAAGTGCACGTTGCTGGTCAGGGTCTACAATTGTTGCTACTTTAAAAATTGTGTCCTGTAACAAGTGCACGTTGTTGGTCAGGCTCTACAATTGTTGTTACTTTAAATATTGTGTCCTGTAACAAGTGCACGTTGTTGGTCAGGGACTACAATTGTTGCTACTTTAAAACGTGTCTTGTAACAAGTGCACGTTGTTGGTCAGGCTCTACAATTGTTGCTACTTTAAATATTGTGTCTTGTAACAAGTGCACGTTGTTGGTCAGGGACTACAATTGTTGCTACTTTAAAACGTGTCTTGTAACAAGTGCACGTTGTTGGTCAGGGACTACAATTGTTGCTACTTTAAATATTGTGTCCTGTAACAAGTGCACGTTGTTGGTCAGGGTCTACAATTGTTGCTACTTTAAAAATTGTGTCTTGTAACAAGTGCACGTTGCTGGTCAGGGTCTACAATTGTTGCTACTTTAAATATTGTGTCCTGTAACAAGTGCACGTTGCTGGTCAGGGTCTACAATTGTTACTACTTTAAAACGTGTCTTGTAACAAGTGCACGTTGTTGGTCAGGGTCTACAATTCTTGCTACTTTAAATATTGTGTCCTGTAACAAGTGCACGTTGTTGGGCAGGGTCTACAATTGTTGCTACTTTAAATATTGTGTCCTGTAACAAGTGCACGTTGTTGGTCAGGGTCTACAATTGTTGCTACTTTAAATATTGTGTCCTGTAACAACTGCACGTTGTTGGTCAGGGCCTACAATTGTTGCTACTTTAAATATTGTGTCCTGTAACAAGTGCACGTTGTTGGGCAGGGTCTACAATTGTTGCTACTTTAAAACGTGTCTTGTAACAATTGCACGTTGTTGGGCAGGGTCTACAATTGTTGCTACTTTAAATATTGTGTTCTGTAACAAGTGCACGTTGTTGGTCAGGGTCTACAATTGTTGCTACTTTAAATATTGTGTCCTGTAACAAGTGCACGTTGTTGGTCAGGGTCTACAATTGTTGCTATTTTAAATATTGTGTCCTGTAACAAGTGCACGTTGTTGGTCAGGGTCTACAATTGTTACTACTTTAAAACGTGTCTTGTAACAAGTGCACGTTGTTGGTCAGGGTCTACAATTCTTGCTACTTTAAATACGTGTCCTGTAACAAGTGCACGTTGTTGGTCAGGGCCTCGATTGTTGCTACTTTAAATATTGTGTCCTGTAACAAGTGCACGTTGTTGGTCAGGGTCTACAATTGTTGCTACTTTAAAACGTGTCTTGTAACAAGTGCACGTTGTTGGTCAGGGACTACAATTGTTGCTACTTTAAATATTGTGTCCTGTAACAAGTGCACGTTGTTGGTCAGGGTCTACAATTGTTGCTACTTTAAAACGTGTCTTGTAACAACTGCACGTTGTTGGTCAGGGTCTACAATTGTTGCTACTTTAAAACGTGTCTTGTAACAAGTGCACGTTGTTGGTCAGGGACTACAATTGTTGCTACTTTAAATATTGTGTCCTGTAACAAGTGCACGTTGCTGGTCAGGGTCTACAATTGTTGCTACTTTAAAACGTGTCTTGTAACAACTGCACGTTGTTGGTCAGGGTCTACAATTGTTGCTACTTTAAATATTGTGTCCTGTAACAAGTGCACGTTGCTGGTCAGGGACTACAATTGTTGCTACTTTAAATATTGTGTCCTGTATTAATTGCACGTTGCTGGTCAGGGTCTACAATTGTTGCTACTTTAAATATTGTGTCCTGTAACAAGTGCACGTTGCTGGTCAGGGTCTACAATTGTTGCTACTTTAAAAATTGTGTCCTGTTACAAGTGCACGTTGCTGGTCAGGGTCTACAATTGTTGCTACTTTAAAAATTGTGTCCTGTAACAAGTGCACGTTGCTGGTCAGGGTCTACAATTGTTGCTACTTTAAAAATTGTGTCCTGTTACAAGTGCACGTTGCTGGTCAGGGTCTACAATTGTTGCTACTTTAAAAATTGTGTCCTGTAACAATTGCACGTTGCTGGTCAGGGTCTACAATTGTTGCTACTTTAAAACGTGTCCTGTAACAACTGCACGTTGCTGGTCAGGGTCTACAATTGTTGCTACTTTAAAACGTGTCTTGTAACAAGTGCACGTTGCTGGTCAGGGTCTACAATTGTTGCTACTTTAAATATTGTGTCCTGTAACAAGTGCACGTTGCTGGTCAGGGTCTACAATTGTTGCTATTTTAAATATTGTGTCCTGTAACAACTGCACGTTGTTGGTCAGGGCCTACAATTGTTGCTACTTTAAAACGTGTCTTGTAACAAGTGCACGTTGTTTGTTCAGGGTCTACAATTGTTGCTACTTTAAAACGTGTCTTGTAACAAGTGCACGTTGTTGGTCAGGGACTACAATTGTTGCTACTTTAAAACGTGTCTTGTAACAAGTGCACGTTGTTGGTCAGGGTCTACAATTGTTGCTACTTTAAAACGTGTCTTGTAACAAGTGCACGTTGTTGGTCAGGGACTACAATTGTTGCTACTTTAAAACGTGTCTTGTAACAAGTGCACGTTGTTGGTCAGGGTCTACAATTGTTGCTACTTTAAAACGTGTCTTGTAACAAGTGCACGTTGTTGGTCAGGGTCTACAATTGTTGCTATTTTAAAAATTGTGTCCTGTAACAAGTGCACGTTGTTGGTCAGGGTCTACAATTGTTGCTACTTTAAAACGTGTCTTGTAACAAGTGCACGTTGTTGGTCAGGGACTACAATTGTTGCTACTTTAAAACGTGTCTTGTAACAAGTGCACGTTGTTGGTCAGGGTCTACAATTGTTGCTACTTTAAAACGTGTCTTGTAACAAGTGCACGTTGTTGGTCAGGGTCTACAATTGTTGCTATTTTAAAAATTGTGTCCTGTAACAAGTGCACGTTGCTGGTCAGGGCCTACAGTTGTTGCTACTTTAAAACGTGTCTTGTAACAAGTGCACGTTGTTGGTCAGGGTCTACAATTGTTGCTACTTTAAATATTGTGTCCTGTAACAAGTGCACGTTGCTGGTCAGGGTCTACAATTGTTGCTATTTTAAATATTGTGTCCTGTAACAACTGCACGTTGTTGGTCAGGGCCTACAATTGTTGCTACTTTAAAACGTGTCCTGTAACAAGTGCACGTTGTTGGTCAGGGTCTACAATTGTTGCTACTTTAAATATTGTGTCCTGTAACAAGTGCATGTTGCTGGTCAGGGTCTACAATTGTTGCTATTTTAAATATTGTGTCCTGTAACAAGTGCACGTTGCTGGTCAGGGTCTACAATTGTTGCTACTTTAAATATTGTGTCCTGTAACAAGTGCACGTTGTTGGTCAGGGTCTACAATTGTTGCTACTTTAAATATTGTGTCCTGTAACAAGTGCACGTTGCTGGTCAGGGTCTACAATTGTTGCTACTTTAAATATTGTGTCCTGTAACAAGTGCACGTTGTTGGTCAGGCTCTACAATTGTTGCTACTTTAAATATTGTGTCCTGTAACAAGTGCACGTTGTTGGTCAGGGTCTACAATTGTTGCTACTTTAAATATTGTGTCCTGTAACAAGTGCACGTTGCTGGTCAGGGTCTACAATTGTTGCTACTTTAAATATTGTGTCCTGTAACAAGTGCACGTTGTTGGTCAGGGTCTACAATTGTTGCTACTTTAAATATTGTGTCCTGTAACAAGTGCACGTTGTTGGTCAGGGTCTACAATTGTTGCTACTTTAAATATTGTGTCCTGTAACAAGTGCACGTTGTTGGTCAGGGTCTACAATTGTTGCTACTTTAAATATTGTGTCCTGTAACAAGTGCACGTTGCTGGTCAGGGTCTACAATTGTTGCTACTTTAAATATTGTGTCCTGTAACAAGTGCACGTTGTTGGTCAGGGTCTACAATTGTTGCTACTTTAAATATTGTGTCCTGTAACAAGTGCACGTTGTTGGTCAGGGTCTACAATTGTTGCTACTTTAAATATTGTGTCCTGTAACAAGTGCACGTTGTTGGTCAGGGTCTACAATTGTTGCTACTTTAAATATTGTGTCCTGTAACAAGTGCACGTTGCTGGTCAGGGTCTACAATTGTTGCTACTTTAAATATTGTGTCCTGTAACAAGTGCACGTTGTTGGTCAGGCTCTACAATTGTTGCTACTTTAAATATTGTGTCCTGTAACAAGTGCACGTTGTTGGTCAGGGTCTACAATTGTTGCTACTTTAAATATTGTGTCCTGTAACAAGTGCACGTTGCTGGTCAGGGTCTACAATTGTTGCTACTTTAAATATTGTGTCCTGTAACAAGTGCACGTTGTTGGTCAGGCTCTACAATTGTTGCTACTTTAAATATTGTGTCCTGTAACAAGTGCACGTTGTTGGGCAGGGTCTACAATTGTTGCTACTTTAAATATTGTGTTCTGTAACAAGTGCACGTTGTTGGTCAGGCTCTACAATTGTTGCTACTTTAAATATTGTGTCCTGTAACAAGTGCACGTTGCTGGTCAGGGTCTACAATTGTTGCTACTTTAAATATTGTGTCCTGTAACAAGTGCACGTTGTTGGTCAGGCTCTACAATTGTTGCTACTTTAAATATTGTGTCCTGTAACAAGTGCACGTTGCTGGTCAGGGTCTACAATTGTTGCTACTTTAAATATTGTGTCCTGTAACAAGTGCACGTTGCTGGTCAGGGTCTACAATTGTTACTACTTTAAAACGTGTCTTGTAACAAGTGCACGTTGCTGGTCAGGGTCTACAATTGTTGCTACTTTAAAACGTGTCCTGTAACAAGTGCGCGTTGTTGGTCAGGGTCTACAATTGTTGCTACTTTAAATATTGTGTCCTGTAACAAGTGCACGTTGCTGGTCAGGGTCTACAATTGTTGCTACTTTAAATATTGTGTCCTGTAACAAGTGCACGTTGCTGGTCAGGGTCTACAATTGTTGCTACTTTAAATATTGTGTCCTGTAACAAGTGCACGTTGTTGGTCAGGGTCTACAATTGTTGCTACTTTAAAACGTGTCCTGTAACAAGTGCACGTTGTTGGTCAGGGTCTACAATTGTTGCTACTTTAAATATTGTGTCCTGTAACAAGTGCACGTTGCTGGTCAGGGTCTACAATTGTTGCTATTTTAAATATTGTGTCCTGTAACAACTGCACGTTGTTGGTCAGGGCCTACAATTGTTGCTACTTTAAAACGTGTCTTGTAACAAGTGCACGTTGTTGGTCAGGGTCTACAATTGTTGCTACTTTAAAACGTGTCCTGTAACAAGTGCACGTTGTTGGTCAGGGTCTACAATTGTTGCTACTTTAAAACGTGTCTTGTAACAAGTGCACGTTGTTGGTCAGGGTCTACAATTGTTGCTACTTTAAAACGTGTCTTGTAACAAGTGCACGTTGTTGGTCAGGGTCTACAATTGTTGCTATTTTAAATATTGTGTCCTGTAACAAGTGCACGTTGTTGGTCAGGGACTACAATTGTTGCTATTTTAAAAATTGTGTCCTGTTACAAGTGCACGTTGCTGGTCAGGGTCTACAATTGTTGCTACTTTAAATATTGTGTCCTGTTACAAGTGCACGTTGCTGGTCAGGGTCTACAATTGTTGCTATTTTAAATATTGTGTCCTGTTACAAGTGCACGTTGCTGGTCAGGGACTACAATTGTTGCTACTTTAAAACGTGTCTTGTAACAAGTGCACGTTGTTGGTCAGGGTCTACAATTGTTGCTACTTTAAATATTGTGTCCTGTTACAAGTGCACGTTGCTGGTCAGGGTCTACAATTGTTGCTATTTTAAATATTGTGTCCTGTTACAAGTGCACGTTGCTGGTCAGGGACTACAATTGTTGCTACTTTAAAACGTGTCCTGTAACAAGTGCACGTTGTTGGTCAGGGTCTACAATTGTTGCTACTTTAAAACGTGTCTTGTAACAAGTGCACGTTGTTGGTCAGGGTCTACAATTGTTGCTACTTTAAAACGTGTCTTGTAACAAGTGCACGTTGCTGGTCAGGGACTACAATTGTTGCTACTTTAAATATTGTGTCCTGTAACAACTGCACGTTGTTGGTCAGGGTCTACAATTGTTGCTATTTTAAATATTGTGTCCTGTTACAAGTGCACGTTGCTGGTCAGGGTCTACAATTGTTGCTACTTTAAAACGTGTCTTGTAACAAGTGCACGTTGCTGGTCAGGGTCTACAATTGTTGCTACTTTAAATATTGTGTCCTGTAACAAGTGCACGTTGCTGGTCAGGGTCTACAATTTTTGCTACTTTAAATATTGTGTCCTGTAACAAGTGCACGTTGCTGGTCAGGGTCTACAATTGTTGCTATTTTAAATATTGTGTCCTGTAACAACTGCGCGTTGATGGTCAGGGCCTACAATTGTTGCTACTTTAAATATTGTGTCCTGTAACAACTGCGCGTTGATGGTCAGGGCCTACAATTGTTGCTACTTTAAATATTGTGTCCTGTAACAACTGCGCGTTGATGGTCAGGGCCTACAATTGTTGCTACTTTAAATATTGTGTCCTGTAACAACTGCGCGTTGATGGTCAGGGCCTACAATTGTTGCTACTTTAAATATTGTGTCCTGTAACAACTGCGCGTTGATGGTCAGGGTCTACAATTGTTGCTACTTTAAATATTGTGTCCTGTAACAAGTGCACGTTGTTGGTCAGGGTCTACAATTGTTGCTACTTTAAATATTGTGTCCTGTAACAAGTGCACGTTGCTGGTCAGGGACTACAATTGTTGCTACTTTAAATATTGTGTCCTGTAACAAGTGCACGTTGCTGGTCAGGGTCTACAATTGTTGCTACTTTAAATATTGTGTCCTGTAACAAGTGCACGTTGTTGGTCAGGGTCTACAATTGTTGCTACTTTAAATATTGTGTCCTGTAACAAGTGCACGTTGTTGGTCAGGGTCTACAATTGTTGCTACTTTAAAACGTGTCCTGTAACAAGTGCACGTTGCTGGTCAGGGTCTACAATTGTTGCTACTTTAAATATTGTGTCCTGTAACAAGTGCACGTTGTTGGTCAGGGCCTACAATTGTTGCTACTTTAAATATTGTGTCCTGTAACAAGTGCACGTTGTTGGTCAGGGACTACAATTGTTGCTACTTTAAATATTGTGTCTTGTAACAAGTGCACGTTGTTGGTCAGGGACTACAATTGTTGCTACTTTAAATATTGTGTCTTGTAACAAGTGCACGTTGTTGGTCAAGGTCTACAATTGTTGCTACTTTAAATATTGTGTCTTGTAACAAGTGCACGTTGCTGGTCAGGGTCTACAATTGTTGCTACTTTAAATATTGTGTCTTGTAACAAGTGCACGTTGTTGGTCAGGGACTACAATTGTTGCTACTTTAAATATTGTGTCTTGTAACAAGTGCACGTTGTTGGTCAAGGTCTACAATTGTTGCTACTTTAAATATTGTGTCTTGTAACAAGTGCACGTTGCTGGTCAGGGTCTACAATTGTTGCTACTTTAAATATTGTGTCTTGTAACAAGTGCACGTTGCTGGTCAGGGACTACAATTGTTGCTACTTTAAATATTGTGTCTTGTAACAAGTGCACGTTGTTGGTCAGGGACTACAATTGTTGCTACTTTAAATATTGTGTCTTGTAACAAGTGCACGTTGTTGGTCAGGGACTACAATTGTTGCTACTTTAAATATTGTGTCTTGTAACAAGTGCACGTTGCTGGTCAGGGTCTACAATTGTTGCTACTTTAAATATTGTGTCTTGTAACAAGTGCACGTTGCTGGTCAGGGTCTACAATTGTTGCTACTTTAAATATTGTGTCCTGTAACAAGTGCACGTTGTTGGTCAGGGACTACAATTGTTGCTACTTTAAATATTGTGTCTTGTAACAAGTGCACGTTGTTGGTCAGGGACTACAATTGTTGCTACTTTAAATATTGTGTCTTGTAACAAGTGCACGTTGTTGGTCAGGGACTACAATTGTTGCTACTTTAAATATTGTGTCTTGTAACAAGTGCACGTTGTTGGTCAAGGTCTACAATTGTTGCTACTTTAAATATTGTGTCCTGTAACAAGTGCACGTTGCTGGTCAGGGTCTACAATTGTTGCTACTTTAAATATTGTGTCCTGTAACAAGTGCACGTTGCTGGTCAGGGTCTACAATTTTTGCTACTTTAAATATTGTGTCCTGTAACAACTGCACGTTGCTGGTCAGGGTCTACAATTGTTGCTACTTTAAAACTTGTCTTGTAACAACTGCACGTTGCTGGTCAGGGTCTACAATTGTTGCTACTTTAAATATTGTGTCCTGTATATTATTAATATACTATAATTGTTTTGACATGCCTAACTTATATGTGTATATGTTCATATATACCATGATTGTGTTGCCATGCCTAATTCATATAAGTATATGCTAATATATACTTTAATGGTGTTACCATGCCAAGTTAAAATATGAACATGTTATTATATACTTTAATTGTGTTAACATGTCCAATTTATGTATGAATATGTATGTGTGAATTATGCTATAAGTAACATGTTCATCCTCGTATATGTTATAAACATATATGTATATATTAGTCGCGTGACATTGTTTGTTTTTTGACAATAATTCGTTTGTTTGTAACAAGAAACGTATGTTTACGTTACCGAAATAAAGAATCTGTCTGTCTGTCTGTCTGTCTGTAACAAGTGCACGTTGTTGGAAAGGTTAGGTAATTGTAAAATGTAGCGAAAGGCTTTTGAATGGAGGAGGGGATTTATTGTATGACGCCACCAAGAAATCTAAAACACCAAAATATGAGTTTAAAGTTGGCTGTCTCTATTTACCTATATATGTTGTTGAAATAAATCACGTGTATAATGTATTGGTATGCATCCTTTCAGCAGTTTGTTAACTGTCTGTCGGACAGACAATATAAATGATTTTTTAAGATAACGGAAGAAATGTAAAATGTGTATTTGAAAATTAGAAACATTTTATTGTTTCTCTAACGTTGTCTTACAATCAAGGCTACGTTTGAAAAACAAAAGAAGAACGATTGTTTTTCTCTAACACTATCTGGCTATCTGTTAAGGGTTTATTAGGATTTTATAAATACTCATTGACAACGACTGCAACGACTGCAACTGTCATGGACAACGTTTGATTTCACTTCTATTAAACTGCTGTGTGAAAACAAGTTTTAATAAATCACCGTTTTAAAAGAGCGATCCCACTTAGTAACATTGCTAATTTTCTTTAATTATGACAACTGAGATTTATTTGTTTTGCTCAATTATTGATATCTAACATTTACCAGCATGGGTCCAGATAATTGGAGAATAGCATCACTTGCTGTTCAATCGAGAAATCCACAGGAGACGGAGGCGAGTCCTAGCTGATCTTCTGGGAATCATTTAACATTCATCCACGTAGACTGCATACTTCACATATGGCAGAGTACTAGAGCGGTTGGTCGATTAAGATGAAGTCAGAGACGTTTGAGAAATGATTATTATCTTCGAGTTCGTCAATTGCCTCATCATCGTGATCACTTAGATCAGAGGTTTCTCTTGAGAGAACAAATGTGTGTTATATGGACTCACAAACACGCCTGCTTAGGAAGTTCTAAAAAATCGAAAAAATAAAAACAGGGTTAAATTGATAACTACGTGTCGAAAAACCGTAAACTTGCGAAATGAAGTTTTGTGGGATATTTTTTGTGACATCGAGCCGACGAAAGTATGGTCATAGTGGTGACGTCCAGCTTATTATTGGTAGATGAAGACCCTAGTCAAATGTCTGAGCAGAGCCATGGGCGCTCCGCATGTTAGCTGGAAAACCTTCCAATATGAAAGTTATCGCTCCGACCGGGACTCGAACCCACGCTGTGAGCGGCTGATGAGTTTAGCGGGATGCTATATAAAGATAATTTTTAAACATTAACAAGCCAATTTGAAATAAGATATTACCTCAAAAGGAAAGTATAGAAATACAGATCTTAAGATATAAAAAAGATTTAATTATAATTGTAGTGAATGCTTCTTGAATCATATTGCGTTAATCTTATTAAGCTATGTCAAGTTTTATGTAACATCTTTACCCTCAATGATCGAACAGCTATTTGGCGAACATAATTTAAATGCTGAAATCTCAATTGATAAAATCTTCACCCACATATACAGACAGTAAGGGACCCTTACTTCGACCTAATCAGTCAACAGACAAAATTTACTTTAAAAGCTCAGTATTTTTTAAGCTTAGATGTATGTGTTTTCACAACTCTACTTGTTTAACTAGGTGGTGGAGAGATACATTCCCCATCCCCCTTCTCCCTGAATCCTCGCCTTGCCGTACGATAGAGAAATTTATCGACATAGATACGAGACTCAGAATATCTTTGGGGATTCATTTAACATTCTTCCATACACTACAAACTTGACATATGGCAATGAACACGAGGTATCAGCCAATTAAGCTTCATAAAACGACGCAATGGAAATGGCAATTATTCTCTTGACTCATAACACTATACAGTCATATTTTTTTCTCCCAAGGAAATGAGTGTTTATATCGACATGAAAACGTCTCTTTGGGAGAGGAAAAAGTGCCACCAAAAAACATGTTTTATTTAGATGTTATGTGCAAGAATAAAAACTTTAATATAGAAAGCTTAATATGTTGTAAATGAAAACGCACGCAAATTATTTTGCGATATTTGAATAATTATATAAATATTAAATGCTATCCTGACACGGAGGCAAATATAATATCAGAAAATATTATTTTCAGCGTTGGAAATTTATTGAGTTAGATGTAGACTACACTTAATTTCTCTTCACTATGTATTTCTCGCCAGGTGGTTTTCGTTCCTGACTAGACCATGGTCATTTTTGTCGTTCAGCCTTGGGAATTCATGCAGTATAAATGATATGTTTCTGTAAATCTATATAATAGTCGTTTCTGAGTTATATAAGTGTTAATGGAATTACCGATGCAATGTTAATGTATAGATATAAATTGACTCTTTAAAGATAAATAGAACTTAGAGCAAGGTAAACTTTTCACGGTTTTATAAGAATATATGACAAAGTCCTATTAGCATTGCAAGAAGTACCCCAAAAGGCACAGGATAAAGGTATTCACGCGCTAGCCAAATGTAAAACTAAAACTAAAAGCTGTGATGAATCATTTAACAAAATGAGAAAAACAGTGAGTTACCATCTTGGAATAATGATGATGATGATGAATATGATGATGTTGTTGTTGATGATGATGATGATGATGATGATGATGATGATGATGATGATGATGATAATAATAAATAAATAAAAATATGTATAATAATAAATTTAGTAATGGCTGGCTTTCCTAAAAGTATACTCTTCACTGCAAGGTACGATAGAAAACGAAAACGTATACACATTCAAAGGTAATTAATTCACATAAATATTATATACAACATAAATGATCACTTATTTAAATTCAGATCGCTATAAGATATCGTTCGTTTTATGTGTGTCATTCTCCGTTTTTATGAAATAAAAAGATATGACGCTGATATGTTTAATATCTTGTTTCTTTATCACATTCAACTGACTGTAATGATCCTTTAGCTAAGATAACAATGGTAAAACAATGAAAATAAATCCCCAAAACAGAGTCATAAATGCTTAATCTCCCATGTGTTTTCCTTTAAGAAAAAAACTTAATTTCTTTGGGTATATAGTCTATTTATTTATACATAAAAAGGCCGTTATATCTTAAATACTTCTGCACATTTCACCACTTTGACAGAATCCCTATAGACATATTATATACAAAATGTCTTTTTTATTATGTATTAAGCATAACGCGTCCCTTGCATTATTTTTAGATATAATAATTATTTCAACAATAAATGAACGCCATCGGAAATAGTTCGCCGTACAATTTGCTGTAGTCTATAACGCGTGGGATGCTGACATCATTCGGGGGCATGCAGGGACAGTTGTATCATATCTTACAATATAACGCGCAAGCGCTTGCAGGATAGTGATTAACAATGATGACGTCAGTGACTAAATATAGAGCTGAAAAGAAGTCAATATAGCAATAAAGCTGTGCCGAAATTGTCTCTAAAATATAATTCAAATCCCAAAATAAACACTCTGGAGAAAAGATTTGAAATCAACCCATATCAAATTTCTATCCGTCATAATTCGAAGCATGCCATTTATTCGAGGATTTTAGAAGAACGTTGCCTTTTGTCGTTATCGTAATTAAAGTTGGTTTCGATCATTCAGTTACAATTGTGGTCTTTAGAAGAAATAAACGACTGGGTAATTAATAATCTAGAAAGCTGTTGTTATCAAATGACGGGCAATTACAGAAAATCACGAATTATGATTTTTTTCACAAGCCGAGAAGCAGTTTTTGGTAGTTGTATTTCACCAAACTCTAAATACAAATTTAAAAACAAAGAAAATTAGTTATTAAATATTATATTGTTATTTAAATTGTATTTATATTGTTCTTAGAAAAAAATACATCAATTCATTTTACTACAAACGGCCAAGTACTTAAAAGTTAGTGCATTTTTGTTTATAACACCAACTATAAAGTTCTTTATAACTTATCTTTATACTGTAAACACGCATTTAATTCAAGACAATATGTAGTTAATAGATACAATAACTGATAAGCAATCATTATATATTTATATACTTTATTTGTTTATAATTACTGTTGAAAAAATGTAATGAGATTGTTCTAAGAAAAGATTCTCCTTGTTCAAGGTCAACTTTTCAATATGTCATCACCGCTTTGTGATATAAAGAGGGTTTATCCTATTCAAACTCTATTTAAATACTTCTATCTAATTTATCATTCTATCAGCCGTTGTTTAATCATGTAAGAGTTCCTGTTTTGTTAATGTTTACGTATGTACACTCTCGTATATAGTATGTGCATATGCGCCACTTTTATCGCTTCATCATAGGGATTATGGATTAGCCGGCATTTTTGCCGATAATGTGCAGCGATATTTCTATAATTATAGCACAGGTGCACTTATTATTATATTGACACCTACGAGTCAGGCGTAATGCTGTCCCCTTAGCCCCGAGCGTTAGGAGGGAAGCCACTACTACCAACTTTAAAGTCTTTGGTTTGACCCGACCGGGGTTCGAACCCACGACCTCCCGATCCGCAAGCCGACGCTCTACCACCGCTTTATCATAACGATGAACTGTATGTTCAAGTTGTATAAAATAAAATGTTGTTCTGTTCTGTTTAAAGAAGCTAGCACTGGAGATTAAAAAAACAACAACATTCAGACTAAACCTGTGACAAATCTGGAGCATCTGATTGGCCAGTTTAAAATTGCATCTACTACTGAAGATCATTATTTTCTTACATGGGTGTTCATGTAACTTTAGGTAATCTTTTCATTACATCTTTTTTTGTGGTAAATATTTAGGCGCATTATTTCTCTGCATTTATTTTCATCTTTATGTATTATTAAATATCATTATGCTGCTACATATTTTGTTTATTTTGCATTTAAGCTCATTTTATCTACATCTGTATTGAAGATCATTATTTCGTAACATATGTGTTCTTCTAGTTGTTCAGATAATTTTTCCGTCACATCTGTGTTCTTCTGATATTTAAAATCATTATTTCGTGACATTTGTCTTCTCCAAGTAGTTAAGCAAAAAAATCCAAGACTTCCACTTTAACCTGGATTCTCGGATAATCTTGTTATGAATACATGCTCTTGAAAGCACTAATCAACCGTTGCAGAGTAAGCTTATATCCCCAAGTTCACAACGTGTACTATGCAATATTGACTATGGACTCGTTAAGCACGTGCACTTCAGTACATTAAAAATGATGACATTTTTCTAGGCAGGACTAGTTTAAAGGGCAACATCTATCCTATAATATGGTGGGTTGGGGCAGGGTGGACTTCATTGATTAGCAAGTGCAAGCATTTTGAAAGATTACGATTTTATTAACTACAAAAGAATCAACAGTCTTATCTGGGATAAAATCGTTATAAATGCATGTACGTTAAGAAAGATAAACCAAAACAATGTTACTGTAGATCTCATGATTCAAGGAATTGACCATTAAATTTAGACACCAGATTTCCAAAATTGAATACATTTTACTGGATTATTTTATGCAAAGTTTAAATTGTAAGACTCTGAACGCTTTGATTTTTATTATTCCACTGCTAAAGAAAAGAATATAATTAAGAGATCAAAGTGAAAAATGTATTCCATGGTGATAAAAATGTAGCCGGATGATAGGGAGAGAACATGTAAGCGGTCGGGTTTGCGCAGTCGGTAGAGCATTTGCCCTGTTAGCGAAACGTCCCGGGTTCGAGTCTCGGAGGGCTGCACACTGTTCTCCCTATGTAACAAATATATCTCGCATGACTGATAAATATATAATACATACATACATACATACATACATATATATATATATATATATATATATATAGAGAGAGAGAGAGAGAGAGAGAGAGAGAGAGAGAGAGAAGGCCACCATTTTGTTTAATACAGTGTATGCCAATTAAGCGTATGGCCCTATTGGAATTATTGTAACAGCCATCGATGGAAATCGGTCTTTTAATGTTAACCAGGCCGGTGTGTATCAAAACGGCCTTGTCAAAACCTCCATTGACTTAATACGACATAATTAAAACAGCATTGTCTAAAAAATACATGTATCATAATAATTACAATTTTATTTGTCTTAAAACTAGGTGAGAGTCAAAATTGGTACTGTCCAAAAAAAAAAAGCGCAAAATTAAAATCCCTTTCGCCCAAAAAAGTGGGAAAAACGTTGCACCATACCACACGAGCGTCATATCTATACCCCTACACACAAAAAGTCCAAATCCGCATATAAATAAAACACTTTTCTTTTCCCCCATGACCCAAAACGGCAGGACAAAAATCATTCACAAAATAAAGAAAGAAAACGTTTGGTCACTACTGTAAACACAACAAATCTTTTATAGCATTGTTTTTGGTACTTTTCTAACTACATGGAAGCACCTCTCCCCATATTTGCGGAAATGAATCCGGTGGTTGTCCTGCCCGGAGACACATGCCAGTCAGATTTTCTCTACAGGATCACATAGCTCGTGCTTAGGCTTAGTAATCAAATTCAGATAATCGCGCAGAAAATTGCCAATACAGCGGAGTATATTTAGACAAAAATGGTGACTCCCTGGAGGCCCGTGACTGCAAGTTAAAGCAGGATATACGCATGGTTTGTGTCAGGAATAATGACACGCATACAAGAAGTTATTAACAAGGGAATTAAACAAAACGTGTCCAAAATGAAACTTAATTTTAAAATTCCCATTATTTTGAACGTTCTTTCTGTGACCATACATCAGATGACGAGTATAAAACTGGAGGGTCGATAAAACTTTAAAAAATATTTATTTATTTGGGTTTTACGGCACACCGACACTTAACAGGTCATACGGCGCCGATTAAAAAATATAACGGTAGTTCCACGACTGGTCTACCTGGTGTCATAATATAGGACTGGTTGTGGTATAATGCCAGGTGTTTACGACTCCCTATACTCAGTGAAGGCAGCACTATATCTGCGTCAAGTGGACACCGTCTCTAGGTAGCTGTAATACTGTTGGTGGGACGATAAAATCAACGAACAAAAAAACAACAACCAACAACTAGTGTCTCCCGTTACTGAACAGTTATGGTTGTTTACGTGTTCTCCTTTACGACGTGGGTCTTAAAGTCTTAAATTATAAAGGACAATAAGCTGCCATTACATATATCTTGCATTTTGTCAATGGCTCTGCATTTCTACATTGCCATTTATTCCATAGCCTTCCTAGACCAAAAATATCTCGAAGCTTAGCTTCAGCAATTGCAACTGTAAACAGTACACTCTGATCAATGTAGTGGCATTTGTTAAGCTTCTTCTACTTTATCAACATATTTTTTTCACCAAAATGCCATCTATTTTAAGTACATGAAGGATAGTGGATCAAACATTTTTTTTTTAAAAATTGCATCGTACTATAATAAGTAAAGAAATATTATCTGAAAATAAAGAACTCACACATGTACCAGAATGGAACCGTCCTCGCCCATTGCTGAAGTGACTCTAGTTGCCGTCCTGTTCAGAAACACATTTCAGCCATATTTCCTGAACAGGATCGCAGAGCTCGTGGTTTAATTCTGTTATCAAATTTAGCCAATCTCACAAAACACTTTTATTACCGCGATGTATATTTATATCAAAATGTCAAAATGTCGACTATACTGGGAGGTTGAGTACTGGAAAACTGGAAAAATTGGCACACCACATCTCTAACAGGCCGTTCGTGTTGGAACGTGCGACTTGTTTTCTGAGATAATCAAGAAACCATTTTATACATGATATTAAAAAATCTAAATTTGCGCATAAATGACAGGAGAGCCAAAAGCCAAATTTCCTCCAAACGGCCAAAGTCACTTTCCGCACAATGAGTCAAAACATTTTGGCATAGGCTGACAATTATCACTAGAAACATTAATAGAAATGAATGCTAATAAAATAAAATGAAGATTCATATAATCTTTTGAGAGAGAGAGAGAGAGAGAGAGAGAGAGAGAGAGAGAGAGAGAGAGAGAGAGAGAGGGAGGGAGAGAGAGAGAGTTAGATAGAGAGAGAGTTAGACAGAGGGAGAGAGACAGACAGACAGACAGACAGACAGACAGAGACAGACAGAGAGGAAGACCGAGAGAGACAGGGACACAGACAACTAGAGAGGCAGAGAGAGAGAGAGAGAGAGAGAGAGAGAGAGAGAGAGAGAAAAACAACTTGGCAGAAGTCTAAGCTGTTTCTGTGGGAAAATATGCACATGTATTTGACAAAATAAATCTCTTACTATATAACTTTTAAAAATCGGTTTACATTAAAACTGGATCTACAAGGTAGGCTTAAAAAGTACTCACTACTTTAATATATGCCAAATAATGTGCTTGTCATAATTAAGAACCATTTTACTGAAGTTTATATAGCATAGGTATATGTCTTGAGGGTATAACCATACGGACAGATATCGCAATGTAAATCTTCCAGATAATCAGGACACATGGGTATTATGAAATGGAGATCAAATTTCCTACAGTTGTCTGGAGACGGCTTGCTGTCTGATACAAAGTCTATACGGAATAATAAAAAAAAAATGTATGAAAAAAAAGAATAACTTGCACAACAATTTGAGAGCATGGAATGATTCTGTTTTGTCGTTAGTAGAGAGATTATGGCAGGGAAATGTCTTGATTAGTACACTGACGTACCACAGGGCAGCTGGATGATTCCTCAATCCAAAACTTTCGCCCGGACTAGACATGTACAAAAGAGGTGAAAATTAAATCGCGACGTTTTATTTAGATTCTGGAAAATGTTAATTTAAGAATAAACCAGTAATTCGTTGTAAAATCACATTAACTCATACTCACAAACACATCTTTTTCATAATTAAAAGTATTCGGGGTATCTGCTTTGCGTCAGTTTTTCTTTCTATTGTATCAAAATAAACTTGAAAGCAGATGCACTCAGCTAATTAATACGAAAATATGTCAATGTCATCTTAGTTTGGCAACATATATTAAAAAGTAAAAAGCGAATGACAAAGATATTAACACGTAATTTAAAAGTTAAAGTGCAACCAGCTTAAGAATACGAAACATGTCACTTTTCGCAAAAGAGCTGACTGCAGTGCTTAAGGGAAAGAAAGTGTAAAAGAAAATATACATAATTTGAAAATTAACACAACGGATGAGTTTTATACTTTAATGTTGACGTGTATGCGAAATCGTAAGAAAATTCTATTCCAGTTTGAATTTATGGATATTTTTGTCTTCTAAAATTGGTATTAAAGGTGTATCCTTTTTAGAAAAAAGAAAACTCCAAATATTATGTTATATCCTCTTTCGGGAAAGTGTTTTTCTATTGAGTTCCATTTGAAAACAAGATATAACATTAGACAAACCAAACAAACATGTTATTTGATTAGTTTGATCAAACTATATCAAATATGTTATTAACTGTTTACAAGCCCAACATGTTTAAGACCGATTGTCCCATTTTTCTGCATTTTTTACCTTATTGCAAAAATCACCGAGCTCCTGATAGCCTCACGATTTATTTCAGAGTTAGCCAAAATGTTTTATAAAGTATCTTGACTGATGCTGCAAAATAAAAAAACCCACAATTTTGCCACATGTGGAAAATACACTAAACAGTATACCGGCTCTGGTAGCACAATCGGTAGAGCGTCGGCTCCAGGTACGGGAGGTCCCGGCTTCAATCCAGGACCACGACATACCAGAGTCGTTGAAAATGATAGTGGTATAGCTCCCTTGCTAACGCTCAAGCAAATATAAGGTTAGTTCTGCGACTGGTTGGTATCATTCCAAGAGGGTCACGGCCTGCTATACACAGTGAAGGCAGAACTATATCTGCTTACAGTAGACACCATCTCCAAATAACTGAAATTCTGTTAGTGGGACGAAAAACCTAATAAACAAATAAACAAACAAACAAACAAACAAACTGACTACAACTTAAAGGATGAGTTAAATGCTTACAAAGATTACATGCACGGCGAGGTTTTATACGACACTACACAAGTAACATTGTTGTAATCACGAATACATGAGTCTCTGGTCAGCCTGATTCACGTTAGTGCCATTACGGTTAAACAGTGTTACCTTTTTTTTAAGACCGCCGTTCTTTGTGAGTATTCTTTAGGTAACATTAAAAGGTGAAATAATAGAGACAAATTCACAAAAAAATTGACAAAACTGCTATATTTACTACGTGATTGTCCTTAGGACTAAATCGGACTTACGGCGTTGTGAATGAATTTATTGCCATTTCGATAAAAGTCTCCGACATTGTTTTACTGCATTTATCTCTTTAAACTGAGACTAATAAGCACATGAAATACTACAAATACTTTAAACGCCATATCTGCGACATTTTGAAATATATAATTTTCAACAATAAATTAACACATTAGAGAAAAGTTCGGTGGCCGATATTACTGCGGTCCATAAAGCGCGGGAGTTTTACATCATTAAGGAGCTTGCATCGACAGTTGTATCATATCTTATAATATGAAGAGCAAGCGTCTGCAGGTTTTGATTAAAAAATCATGACGTCAGAGTCTAAATGTGGTACCGACAAGACGTCAATATAACAATAAAGCAGTGCCGTTATTAACTTTAAAAATATTTTTAAACCTAAAAATAAACCCACCAGAGAAAAAAATTGAAATTACACCAATCAAATATCTATCCGTCATAATTCGAGGCATGTAATTAACTTGATAACTTTATTAAGAATATTGCTTTTTTGTTATAAGAATTAAAATAGGTTTCTGGCAGTCAGTTACGATTTCAGGCTTCAGAAAAAATAAACGAACGTGTAATTAATACTTTCGGAAACTGTTTCTCTTTGTTTGACAGTTGTTATCAAATGACGGGCTATTACAGAAAACAATAAAAATGAGATTTCACAATCTGAAAAGCCGTCTGTCATTGTTTGACAGTTGCATTTAATCAAAATAAAAATCGAAACTTGCGAAGAAGGTTTGAAGTATTATATTGTTATTTCCTTTGCTATTATTAACTATGTGAAAGCCTGTTGTCTTACTATACAGATAGTGTTCCTCTTTCGTTTGTTTAATATCAACAAGATATAGATGCGTAAAATATTCTTGGAGTTGCCATTCATTCATTTAAAGATAATAATAATAATAATAATAATAATAATAATAATAATAATAATAATAATAATAATAATAATAATAAAAATAATAATTATAATAATTATAATAACAATAATAAAAAATAATAATAATAATAACAATAATTTTCATCATCATCAGCATCAGCAGCAGCAGCAGCAGCAGCATCGTAATAATCATAATAATTATAATAGTTTTGTAATAATAATAACAGTAAAATATAATAATAAAACAACAATAATAATATCAATAATAATAATTATAATAATAATAACAATAATAAACTATAGTACAAACAAGACTCATCTCCTTCAAAATTTTTGAAAATTATAAAAGCAATATAAAGAAAAAAATAAATAAGCTATATTTATCATTGCGTACCTGTACTAATCTAGTATTAAATGTCATTATTTCCTTCATCTGTGTTTATCTACTATCAAATGTCGTTATTTCACTTTATCTTTGTTTATCGAGTATCGTAAGTCATTATTTCGCTTTATCTGTGTTTCACTTTATCTGTGTTTATCGAGTAACGGAGGTCATTATTTCACTTTAGCTGTTTTTATCTAGTATCGAAGGTCATTATTTCGCTTTATCTGTGTTTCATTTTATCTGTGTTTATCGAGTATCGAAGGTCATTATTTCTCTTTATTTGTGTTTATCGAGTATCGAAGGTCATTTTTTCTCTTTATCTGTGTTAGCTTGTATCGGAGGTCATTATTTCGCTTAACCGGTGCTTATCGAGTAACGGAGGTCATTATTTCGCTTTATCTGTGTTTCACTTTATCTGTGTTTATCGAGTATCGAAGGTCATTATTTCCCTTTATTTGTATTTATCGAGTAGAGTAGGTCATTATTCTTTTAATCTGTTATTATTTAGTATCGAAGGTCATTATTTCGCTTTATCTGTGTTTATCTAGTATCGAAGGTCAATATTTCGCTTTATCTTTGTTTATCGAGTATTGAAGGTCATTATTTCTCTTTATCTGTGTTTATCGGGTATCGGAGGTCATTATTTCGCTTTATCTTTGTTATCTTGTATCGGAGGTCATTTTTTCGCTTTCCCTTTGTTTATCTGGTATCGAAGGTAATAAGTTCGCTTTATCTTTGTTCATGTGTACTCAAACGTGCCCCTCTACTTTAAACTCATTGCAACCAGAATTGTATAGTCTCGTTATTTATACATGTTCTTGCCAATAACAATCAATCGTTGCAATGTTAGATTAGATCTCAAAGTTCACATCCCAATTTGCACCCAAGACTACATGGAAGCTTAAAACTGGCATGTCCCTTAAAGTCGTCAGAGTGACATATCCCCTTTTTCAAGAAAAGCATGAAAATGCTTCTTCAAAACCGCATGAGTGTCGAAATACCTCAACCCCCTTGCAAAAAGAGTCCATTTGCTAGCAAAAGATTTTAAATGGTTCAGAATTTTCACACTCTCATATGGATATTTATTAAATTTACCTTTATCATCTTACGGACATTAAAACTTCCCTTGACCCAAGGGTGGCATGACAATCAAAATTTCATTCATAAACCAAAAACATGTTAAAATCTCTGCAAACATGCATATGTTTGTAAATCTACCTACATAAAAAAATCTCTAAAATGATACGGCAGTTTTACTTTCTCCCACATTTGCGTTAATGATTCCTTTGGTTGTCCTGCCCGGAGACACATGTCTGCCAGATTTTCTCCACAGAATCCCAGAGCTCGTGCTTACACTCAATAATCAAATTTAGCTAATCGCGCAGAAAATTGCCAATACAGCGCTGTATACAAAGATATAAATGGCGGCATCCTATGTGGTACAGCTACATAACTGCAACAATAGACAAGACACGTCAGCACCATCGTTTTGTTGTGGCCTTTTGCAATTAAGATAAGATTTAAACAGTGAAAAACGTTTTTCTGTCCGCAAAGACAGTCAACCCCGTTTCAGACCCTTAACAACATGACAGGCAAACTGGTGTTGAATCCCATAACAGTATAAAATTAAGGCATATGTACAGTTTGACCAAAAGGACATTACATTTCAAATGTTGTTCAGAAACGGAACGATTGCCAACAACACAAAGCTGACATTAAACGACTAAATTTTCCTTGCATGAGAATCAAAGCCGATATTGCCTTAATAAAGTCAAAATCCATATATATCCCAAAGGTCAATGAATTAAAAAGCAGTGTGGTATAAAATGATTATAATTAATTAAAATTCCTTTGTTACAATTTCCAGGGCTTTCATTATAACTTTTAGTAAAAGACAATATGGCAATAAGCCAATGTCCTAAACGTATTGCAACTTATATTAAAATTGGAAAGTGCATAGGACAATGGTATTCACAGGCCAGTCAAATGTAAAATATAGGGATGGCTTTGGGATGGGATTTGCCGGAATTTTTGCCGATACTATGCAGCGACATTTCTATCATTATACACAGGGGCTGAACCCGGTCGGTCCATTGTACTGACACCGACAATTCAAGCGTAATGCCGTCCCCTTAGCCCCGAGCGTTGGGAGGGAGGCCACTACTACCAACTATAAAGTCTTTGGTTTGACCCAGCCGGGTTGTACAATATAAAAAATTGTGACGAGATAATTGTATATAATAGAGAAAATTGACGCATTGGAACTGACGGTCGGCAATAGAAATACTTCAATCGGTATACAAAGCTTTAACCTCGCACTTCCTGAGGGGTCTCTCAGTGAAAAGAAAACGTCTACTTTTCTATTTCAAACAAAACTGTCCAAGTGAAACACCATTTTAACTGAATTGACAGTATAGCCAAAATCACTCTTGCACTAAAACAGCATACGAATATATGACAAAGTCCTATGAGCATTGCATCATATACCAAACTCCGAAAAGGCACAGAACAAAGGTATTTCACATGCAGGCCAAGCTAAAAGTAAGAACAAATTTGTGATGAGTCATTTAATGAAAAGAGCAAACCTGACAGTTACCGCCTTGGAACGGTCAGTCGGCAATATGGACCGACTGGGGTGTTTTAACCGGTTTACAGAGCTCTAACCTCGCACTTCCTGACTAGTTTCTCAAATGCAAGCAATAAAAGAAAAACGATCTATTTGAATACAAAATGTCCAAGCGCTGATATTTTCTATAAGTTATGACGAAATACGAGCCGAAATCCATATTGCCCAACACGCCATAAGAGTCACAATCCCATCTTTGTACAAACTTTGCAATAAGGCTATTTGGCTAAAATTCAGCTTATTAATTAGAATTCCCTTGACATAAAACGAAATTACAGTGAAAATTCCTTATTAAGATTAAATTATTAATAAAATCTTCCTTTACACCAGACTGCTGTAATTTTGCCCCAGCTAGAACCTCTCTCCATATTTACGGAAATTTTTCCGGTGGTTCTCCATTCCGGATTAACATATCAGCCAGACGTTTACCGCAGCATCACCAGATCCGTACTTATACACTTTAATCAGCTAAGCCTGCAGGCAATATTGTAAATACTTAGACAAAATTGGCGATTATCTTAATGTTTGAAAGCAGAAGCCAATTTAAATGTGAATACCATTCTCATGTGTTTTTCTTTCCAGATCGTTATATATGTCGCAATGGTCTCTGTGTCATATTTTCGGAATTTAAAGTTTCAGTGTTCTCTATTTATCTAAGAAATGTGCTTTTTAAAATTGTCTTTCTTATACAGGTGCGTGTAGGATGTTTTATGAAGATAAGCAGGCGGAGAGATGTCGCTAAATTTTCTCTTCTAGTGGATATAGGGCACCCATAAACAGTATTTCAAGGGATCTTTTCAGGTAACAATAATTAACTTGGTTACACCAGAGTAAAAAAAGGTCCAAGTTTTGGATACCCCTATGAAGTCATAATAGAGCCTACATACACCAGTGCCATCTTTTCAATCATATACACAGAAACAAGTTTCTCAGTTTGTGTTATTGTCACGTATGTAACTAAAATACTAATTAATGCATTACGAGCAGATATTCCACTAGTTTAAGCGGAAAGGGAGAAAAAAACAAGAGATGTCAACGGGCACGACGCTCCACTGTCCTTATTGCTGGAAAGTACAATAAAAACTAAAAAGGTAAAAAACGTGGCTCAACTCTGCCAAAAATAGTTTAATGGTTACCGGCCATTTAAAATAGAGTTTTGGTAATAAACAAGTATTGCTAGTGTAACCTTCATTCTACCAACCTATTTTAACCCTCAAGAACATATTTAACAGTTTTCGAGAAGTGGATTTTAACAAAAAGTGTAACCAACTCAGACTCCGATGCCGATGCGAACCAGACAATCACGATACCAGCTCTATTTTTATCTTTAAAAGGTAAAGCAATAAAAAACATTTAACAGTTTTCAGGCAAGATACTCTTCTACCATTCATTAGTCCAGTTCTTTAGTTCATTCAAGTGTTTTACGACACATGCTCCAAAGTATTTTTGGATGCGTGTCTGCAAATTTGCATGGCACATGTATGACACTTAAACAACGATTTTGTTTACACAGCCAACCACATCTGGCCATTTTGAAAGTATGAGTCTTGTAGATTGAAAAAAGTAACGTTGATGTCAACATATGGTCGTAATATAAATTATTATATATTATATAATTATATATACATGTATTGTGCTACATAGCTTTTCAATCATGAAATTATACACATACATTATAAAAAAAACCCCCAGAGAAACAACATAAATAAAACATTAATAATATACAGATAAAAACCATAAAAATCCACTACAACAACTGGGGATCAAACATTACGATTTTTTTTTTTGCGGTCAGGCATGTCCTTTCTACTTTTCACAAGTAGAGAAAATGCCAAATGACGCCCGTCTTTTATTTTTTCAGAGACATGTTTTTACTACGGAAACTTTTTCAGTAAGCAATTTCTCGTATACATACGCTTCTAAGCGTCTTTCATATGTCATAATTGCCACGTAACCAGGAAACGTATCAGTATTTGCTAAACTAATAAAACAATTATATCATCGCTCTTTTCTCTTGAAAGACTAACTTTAGTCATTTAAGTACGCGTGTCGCTGTTCTAGGTTCGCATTAAATAAGAAAATAGTTCCTAAAAATCGATAGCTCGAAATTTTGTAATTGCTATAAGTCAGCATCTATTACAGGGAGCAACTGTCCCGATACTTTCTTTAATTGCCAGAAAGCGAATAGAGAGTCTTTCTTAATGTCACTTCCTCTCCTATTATTAAGTCTGCGGTGAACATGTCATTGCTGGGATTTTATGTGTGTTACCTTAGTAACGCTTTCCGGGGAGAAATGTTGCTACTTGTGTTTTATCCAAGAAAATAAATCTCAGGGACGGTACCGGAGTCTACTTAACTAAGAAATGACAGCAGCATGTATATGCCATGTACTGACATTCTGACCGTTGTCATATTTGTTTGTGTGATTTGTTTTCTGTTACATCGCACCGACACAATTATGGTCATATTGGCGACGTCCAACTTATAATTGGTGGAGGAAGACCCCAGACGTATATCTGCGTAGAACCACCGGCGCACCGCATGTTAGCAGGAAAAAACTCCCCACATGAAAGTTCTCACCCCGACCGGAACTCGAACCCACGCAGTGAGGGGCTGGGGAGTTTTAAGTCAGAGACTCTTACCGCTCTGCCACGGGCGCACCTGGCATACTTATACAAATAATTTAAGCAACATGGACAACATTGTTTAAATTAGATGTACACGCAACCATTTGCACATTTGAATGGAAGCTTTTTAGCCACATATATTGAATTCAGATAGCTAGACTTTATAGATCGAATTAGTCATATAAACAAGTACTAGATACTTTGGTAAACTCCTATATTGTAGAACTACACATGGGAAAATACATGAAATGAACATGCGTCGGCCATAAACCGAACAATGATTGGATGGATAGGTATTCGGTAATTTTATAAATAAATATGTCGTACGGATAAATGGCCCCAGAGCGTATTGTGCGTTTTCTATATTGTATTCTTAAAGGGCGTATATTATTTTATATAAACAACATAGTAATATCTGATGTTTTATCTGGACGAGAAATGACAGCATTTATCGCCAAAAACGAAACAACAGATCAAGAGAATGAAATTATGCTTGAAACAATCAAATCACCAATTTATATAATTCAACTATACAGAATCACCTTACTTTTAAAAGACACAATCATATTAATTTGTTTTGCCCTCTGTACAATATCAAATTACATTGCAACAACAATTTAGACGTTTTTCTATGGGAATAAAATGCAAATAAATATGAAGAAAAAGATCACGTGCGCGATCAGTGAATATAACTATCAACTAGATTACAAGCAACCCTCGTCCTGAGTGAAAACAAACATCGATAAGATTCAAGTAAATTTTTTATTCATTTTTTTAATCAAACAACCTGCCTTTGACGTAAAACGAAAGATGATTTAACGACTTCATCGATATCAAACAAATCTTAAAAACAAATGTATATAGCGCAAACATTACGGAAACCATATTGTAAAAAATAATAATAAATATTTAAAACAATTATAGTAAACAACAATTAATATAATCAATATAAAGCTAAAATCTATAATTTGTAACAGTAAAACCAAGTAAAAAAATAAACATTATTGTCGTAAATATCATGTTAATCTTGACATAGCGTTTACTTAAAAAGAGCTTGATGTGTCTAAACCATTTATCTGAATTGATTTTCATTTGTTCAGGATGTTCAGGATGTTAGGCGTTATGGAAGAGCATTCCAGCATTTTGGTCCGGCTGCTGCAAATGACATGTCATCCAGCGATGTCCTAGTTTAAGGCTCTTCAAATCGGAATCTTTATTCTTCATTTTTATTTGCATCGGAAATATTGCGCAGTATTTACCGGCTGATAGGTCCTTAGACAGGATACGGTTAATAGTTCACAACAATACCTTTATTGGTACATACTTATTTTAAGATTAATACGGGCTGTTCATTGGATATATGTTTTTATGGCAAATTGGATGCGATAGATAAACGTTAAATAAAGCACGCTGTTTGGGAGAAATGTTTTGCTTCTTATAATGTTATTATTTAAGAGAGTAAGGAAGAAAAAACCTCACGAATTAACTTATAATACAGGTCATGTGTATGTGTTTTGGCTTTCATATAAATGACGCATGGTTATGCTAAATGACATAGCTTGATATCATATAAATGACGCATGGGTATGTTAAATGATGTGGCTTGATATCGTATAAATGACGCATGGGTATGTTAAATGACATGGCTTGATATCATATAAATGACGCATGGGTATGTTAAATGACGTGGCTTAATATCATATAAATGACGCGTGGGTATGTTAAATGACATGGCTTGATATCATATAAATGACGCATGGGTATGTAAAATGACGTGGCTTGATATCATATAAATGACGCATGGGTATGTTAAATGACGTGGCTTGATATCATATAAATGACGCATGGTTATGTTAAATGACGTGGCTTGATATCATATAAATGACGCATGGGTTTGTTAAATGGCATGGCTTGATATCATATAAATGACGCATGGGTATGTTAAATGACGTGGCTTGATATCATATAAATGACGCGTGGGTATGTTAAATGACGTGGCTTGATATCATATAAATGACGCATGGATATGTTAAATGACATGGCTTGATATCATATAAATGACGCATGGGTATGTTAAATGACGTGGCTTAATATCATATAAATGACGCGTGGTTATGTTAAATGACGTGGCTTGATATCATATAAATGATGCATGGGTATGTTAAATGACGTGGCTTGATATCATATAAATGACGCGTGGGTATGTTAAATGGCATGGCTTGATATCATATAAATGACGCATGGGTATGTTAAATTACGTGGCTTGATATCATATAAATGACGCGTGGTTATGTTAAATGACGTGGCTTGATATCATATAAATGACGCGTGGGTATGTTAAATGACATGGCTTGATATCATATAAATGACGCATGGGTATGTTAAATAACATGGCTTGATATCATATAAATGACGCATGGGTATGTTAAATAACATGGCTTGATATCATATAAATGATGCATGATTATGCTAAATGACATGGCTTCCTATCATATAAATGATGCATGATTATGCCAAATGACATGGCTTCCTATCATATAAATGACGCATGGTTATGTTAAATGACATGGCTCGATATCTTAAATTACGCATGGTCATGCTAACTGACAAGGCTTGCACCATGTATCACTCGATGGCGTTAATATTATATCGATATAATTTGTATATTACATAGGTAAAGACAACAACCCGACTCAGATTGGGGCAGGGTGGGATTGGATATTTTTTAACCGGTATAAAATAAAGGTCGAAAATCTCTGTCTACGATACCATGATCTTAAAATCTTAGAATGATAATTCAGTTCATTTGAAAACAAAGTTTCGCTTAAAACAGATCCTGAGACGCTATATTGTTTACATGTTTGGTATTAATTTCAAAAATTTACATTTTGAAACAAAACAGGTACAATTAAGAATTAAATATTCGGAAGCTCTCTTTATGATTGACGTTTATTTCTACGCATGACAGGAATATAAATATTGAGTAATCTAATACCATTTTGGATTGACGTTTCTTCAACCCAAAGCACCCAAAGTTTAGATTGAAACAAAGGCTAGCTACATATTTCGCGTTTGATGATTTTTCAATTAAAACATGCCCCAGTTTTTCAAATAAAAATAGCTTGCTCAAATCTTTTAAAATAGATGTGCTCCTGATCAAGATACATTATTAGACTGCAATTTACTAAAAAATATCTTTACGATTTAATATAAACACGATACACTAGATATATTTTAAGTAACGCTGTGAAGCAGTTGAAACAATCTCCTAGGAATGATCAGTGTTGTTTAAAAATAAATTAAAATCAGCAGAAAATATGCAATACATGAGAAAATTAGGTTCAAATCTTAACTACCATAATGCCATCTCTTATACATTTGTGCCAAAAATACGTTACTTATTAAATATTTACATTGACCCAAATTACCATTGTGAATCGCAAGGGAGATAACTCTAATCTTACTAGGAACGAATAAAGTAAACCATGGCAAAAGATATAGCTTCAGGCCAGCCAGCTCTCACTGTAAGATGCCACCATCTACACTAGCTTCAGAAAGCGTCTTTTTGTGTAGCTTTTCAAATCGAAATAATACCTCATTCTTTTTTAAACACTTTGTGGACACTTATTTTTCAGTGACGTCACTACTTACGTCATAACTTATAGAAAATATCAGCGCTTGGACATTTTGTATTCAAATAGATCATTTTTCTTTTCATTGCTTGCATTTCAGAAACTCGTCAGGAAGTGCGAGGTTAGAGCTCTGTAAAACCGGTTTAAGCACCCCAGTCGGTCCATATTGCCGACTGACCGTTCCAAGGCGGTAATTGTCGGGTTTGCTCTTTTCGTTAAATGACTCATCACAACTTTGTTCTTACTTTTCGCTTGGCTTGCATATGAAATACATTTATTCTGTGTCTTTTCGGAGTTTGGTATATGTTGCAGTGCTCATAGGACTTTGTCATATATTCTTATTGCAATATGTCTCGCTAAATGTTTTGTAGTTTAATTAAAGAAATATAATGAGTTTAGCATTATATTTTATTATCAGGCAAAAAGTGTTGATTGAGATCAGACAGCTTCAGATGCAATTGGAACTCCTCGGGTAATTTCGTCAGCGGGACAATTATCCCTCAGATGTATCTGGTGCAATGATACAAAACCACGATCGTTTTGTTCGCCGGAAGATTTATACGTCATAGAAAATTCTTTAAAAATCAAGAAGTGTATAGGATTATTTAATTTTATAAACCTTCGTTTGTCAATTTAACTGTTTACATCTTGTTAGGCATGTATAAACTGTATCTGCATTTTCAGTATAGATAACAATACATTTATCTTTGTTGTTTTGATGACGTCATAGTCACCGAAATGTTTATTTTCCCGGAGTTTTTCCGTCATACATTCGAGCGATGATTCGTGAATTATGCGAGGCGTTCCGATTGCAACAGACTAAGACGTTTGATAAGGTTTTTGCAATATTTTATGCCAAGTTGTTGCCAAAATCTTATGAACTTGACAGTAAATAGCTAAACAAATGAGGAGGGTTATTACCAAAAGTCGCTGATGAGTCTTGCATGATTGTTTACAATTAGCTTTTGGCTGCTCATATTTCGTGAAAACATTGTTCTATCATAACATTCTCGCTTTTACATGATGCATATGGTCCTTGGTCACGATCAGGTGCCATGTTTATAACACACATGATTGATGGATACATTCACTAACACCCAGTCTGTCTCGTTATGTTAGCATGAATATGTTGTATTTAGCTTTAGACTCAGAAGGGTTATTAACAAATGTATTGTTATTAACAAATGTAGGGTTATTAATAAATGTAGGGTTATTAACAATGTATGGTTGCTAAAAATGTAGGGTTATTAAAATGAAGGGGTGTTAACAAAAGTAGGGCTATTAACAAATTAAGGTTTGTTAACAAATTTAGGGTTTTCAGCAAATGTATAGTTATTAAGAAATGTAAGGTTATTACCATATGTAAGATAATTAACAAATATAGAGTTATAGACGTATATAGGGTTATTTACAAATGTATAGTTATTAAGTGATGCATGGTTATTAAAATGTAGGGTTATTAACAAACGTAAGTTTATTACCAAATAAAAAATGGCAAATATATTGTTATTAACAAGTATATGCTTATTAACAGATATACGGTTTTTTCTAAATTTAGTGTTATTAACACTGGATTATGAACAAGGGCAGGGTTATTATCAAATGTAGGTTATTATCAAATGTAGGGTTATTATCAAATGTAGGGTTATTAACAAATATATCATTGTTAACAAATATAGGGTTATTAACCAATGTAGGGTTTATTAACAGATGCAGGGTTATAAAGGTACCTGTATTTTGTCACTATTTCCTATCAACAACCCTTATAAGATATGCCATTCCATTGTGTTCTCATAAATAGGAGTATTCCGAACTGGTTCTACATGTTAGCCTTGTTAAGAGCTGAGTGTTGTTCTCTACTAAGGAGGTTGTGGGCATTTGAAGGAGAAAATGATTGCCGTTATTTGATAGGTTTAAATCATCTGGTTTTAGAGTCCATCGTTTGCAATGGGTTTTTGGTCGCTCACTTTGTTCGAAAATATTGTTCTGTCATAATATTCTCGCATCTATGTGATGCATATGGGCATTGGTCACGACTAGATGCCAAGTTTATCACGCGAATAAGATTAATGGATACGTTCGCTAACACCCATTATAGTACGATGTACGTGGGGATGCTTTTAGACATGATACAAACAGGAATAACTTAGTTGCACTGGATGAAATTTTATTTTTTATGTATTTGGAAATATGTGAGATATTTCAAATGACGAATTATCGAGCCACTAACTATACATGTATTCAGTAGAAGGTGTATACATAAAGCAGATATAGTGACGCAATAATTTAATTTAAATTTAATTTAATTAAAAATGAATTATAGATAGTGTAATTGTACACATCATGTGCATGTATAACCTGTGAATTCATTTTACTATTCGTTCACGCACGACAGCTCTGACATAAACTGCGCGAAAAAAAACGTATTGAAAAAAATACACTTATGAATAATATAATATTATTAAATTACATATAATAACTTACTTACATCGTATACAAAAATAAAATCTGCTTTCCTCGAACTTAAGTTTCACTTATAATAGCAAAAGGAACAACTAAATAAATAGAGAAAACAATATATTTTCTTTGTTCTTATTTTCAGCCTAGTCCATTGATTTCAGTGCAGATACAAGCAGAAATAATTATTGCTTGGATAAAGAAAACATTATTGTTGTTTGTTGTTGTTTTTAATCGCGCGTAAAATATTAGTACTGGTGAAAAAGCGTAATTAAAACGCATTTTCTATTCATTTGGGGCGTGAAGGTTGTATCATTATCCGGTACAGTGGGTACATGCTTACTCATCTATACTGGTAACAGTTCATTTATTTTAGTTGATTTCTGATCCACTTCATTAATTCCATATAGAAATGTTTCTTTCACAGACCTGTGACGTATTCATTTTGATGGCGTCCACATATAAATATATATACACATATATATAATGTTCAAATGTCGAATGTACACCTGAAACATAGAGCTACCGCACATACAGTTTGTAAAAAGAGATAAAATATTCTATACAGTTGATTTATCGACCCTTCTATCAATGGCATTATATGTAATTAATGAAAAATGATCCCGCTACACGATATGTTGATGTCCCATGCGGGTCGCCTTTGTCTTTGTTATTTCACGGCGCTGATTTTCAAAGAGCGTTCGATCTTCAGGGATGTTCCGGCAATATTGCTGCCGAGATAACGCACCATCTATACCTTGCACTCAACCTCGACTTTCCAAAAGCGTTCGATCATCCAGGATGTTACAGTAATATGGCTGCGGAGACAACACAGTATATACCTTGCACTTCTTAACAAGAAAAGGTGTTTTCTTTAATCTCTACCGTCCCGGTTCTCTATTGATTACGTATTGTGTTTCTGAGCAAGTTGTGTTTCTTCCGTTGGACCGTTTGTTAGGCAGCTTTGCGGGCTAATCAATAGATAATTACGGGGCCTGATACGTATCGGGCTGATAGTCGGCGTGATGAATTAAGGAACTAACACAAACTAACAAGCGGCCAAGCGTCTAGGGGGCCCACATTCAAGACGGGAAGTGGGAAGTCATGGACCGACTAAGATCAGGTGAGTCTGCAGCGTGGAATTATTGAACAGATGAACAGAAACAGAAGCGGAACACAAGAAATACAGGCTTAGGTGTACAGTCATAGCGCCCACATTCAAAGCTGCACACAAGACAATGTGACACGTGTAAAATTAAGTTTTATTATTACTACAATATCAGATTGATTTATCAAATTCATGTTTTATTATCCTTATAGGTTCAATTTCGACACAGGAAAGCTGAAAAAACATCAATTTATCGTAGTTTGTTAGCTGAAACACTTAAATAACGAAATAAAACCTTAGAAATACATTCAAAGCAACCTGACTTAACGTTTATTTATTATTTTTAAGTCTGAATTTATTTATTGCTTTACGACAACAGTGTTTTTATTTATAAAAAAGGACTGGAGAGTGGCTTCGCATATGCGCCGTCTACAGGGAATCCCTCAGCGTTTAATCTTAACTTGCCTGCACCGTGCGTATATTGTACTGGATTTGAATACTTTCGAGGTCATATACATGCAGTTTATAGTACATTGATAGTTGCATAGTTCACAACAACGTTCTTAGCTTGACCTTAGCCGAAACCAAAACACGTGCACAATAAATCACAGTCTAAATTATGGTACAAAAACGATATTTGAGCGTTGAAGACCCTATCGTGCCATTGAATGTGCGTCATTTATTTATCTGGTTCGAAAAGCTAAAACGTTTAAGTAGAAGTGACATGTACTACCAAACAGTCGTAAAATTACTAAATTTGGTCTCCCTCAAGACAAAAACGGACGTAAAATGACGCGTTTAATCGATATATACTTGTAAAGATATAAAATAAACTAGAAATCCACCTATCACGTCTATAAACAGTTCATGTGGAAGAATGTTTGTATTTTAAGAAAAGTCTATAAAAACAAGATTGTATTACATACTAACAGTGTTGTTAGGAAGAAAGACATTGTCATAACCGTAGCAAAATTGTCTTTGTTTTCGTTTTGGCTTCCGAAATGTGGACTTATCTCTTGTTGGCCAAATATCAAGATAGTGTTACTGACCATGGCAGTGCTCCATGTAGATAAGGATTGACATTACTATTAACAACCACCCAGTTTTAGCCAAAATACTCCTGTTATAGGTGGATGCACCGTCTGTAGAGTCTAATTCCAAACAAAACAATAATTATGGTTTGATCCCCTGGAAAGAAAAGTGGACATCTTAGACCCAAAAAATTGTGAACTGTATTATACTATCAGCTATTATTAACATGACATTGTGACAGAATATTGTCTTTGTTTTGTTGTATTTATTGACAAAGCTTGCGTTTTTGCAGGGAGAACGTGTAAGTAAATACTAAGCTAAACCTGACAGAAAGTGTGCATTATTTTCTGAGTGGGAGTTTTCCCGGACAAAAAAGTTTGCGTTAATACGGACAAAAGGTGTACGTATTTCAAAAACAAATGTCGTTTGTTTGTTTGTTTGATTTATCGTCCCACAACAGTATTTAAGTTATATGGAGACGGTGTCCAATTGAAGGAGATATAGTGATGCCTTCACTGTGTATAGCATGCCGTGAACACCTGGCATGATACCACGCCCAGTCACATTAACCTGACACCGGGCCTAAGCGATCAAATCTCTTGGTGATTTCTTCAACAAATTCATTAATTATCAGTTACGATGAAACACAAACGGCACATACGTGATTGTGTATCTGCTAGGAACATATTTACAATACTCACGCAAACAGTGTCGATCCAAATCAGCCAGCTCTAGTTGGAAACTGTCTCATAGTATTTGCATGGTCTCCGGTAATAAGTCGTGTTACACTTGCAGGTAGTTTCTCAGCCAATATGCAAGATTTAGTTAAAGGTTATATCCGATAGTTTGCCTATGTTGAATACATGTAACAATATCGAACCAATGGTTGGGAATTTGAACATATTTTTTTAAACACCATACTTTAGTTTTAATAAACACGAATTAGAAAACTAACATAATTGTTGGACAGAACTAAGCGCCTAAAATATCACAGGTGTATTCTCTCCAACGGTATAAAAGCTCAATAGTGGGCTCTGCTAAAAATAGATATCGGCGTCAGAGCGGATTACCCGGATGACTATACAACGTTATCTCAAAAGTAAGTATTCACGCGGTTTTCTAAGTTTAAAAAATATATCTCTGCAGCGTGACTCAGATACTAAATTCATGTTTGCACTGACGAGGGGTGATTTATACTTGACTGTTCACACAAATCTAGGACATCAATAAACAACATTTTGTAGGGCCCTTTCAGACAACAATGCCTTATTTGGTTATTTGATAAAGAAATTTTAGTCCAAACTGTCGGAAACCACTTTTGATGTTCAGTACTAAGATTAGCTTGACACTTGTTAGTTAAACAACCACGTTGCTGTGTTTGTAGGTTCAAGGTAATAATACAATTTATTGTGCAAATACAAGTTCGTTCATAGGGTGGCATATATGCAAAGCAACAAAATGAAACCGGTGAATTATTGTATCATTTATCTCATTTTATTATGAATATTGGCTGCAGCGCTGATAATTTCCACCGTTGAATTCTTACGTAATTTTCTCATTGAAAGGTGAACATTGGCTGAAGCGCTGATAATTTAACTTAAATATAAACATTGGCTCAAGCGCTGATAATTTCATTAAAATATTATTATTGGCTGAAGCGCTGATAATTTCCACCGGTGAATTTTAAGGCAATTTTCTCATTTAAATATGAAAACTGACTGAAGCGCTGATAATTCCAGAGGCTATCCTTTCACTATTGACATACGCAATTACTGAAGAATCACTTATGAGTCTTTGTCGTAAACACTTGCAGCTGACGTGACCTAGGACCATCTGTCATGATTGGCCATGGACAATCTACTGCGGTCAGAACTCATGGGAAGTGACGGTCAAGTCCGGCCATAAATACAAATGACACGTTCTTATGAAGCGATGTGTTAAAGAAATGACCGAACCCAATGAGCTGCCAGACATCGCCATAAACTTGTAACTGATGGTGGACTGTTTCGGGGGAAATTGTAGCGAAAACAGTGATCAGGCTGAGGTCATATAATGTGTAATTTCTGTCAAAAAGAACGCCGTTTTTTCTATCGGGAGAAACGCCGTTTGAGTCTTTGTATGACGAGGCTGGCAACAAGTGTAACATGCTTTGTATTGCATTCTTGTTTGTTTCTTATGTTTTTCTTCCTACCAACAGTCATGTATCTTGAGACGATGTCTGCTAGAAGCAGATATAGCGCTGTCTTCACTGTGTATAGCATGCCGTGAATAATTGGCATGATACAGCATCCGGCCGTGCTATCATAATACTGGGTTGACCAGTCGTAGACCTATCTATATATTGCCATGAGCGTAAGCAAGGCTATACAACTATACTTTAAAACGACATGATTTTGTCGCTACCCAGGTTTGAACCCGTTTGCGTTTTTAAATTCCAATATAACTGGTAACAAACCTGCTTAAGTAAAAATAATATTGTTTATAGAACCTTTTTTTAAATAATCTACGCACGTTTGGAAACGCAGTCTAGAGAACAGTCTACACTTGAGCTGTAATTAGAACCTTTCTTAAACAATCTACGCAGGTTTGGAAACGCAGTCTAGAGAACAGTCTACACTTAAGCTGTAATTTAAGTCTGTCAATATTTTGGCTATCTTCATTGTCTTTTAAGTCATTTCACTGCTACAGGTACGCATGCCCTACTGTTTCTAAATGATAGGCACACAAATGTTCATTTATATCTGTTAAAAGTGCTTCAGCAAGTAATACAGAAAAAATCTCGTTTTCTGTCATGTTTGCGTAAAATTAGACAACAGAAAAATTAGCAACAAAAACAACAACCCCGTTTACCGACTGAAGATCCTAAATATTAGTGTTCTGAATGTCCGCAAAAAAGACTAAGTTTCGCTATGTGCAAATTTTAGTGATCGTTATATAATATATGCGTCGCCAAAAAGAAACAACAACAACAAATAAAACAAAAACAACAACAAAAAAACAGATTTCACACAACCAAGAAAAATGTATTCCCTATTTTAAACACACTTCCATTTTCACTTCTCCGTGAAATTCTTCGAACTCATTACTTGTTAAAACGACGATGCAATCATTAAGTTAAAAATAAAACAAAACGATCACTTAAGTGCCAAACAAAAGCATGACTCATTGTGGTCAATACTTCCCCCGCATGTATAGTCTCCATGACTTATGTATCTGCCTCTCTACAGTATACGTTTTCTTTCCGGCTGACTCGTAGTGGCAAGCACCCATCAGATCTTTGCTGACAAACATTAACTGAAGTTAATTTCACGGTCGACTCGATGTATAAATTCAAACAAATGCCCTGATCAGAATGGTTCAGACCCACTCATCCAGTATGTTTTCTCTGGGATGCCATTTTGTGATGGCTGCCAATTATGTTTTTCAAGAAACGTTCACAATAACGATATTTATTTCACATATAATATTTTTTCTTTTGATTAATTTTTATCATTTACAATATATAGCGCTGGAGCAAAGAGAATTTACATTCAAACAAAAGGATCGCATTTCGTTTGACTTTGAAGCTGCAATGTATAAGTGAACGTAAGTTCAACGCTTTTTAAATACGTTTCTTTATCGGAAATGCGAGAATCTTTTCTAGCGCACAAATTAGTACACTTCATATGACCTGTGATAAGTTTCTATCCAAACATAGGCAGCCATATAAACCTATATACTTACCTTTATATATGGTTCCGCAAAAACACCTTCCCACTTGCAAGTTCAGACTGATATGCGAATCAAGAACGTCATTTGTTAATTGTTAGTGAGCCTCGGGTCGCGTACCCCTTGTTATTTGTTATGTTCACAGAATTTTTATTTGTAAATATGTTGTATTGATTTTTCACTGTATGTAGAAGGCATGTTCAGATATGCGTTGCTTGTAAAATCGTGCAAAGTAAATTAAAAGACGTGAATAGTAGAGCCGCAGTCGCATTCATTTTTAACAATCCTTGTAACTGCTGTGTCATTGCAAAAAAAAATGTTTATTTTGGGTTGAATAAAAACAGTGAATGGCTGTAAGAGAACTTATCAGGAGACATGAATTATAACGCGCTAGTAACGAAGTTAAGTTAAAAAAGTAAATACTTGGACAATACAAATGTTTGTGATATTTAGATACAGTCAATTTAAACGAATATTATTTATGAACGGAGGGATTGGAACATGCAACATCTGTCATGAGTGTCTAGTGGTTACGTCATATCTTCTTGAAATCGAGCTCCCCAGTGCGATTACTGTCATATTTATCTTTTTAAAAAAAATTGGTACAAAAATAATGATTTTGTTAAATCGATTTTTATTTCATATAATTTATTTACGAAAGAAATGTATATCTTCAGAAACTGATGGATAATATCTTTAAATCAACCCTAATAAAATTATGGATTCATCTACACATGTTTTCGTCTGCCAGTTGTTTGACCTGCCTTATGCATTTCCATTTGCCTTCGTGTTTGATAACCAATTAACCCCAGATGTCCGTAAGTAAATAAGTATCTTGATGTTGTTTTTCTTTAAACGTTTTAGGAACCAATGCTGTACGAAGTATCTTAAGATAACTGTAACAATATGCATTTGTAGGCCGGCTATAATCGACTCCAGCCTATACAGTAAAACATTGATGTACACGTTTAAAAACACAAAGTGGCACTCGAAAACTTCTTCATTGAAAACAATGTACACGTAAAACGTAGACAATGCAGATAAAATAATTTAAGACATTGTTGTTGTTTTAAATAAAGTTCGTGAAAAAAGTTTTTGCGTAACTGTCTAACCTCACTTTTGACCTACATACAAATGCTGACGCTAGGTCAGTCATAATGAATATTGAAGATAGTAGCCGAAGGTTTCGACCACAGTTTTGGTCAAATATCCAAATAATTCATTGTTACCTGAAAAGGTCATGTAAAATGTTGCTCATTGATGCCCTAGATCTGTGTGAAATTTGAAGCACTACACCCCAACCGTCATTTCAAACAGGTATTTCCTATCTGACCCACGCTGCAGAGATAACCTTTTTTAAACTAAGAAAACCACGTGACACCTTTTCTATTGAGATCGCGTTATATCGTCATCCGGGTTGTCCGCGCTGATGTCGGTATCTCTTTTAAGCAGAGATCACTTTCGTGCTTATTTATAGATTTGGAAAGAATGGACGTTTAGAGTTAGTTTTTCGCAATGCGGACTGTCTCATATACAGGTAGTGTTTAAAATCGTCTTTACTCAAACTAAGTTAATGCAGAAAGTATGCATACTTTACCATAAATTACCAGAAACCATGTAAAAATATTGTTACATGCATTTGCTATAAGTAAAATGTTGGATACCACCTTTTTATCGAGTCGCACTGGTAGATATTCCCGATGTCATTATAAAAGTTTGAAAAAAAGTTTATCCTTCTAGCCAGGCGGTTGTTTGTCTTATATCATTCCAGCCAGGCGGTCGTTCGTCTTATATCATTCCAGCCAGGCGGTCGTTCGTCTTATATCATTCCAGCCAGGCGGTCGTTCGTCTTATATCATTCTAGCCAGGCGGTCGTTCGTCTTATATCATTCCAGCCAGGCGGTCGTTCGTCTTATATCATTCCAGCCAGACGGTCGTTCGTCTTATATCCTTCTAGCCAGGCGGTCGTTCGTCTTATATCATTCTAGCCAGGCGGTCGTTCGTCTTATATCATTCCAGCCAGGCGGTCGTTCGTCTTATATCATTCTAGCCAGGCGGTTGTTTGTCTTATATCATTCCAGCCAGGCGGTCGTTCGTCTTATATCATTCCAGCCAGGCGGTCGTTCGTCTTATATCATTCCAGCCAGGCGGTTGTTTGTCTTATATCATTCCAGCCAGGCGGTCGTTCGTCTTATATCATTCCAGTCAGGCGGTCGTTCGTCTTATATCATTCCAGCCAGGCGGTCGTTCGTCTTATATCATTCCAGCCAGGCGGTTGTTCGTCTTATATCATTCCAGCCAGGCGGTCGTTCGTCTTATATCATTCCAGCCAGGCGGTCGTTCGTCTTATATCATTCCAGCCAGGCGGTTGTTCGTCTTATATCATTCTAGCCAGGCGGTCGTTCGTCTTATATCATTCTAGCCAGGCGGTCGTTCGTCTTATATCATTCTAGCCAGGCGGTCGTTCGTCTTATATCATTCTAGCCAGGCGGTCGTTCGTCTTATATCATTCTAGCCAGGCGGTCGCTCGTCTTATATCATTCTAGCCAGACGGTCGTTCGTCTTATATCATTCTAGCCAGGCGGTCGTTCGTCTTATATCATTCTAGCCAGGAGGTCGTTCGTCTTATATCATTCCAGCCAGGCGGTCGTTCGTCTTATATCATTCTAGCCAGGCGGTCGTTCGTCTTATATCATTCTAGCCAGGAGGTCGTTCGTCTTATATCATTCTAGCCAGGCGGTCGTTCGTCTTATATCATTCTAGCCAGGAGGTCGTTCGTCTTATATCATTCCAGCCAGGCGGTCGCTCGTCTTATATCATTCTAGCCAGGCGGTCGTTCGTCTTATATCCTTCCAGCCAGGCGGTCGTTCGTCTTATATCATTCTAGCCAGGCGGTCGTTCGTCTTATATCATTCTAGCCAGGTGGTCGTTCGTCTTATATCATTCCAGCCAGGCGGTCGCTCGTCTTATATCATTCCAGCCAGGAGGTCGTTCGTCTTATATCATTCTAGCCAGGCGGTCGTTCGTCTTATATCATTCTAGCCAGGCGGTTGTTCGTCTTATATCATTCTAGCCAGACGGTCGTTCGACCCATGCGGCAAACATAATGATACAAACAGTGCCAACCATGATGGACGGGGACTCAAGGCAATATACGCGTGGCATATTAAAACAGTACATCAACAAATTTACAACAAAATAGCCCATATTCTGACACATGTCATGTTAATAATAGCTGATTGAATAATGCAGTACAAAACTATATCCGATATCTGCTGTTTTATATATTATTACCGAAACAAGAAGCGAATCGTTTAAAAATGTTTTATACACACAGGGTGTGCTAAGGTTTGTTTTTTTGTCAACAGTTATTGTAGGCCACGTTTTTCTATGAATAAAGTTAACTTGTAGCTGACAAGTGATTTATGAGATGAATAAGTCAACACTTGCTTTCACAACTGCCAAGCTAGTTAGGGGTACGATAAAAGTGCGGAAGCGTAAAATAGTTCATTTTTCTGGAATGCACAAAATTCGCTGTAAATATCAACTATTTTTAAGTTGGCACAAATGAACACTTTTATTTTAGCATATTTATAACAACAATTTAATATTAAGTTAGTGTTTGCACGCACAAAAATAAAAACAAAGCCCCTTTTCGCGAGATTCCTTTACTCTATTTAACTTTTTAATGTATTTTAGTAGCACAGCTTGTTCGAGCACTTGTTGCGTTTCTTCCTACATTAAAAGGAGTTTAACATTGTTGAGATATAAACAGTCATTGACTGCAGTTAACATGTTAATTTTAATGACTTAAAGTAAATTAGTTTTGAATTGTTTTGAATTGATGATTAGTCAGTAATGCAAAGAAATTAGTTTGACAAAGAAATTTCAGTAAGCAATGATTGGCATAAGGGAATAGTTTTGGCGGAATTTTGCAGAGAATTCTACGCATACATTTTTAAAAAAGTTCCTCTGATTGTTTTTCTAGTATTTGGAACGGTGTGAATAATGATGACTTAATGTAATAATATATATAAAACAAGTGTTGTTTTGTTGTTATTGTTTTGCTAAATATAATTATTTTTTCACTAAATCCTTACCATCGTCGCATATTTAATGGACATATATTTCATGTTTATTTTTCATGTTATTGCATTTTTCTTCAAATATTATCAACGCGGCGAACATGCCAAGATTGACTTCCATAACTCTATCAGAGTTATATTATATTTATTACTTATTATATATCTTAAAATGAAATTAATTAAAATGATAGATCTGTAGCTTCTAATCTAAAACTTAAGTAATACGCTTACTGATGTACCATTTTACTTACTTAACTATATTTTATTGCATTTTTCGTATAACCATCAATTTCTTATATGCTAATTTGGAGAAATTTGTTTGATACGTTATCTTCTGATCGAACATATCAGTATATATTGCCAGTAATGTCATTTTACGCCTTGCAGTGATATTATTGTGGTCATTCGAACCATTTGCGTCATAAATGCATGGTCTGAGAAGAATGTGGAAGCCATTTGACTTATGCAACCCGGATCGGTTATGAATGCTGTCCCAATTTTTCCGAAAATGTCCGATTGATGGCACATCGGATATCAGTTTTCACATGTCTGTAATTATAACTCCTACGCCATATCTACAGAACATCTTCGGAAAAATGTCTTGATCAAATATTTGTATAAAATCACACTTCAATCTTCAATAAGTACGTGGTTAGAGCGCTCCACAAACCAGGTTGAAGCATTCCAGTCGGTCCTTTTTGCTGACTGATCGTTCCAAGGCGGTAATTATTGGTATTTCTTTTTTTGTGTTATGTTTAGTACCTGTGTTTTTATCACTTTTATATTTACTCTGTATCACCTTTTTTCTAGTGGAAGTTTCGATTCCATTATTTGTAATAATTCTCAAATGACCTTTTTTAACGTCCCATTATCATTCAGGAATGGAATCTTACGTTTAAAGGAAAGTGCAAAAAAGGGAAAATTGATGATTTCCAATGACATTCTCCTATTTAAACATCATTGTCCATAAACAACTACTAAACAAAATATTTAGCCACCAATTTTTATGTTTAATGAATGGAAATATGCTTCTGAACACTGTTTGCCATAACACTGTTGAGTACCCTTGAAGAGGCTCCGCTAAAAAAAAATCGAATGAGTCAATAGAATTCAAATGAAAAAAGTCCTTTATTAGATTTGGCTTTCATAAAAAGACGCTACTATAATCCTTGAAACAACAAAACCTACCGGCCGCAATAGCTCAGGATCGGGATGTCGTGTGTTCGAACCGCGGCCGGGTCAAACCAAAGACTTTAAAGTTGGTAGTAGTGGCTTCCCTCCTAACGCTCGGGGCTAAGGGGACAGCATTACGCCTGACTCGTCGGTGTCAGTATAATGGACCGGCCGGGTTCAGTCCCTGGGCACCTCATAAGTGCCCCTGTGCTATAATGATAGAAATGTCGCTGCGCAGTATCGGCAAAAACGCCGGCTAATCCCATCCCAATCCCATCTCACAACAAAACCTCAACAATGTTCTTAACAGTGTGCAGTGTATCCAACCTATATGTAGAATATGCGTTTGTATGAAAAATGAAAACTCTGAATAACATTATGAGTAATATTTACTTCTATACACATACGTATACCTTTTATCATAATGTATTTGTCTATTTTTTAAATAAAAAATGAAATAAAAATAATAAAAAAATAAAATAGCTATCGAGACCGCTTCATCAGAATTTGTGCCTTGCATGTATGTCACACCAGCATAATAAGTTATTTATTTATTTATTTATTTATTTGCTTAAGCTTGAATTTCACTACCCAAATATTTTAGGCCTAATGTTACTTACTAAAGATAATTACATATTTAATGCCTTATCAACCTGGATAGAAAGTAGTGTCAAGATATAACACTCATTTTAGGCGACTATAAGTAAATGTAAGTCAATGTAAGTACTGCGTTTTCAAAATTGAGCTTGAAAAAAAACACAACTGAGAAAAAATAGGCGCCGAGCGTTTAGAGTCGCCGACTTTTAACTCGTCAACCCCTCATCGCGTGGGTTCGAGTTCCGGTCAGGGCGAGAACTTTCATGCGGGGAAGATTTCCAGCTAACCGCGGTGCGCCGGTGGTTCTTCCCAGACATAAGTCTGGAGTCTTCCACCAATAAAAAGCTGGACGTCGACCATAATTGTGACGGTGCGATGTAAGAAAACACAAAAAACAACAACAAACAATTGAGAGAAAAAATGCTCTGCAAATGATGCGTAATCATCAAACTACACTCAAAATGGACGTATCCTTCAATGAAAACAAAAAGCTATGTTGAGTCATAAATGTGAAAAATATGGCCTCGAATGAACCATTATTTTTAGCAATGTAAATAACGCATATCTGCAAGGTATTTGTCACGTTGAGTCATTAACAATCTGGTGCGAATGGCCCTCTTGCATGTGTAGATGTTATTATTGTCACAATTGTTGCGAGACAAATCTGTATGGGAATTAATATGAAACAAAAACGTAAAATAACAACCTAGATGTGTCTAAAGAATTGGCCGTGTACAATACAGGCCATGTTGGAAAGAAAGCTATGAAATTGTTTGATTATAATTTTTGAGTTTGTAACTAACTGCTTCTAATGATTGAAATCTATATAAAAATAATTGTTTATGATTTGACAACGATATCACTTTAATGTTTAAATTGTACACTTTATGCTTCTGACCACATAGGTGGTGTTTATGGCAAAAAAAACAATTATTTGCTTTTTTTTTCATAAGTGCTGTTTAGGACGAACATACTAACAATTATTTGTTCCGGTTTTTAACGTAAGTGATGTTTAGGACGAACATACTAACAATTATTTATTCCGGTTTTTAACATAAGTGATGTTTAGGACGAACATACTAACAATTATTTGTTCCGGTTTTTAACGTAAGTGATGTTTAGGACGAACATACTAACAATTATTTATTCCGGTTTTTAACATAAGTGATGTTTAGGACGAACATACTAACAATTATTTATTCCGGTTTTTAACGTAAGTGATGTTTAGGACAAACATACTAACAATTATTTGTTCCGGTTTTTAACATAAGTGATGTTTAGGACGAACATACTAACAATTATTTATTCCGGTTTTTAACATAAGTGATATTTAGGACAAACATACTAACAATTATTTGTTCCGGTTTTCAACATAAGAGATGTTTAGGACGAACATACTAACAATTATTTGTTCCGGTTTTTAACATAAGTGATATTTAGGACAAACATACTAACAATTATTTGTTCCGGTTTTTAACATAAGTGATGTTTAGGACGAACATACTAACAATTATTTGTTCAGTTTTTAACATAAGTGATGTTTAGGACGAACATACTAACAATTATTTGTTCAGTTTTAACATAAGTGATATTTAGGACGAACATACTAACAATTATTTGTTCCGGTTTTTAACATAAGTGATATTTAGGACGAACATACAAACAATTATTTGTTCCGGTTTTTCACATAAGTGATATTTAGGACGAACATACTAACAATTATTTGTTCCGGTTTTTAACATAAGTGATGTTTAGGACAAACATACTAACAATTATTTGTTCCGGTTTTTAACATAAGTGTTGTTTAGGACAAACATACTAACAATTATTTGTTCCGGTTTTTAACATAAGTGATGTTTAGGACAAACATATACTAACAATTATTCGTTCCGGTTTTTAACATAAGTGCTGTTTAGGACGAACATACTAACAATTATTTATTCCGGTTTTTAACATAAGTGATGTTTAGGACGAACATACTAACAATTATTTGTTCCGGTTTTTAACATAAGTGATATTTAGGACGAACATACTAACAATTATTTGTTCCGGTTTTTAACATAAGTGATATTTAGGACGAACATACTAACAATTATTTATTCCGGTTTTTAACATAAGTGATATTTAGGACGAACATACTAACAATTATTTGTTCCGGTTTTTAACATAAGTGATGTTTAGGACAAACATACTAACAATTATTTGTTCCGGTTTTTAACATAAGTGATGATTAGGACAAACATACTAACAATTATTTGTTCCGGTTTTTAACATAAGTGCTGTTTAGGACAAACATACATACAATTATTTGTTCCGGTTTTTAACATAAGTGATATTTAGGACGAACATACTAACAATTATTTGTTCCGGTTTTAACATAAGTGATGTTTAGGACAAACATACATACAATTATTTGTTCCGGTTTTTAACATAAGTGATATTTAGGACGAACATACTAACAATTATTTGTTCCGGTTTTAACATAAGTGATGTTTAGGACAAACATACATACAATTATTTGTTCCGGTTTTTAACATAAGTGATATTTAGGACGAACATACTAACAATTATTTGTTCCGGTTTTAACATAAGTGATATTTAGGACGAACATACTAACAATTATTTGTTCCGGTTTTAACATAAGTGATGTTTAGGACGAACATACTAACAATTATTTGTTCCGGTTTTTAACATAAGTGATGTTTAGGACGAACATACTAACAATTATTTATTCCGGTTTTTAACATAAGTGATGTTTAGGACGAACATACTAACAATTATTCGTTCCGGTTTTTGACATAAGTGATATTTAGGACAAACATACATACAATTATTTGTTCAGTTTTTTTTAACATAAGTGCTGTTTAAGACAAAAAAACAACAACAATTATTTGTACCGTTTTTATCATAAATGCTGTTTAGTACAAACATACAATTATTTGCTCCGTTTGTTTAAACATAAATGCTTTTAGGACAAACATACAATCATTTGTTCCGTTTTTTAAACATAAATGCTCTTAAGTACATACGTTTAGGACATACATATCATTATCTGTTCCGTTTATTGGACATAAGTGCGTGATAGGGACGCTTCCGAACTAGATGTTGCCAGCCGATGTACTGTGGCGTGTAATAATAGTGGCAGAACAGTATTGTTGAATAGGGAGAAGGATATTGTTAGCACTATTGATGTAGCCATGGATAATTTAACATGTACCCGCGGTCTTAAAATAGCAACACACAGCGTGATGGAGACGGGGGGTGTCGGTACAACGGGGTAGTGAGTAAAGTGCCATCGAGTCATCCCTGACCATAGAAAATACAAGAGGCTATATATATATATACATAGTCACAATGTTGTAAATTGTTCCACATGGAAATGTATTTTTTCCTAAAAATGCTTACAGTCAAATATTCAGCATATTGCCTTTTTAAGAGTTCAACACAAACAATTGCTCTCTTTAAATTTTGCAAACGTTCATGTGGTAACGCCCATGGACGTTTGCAAATACTCGTATATAATGAGAGCAAGTGGTTGTGTGGTACGTATAGCAATTGGTGGTTTCGGCAGTTGGCTTGGTGGTCATTCTGTACATAGCGCGTGACGTCACTACGTTAAAGTCATCTCTATACTACGACTCGTAACTCACCCAAAATTTGAGACTTGTGCCTACATAAAAATAGTTCTGCGTAGGAAATACGTTCGATTATAATATTCATTGAATTAAGATAAATGACTAAACAACCATATTCTAAGGCCTTATTCTATGTCCAGAAACTTTTAAAGTCTTGATATTTATAGATAAATGGAAAAAAATACGATGAGCAAGTTTTGCTACTTTCGCTTTCGTTAAACAGTAATATGTCCATTATACACAGCGTGTGACGTCACTACGTTAAAGTCTGGACCGTTTACAAAATTTAGTTCAAAATTTTTGCATGAAACATATTTTAACTATTAGAATGTATAAAAAAAATGCCAAAATAATTTGTTGTATACCTCTTCGTACTTGTTTTGTTCATTTTAGTAATTACTTCCGTATTCATAACAGCGATGTTGAAGAACTACTTTACCCACAATACACCGAGTGCAATCACACAGGTCATTTTGACCGTGTGTTGACGCAACGGCTTGGTGGTGGGTTTAGTTGTATAGTGGTAGTGGAGGAGATGGCGTTTGTGGTGGTAGTCGTTGGATGCAGAAGTGGTGGTGGTGGTGGCTGTGGTATTAGAAATAGTATTGAAGGCAGCAGTATTGGTGGCTGTGGTAGTTGTACATATGTATTATTGGAGGCAATAGTAGTGGTGGTGGTGGTTGTAGCGAATGTGGTAGCAGTAGTGGTGACTGCATTTGTAGTAGCAATTGTAGCAATTCGAGGTTTGAGGGGTGGGGGGGCATTATTTACGGAAGACAACGCGATTTTGGTAGATGTCGCAGTAGCAGTCGTCAGAACAATGATAAAGTCAGATAAAGAAGAAAGTTTGCTTTTGTTGCGGCGGAGGTACCAGCATTAATGGCAGAGCGATATCAGTCGTGACAGTTAACATCCACCGGGGCCAATGTCCCATTCAGCAACATGTGTATAGTCTTGTATTAACGGACAGATCACTGTCAGTAACACTAACTCGGTGACACGTGTCCTGGTGATGTTTTAGCATTCTTAGGACATTTGACTCAACAAAATGAACGACCAAACAATATTAGAATGTCCACCTTGATTTTATAACAATTCACACGCAACAACTGTGAGACCTCACGCCATATGACCGCATTATTTCGAAAGGAATATATTTTTATGGAATTTAAGGGGAAAAAAACATATTTTGGTCACGTTTATATCGTGTCGATTGTTTTGTGGTGTTGTTTTTATTGTGTGTTATTCGACCGTTGTGGCAAACACAAATTTCTTTATTTATTATAACTTATGCTACATAACTGCCTTGTGACGAACAATAAACAACCGAATATTTTTTCTGAAAACGGCATACAATAAACAAATACAGGCAGCTGAATCCCTCAGTAATACCTTATGTGCAGTCTCGCGTTATTGGCATTGCAGATATAATTCAATTAAATTAAATTGATACTTGCACTTATTATTTGTATTGTCATTTATTGCTATAGGAAGTTGTAACCAGTACAGTCTACGTATGAAAAGCGTTTCATTAAATGTGGTATTCGACAGTTTGTCCATATCTTATACATGCAACAATATCTTATCCCCGATGTGTGGATTTTGTGCATAGTTCTTGCATAACATTATACTCAAGTTAAAGTAAATGTAGTTTCTAACATTACCTCTATCGTTTACCGCCTTAAATATATGGTATTTCCAAATCTATAAATAAGCACGATGGGGGATTTCGGCTAAAAATAGAAACTGACGTCAGAGCTGATTACGCAGATGATAATTTTATTTCACCCGACAAGTATGTGGTCACGTGGTTATCTTAGTTTAAAAATAATTAAAAACTGTGCCGCATAGCTCGGCTAGGAAATACATTTTTGTAATGGCAATTGTGCAGTTACTCTTTACATGTCACATGAATGTAGGACTCCAATAAACAGCATTTTGCGGTATCTTTTAAGGTTACACGATTTTATTTGGCTAAGTGAGAGCATACAAATGGCCCCACCTGTTGTCTTACATAACCTTTAAACCACAATGGATCTAAACTGAAAGTCCAATTGCGGTGAAATAAGCATACATTCAGGGATGGATCCAGGGTGCGTGGAAATGGGGGGGATGCATCCCCCACCAGCAAAGTAAATGAGTAGAGTGGTGAAAACACATACATGTAAGATTAAAAAGACTTAGCTTTTAAAGTAAATTTTGTCGGTGCGGAAATGGGAAATGGGGGGGGGGGGGGGGCATCCCCCACCAGCCAAGTAAATGAGTAGAGTGGTGAAAACACATACATGTAAGATTAAAAAGAGTAAGCTTTTAAAGTAAATTTTGTCGGTGCGGGGAAATTGGGGGGGGGGGGAATTGCACCCCCACCAGCCAAGTAAAAGAGTAGAGAGGTGAAAACAGATACATGTAAGATTAAAAAGACTAAGCTTTTAAAGTAAATTTTGTCGGTGCGGGGAAATGGGGGGAGGGGGGGGGGGAATTGCACCCCCACCAGCCAAGTAAAAGAGTAGAGAGGTGAAAACAGATACATGTAAGATTAAAAAGACTAAGCTTTTAAAGTAAATTTTGTCGGTGCGGGGAAATGGGGGGGGGGGGAATTGCACCCCCACCAGCCAAGTAAAAGAGTAGAGAGGTGAAAACAGAGATACATGTAAGATTAAAAAGACTAAGCTTTTAAAGTAAATTTTGTCGGTGCGGGGAAATGGGGGGGGGGGGGGGGAATTGCACCCCCACCAGCCAAGTAAAAGAGTAGAGAGGTGAAAACAGATACATGTAAGATTAAAAAGACTAAGCTTTTAGAGTAAATTTTGTCGGTGCGGGGAAATGGGGGGGGGGGGGGGCATCCCCCACCAGCCAAGTAAATGAGTAGAGTCGTGAAAACACATACATGTAAGATTATGATAAAGTTGAAAGGATCTTGATTCATATCACCCCCACCAAATAAAATTGTCTGGATCCGTCTGGATAACTTTCGGTTGTTTTTAAATGTGTCAGAAGGTAAGAAATACTGTCATTGTTATGCTTGAAAAGTTAATATTTGCCATATCTAGATACGAAAATTCGCTCGGCCAGACAGTAAATAACAAGGCACATATAATCCCGGTTCAGACTTAATCAAAGAATATATTGCAAGCGGATTTTTAGAAAATCTTCGGAAATTAAAACCCACAAAGGCTAAAGTTGGTTCTCGAAGTGGCAGTAATAGGTATAGCGGATATTATAGCAGGATCCGATTTAACGCAGAACTTCGTCTTCTAGTTAAGAAGAAGAAGTATTGAAACTAATAATTGATCCGTGAAAGTTGTCGACTTCCCTCCCTATGTAATCTTCTTTCCATCCTTAATAAGTTCCCGGCCTGGGTCATACCAAAGACTTTAAAGTTGGTAGTAGTGGCTTCCCTCCTAACGCTCGGGGCTACGGGGACAGCATTACGCCTGACTCGTCGGTGTCAGTATAATGGACCGGCCGGGTTCAGTGCCTGGGCACCTCATAAGTGCCCCTGTGCTGTAATGATAGAAATGTCGCTGCGCAGTATCGGCAAAAATGCCGGCTAATCCCACCCCATCCCAACCCTTAATAAGTCAAGATTTCACAACAGTATTTGATGCACATAATCCCTCGGACGTTGTTAGTCTTTTTACGGTTGTGGATATTCGTCTTTCCGATTAATTCTGATATTGCGACAGTAAGTTTTATGCACAAAAGCATCCATACATTGGTGGCTTTAAACATTTCCGGAAAGTCGCTCGTATCGATGAAATGTTGTTTTCCGGTAGTTTGTTGAGTGCCCATAATTCCCCGTACAATATTTAACATTTTCGAATATTCGCTCTAATCATTTAGTTTTACGACAGTATGTTGTATGCACACAATCTCTGTAACAATCTTAGCACAAATTTCCAAATTTTCGGACAACTCGAGCTTATCGGCGATTTGTAATTTTACAACAATATACCGTACGCACATACTCCCTCGTATAAGTATACTCTTTCAACAATTTAAGACACTCGTTTATATTGATGAATTGTGACTTTACAAATTTAAACCGTTTTTATTCATTTTAAAAAATTATGTCAACAAGCAGGGTTTACTCACGATACACACAAAAAATAAATAACTAGCCAACCAATATATTTACCGGTAAGAAGATAATACAACATGCAAGGGCGGAACCAGAAAAGTTTGGCGACAGGGGGTGGCGGTGGTATGAATCAAGATTCATTTATCTTTTTTGCAGTGATTACTGGATAAACATACACAGTTAGGGATCCTAACTTCGACCTAAGCAGACAACTTTCTTTCAAAGCTTAGTATGTTTAAGCTTATATGTTTGTCATTCCATAACTCTTCTTTTTTACCTGGTTGGTAGGGGAGGATGCATCCGCCACCCCTCACCCCCTGGATTCATCCCTGACAACGGCTAGATCATGGAAATTACACGCGTCTCATATTTGAAGAGTATTGTCAATGTTCGCAAATTTACCGCGAAAAGCTTAGTTTAGTATAGCTGAGTTAAATTGGGGTTGTTTTGTGTTGGTTTGTTTTTTGTTACATCGCGCCGACACAATTATGGTCTTATTAGCGACGTCCAGCTAATTATTTTGGTGGAGGAAGACCCCCAAGACTTATGTCTGGGTAGATCCACCGGCGCAACGCAGGTTAGCTGGAAAACCTCACCACATGAAAATGGCCTCCCCTACTAGGACTTGAACCCATGCCGTGACGGGCTAAGGAGGAGGTGAGTTGAGTAACAACAATAAGCTACAAAATCCCGGGACAATGTTAATATTTTAAAATTATAGGACATTCGATCTTATCGATGAATTGTGATTTTACAACAATATGCCCATAATCCACCGAGTAATGGTTATCTTTTGATATTTTAGCACATCCACTTATATTTATGATGTTTAAAGTATATAAACAAAACATTCTCCCGTTAGTCCATTACACAAAAATTACCAGAACGAAAAAGACTCACCGTGACATTCATCCTGAACAAGAAAAATAAACAATTTATTCTTGCTCACAACAATAGTTAAACAAAGAATATTATAACATTAAACTTATTCTGCCATGAAATCTATCAGCAATAAAAATGCAACTAAACATTAAATGTACTTTCAAATGCACGAAGTCTTGACCTTTACAATTTAATAGTCCATAAATATTATACATTTATACATAACACCTATATAATATTATAATATAATAGCTTCCTTTATAAAGGCCAGACTCCGGTTAATGTTGGTGTATCATAACAGATGAGGGGGTAGGCACAGAGACAGACAGTGTGTATGACAAGCGAGATGCACATAAGACATGAAAATCGGACAATTCCGCAACATTATCCGGAGATAAACCGCCAAGCGTTTTGCTGGGTCGGTCTGTGGAAACATAAAACTAATCTGTACAAGTTTGAAAAGTTGAATTTGTTGTTGTTGTTGTTGTTGTTGTTGCTGTTGTTGTTTCAAAATCATCCAGAAAGTCCCTCGACCCATGCAGCAAACATAACAATACAAATTGTTAACAAACATGACGGATGTAGAAATAATAATACATACATCTATAAACGCGCAGCATACAACAACGGTACATCTACAATCTTAACCCAATTTACAACAAGTCAATATTCTGACACAATGTCAGGATAATAATAACAACTGGGAAGATTATACCTTAAAAAACATGTATGCTAATTGAATTGGCAAGGTACTTCCACCCCTTAACAGACTCAAGCACATTTCAGGATCATGCAAATAGAGTTCATGTTTAACCCGAATCATCACTGCTAGAAACTGTATGATTAGGATCTTAATCCTTTGGCGTTTTAGTCTCTATAGCAATATGTTTATTGCTTGTTTATTTTTTATTGAGTTTATACCACCAACAGTATTTTATTTATCTGGAGACGGTGTCCACTTGAAGCAGATATAGTGCTATCTTCACTGTGTATAGCATGCCGTGAACACCTGGCCTGATTCCACACCCAGTCACATTATCCTGACACCGGGCCAACTAGTCGTTAAACTACCCTTATATATGCTTGAACGTTAGTATTTCCATTTTTTCGACTTTGGTATGTCGCGGCCCGGGATCGAACCCGGGGCCGCTCATACCTGGAGCCGACGCTCTAGCGATTGCGCTATCAGGTCCGGTACAATATGTTTAGGTACGTTGAAAGATGGCGAAAATTTAGTAGGAAGAGTTACCAAAATGTTGAATGATACAAGCTAATCGAATTTTATAGAATGGTCGGTCTTGGTGTTGATGCTTTCTTGGGGTTTTGTAAATTTAGTCAAAGGCTGAAACTGGAAGCTAGCAGATCAGGTTCTACACTATTTGCTGCTCAGTCTCTGTCTGTAGGTATATCAACCCTTATATTTGACATATATAATATTAAAGCAGAAAATGAAAAATAATTATTATTTAGCATGGGTTTTTAACAAAATGTAGAAAGCTAAGGGTTAATATGCTGTTGTGGCTAGACATCTAGGGATTAGAAATGCAGGCGGACTTAAAAGCGCTTTCGGTTTTGATTATCACTGAAAAATAGTAATGAAAATGGAATAATCTTCGACAATAAAATTAATTACCTATACACCACATCATCCATTCTCAATCAAATGACATTGTCAGATTTGTTTGAGACGTATATATTTTATAGAAAACATTCTCGTAAATGTGTAATTTATTAAAAAAATATTTTAAACTTATGTTGTGATTCAAGGAATAAACTATTAAAAATATGCTTAAAATACAAAAAAAATGTTGACTTATCAATTTGATGCAGTGTTTAACGATGATAGTAACTTGTAAATACTTTACCTCTGGAACAAGACTTGGCCGAATGGGCAATGGTATTTGATCAATCGGAACACCTCGGATAATTCACGAATCATCTCTCGGATGTATGCAGGTAGTCGGATCACCTCGACCGTTTCCCTAAATGGGACTTATTTTGTGACAGACGTCAAAACAAAGATAGCAGCTAGAATGACAGCTCACTTTAGTACGATGCCAGTAAAACTTCAATTTGTGGCTGCTTCAAATTTAAATCATCCGAGTTGAATTTACAAAGCGCAGCAAAAAAAAAAAAAAAAAAAAAAAAAAAAAAAAAAAAAAAACAGCTGTCATACGACGCCATTGTTTACGTTTTGTGCGAACTACATTTTAGGCATATTCTTCCGACGATTAAGATTTCCTTAAGTATCATTGCACCAGATACATCCGAGGGATGATTATCCCGAAGACGGAATTACCCGAGGAGTTCCGATTCTCACTAGGTCATTACAGGTTATCATATCGCTCAGTTAAATGCCATTGGTATCGGCTTCGATTTTAAACGGCTTCAACGATTACTTCCGAAGTCCCCCCCCCCCCCCCTCATGCATATGCCATTTTACGCCTTTGTGAAGCAATCACAATTATCAGTCTTATCTTAAGAAGAATTTAGTAGCACTACTTAGGGTTTATTATTTGACAAGTTTACCATGGGTATACTGTTAAATGATGAAACATGCATGTGTTACAAAAACTTTAAAATGTTTTAAAGAAAATAAAAAAATAGGTAAAGTTTTAACGTCATATACATGTATATGAATGAAAGGTCTTAATATTAATAATACAACAATGACAACGCCGAAGATAAAAAGATAAGAACATTTATGAAAGGAACGAAATTATGGAAAGAAAAATAAAGGAACGATGAACAGATAAACAGTAAGATAACTACTAATAACATCTTGACGATGATGAACGCTTTTAATGCCAAAAACATGTGAAGAAGAAGAAATGGTCGAAATTGGAGGAGAAAAAATAATTCATTTTAGAAATGGCTGAATGACAATAACACCAGTCAAAGTCAAAACAACATATCATAACACCACAGATGTGGTGATTACCAGCTATACTGTTGTGGTTTGTGGGGTTTCATTAATATACCATTATCTCTTAACCTTCTCTCCGCGAGGCAAATAGTTCAGATTCTGATGGGTTAGTCTCCAGCTGGAAGCTAACAGATCTGGATTTGCACTTTATGTCGCCAAATTCATAAAATACATAGCAAAAAGCATATAAATATTACTGAAATACGTGTGAAGTTACCGTTAATTAAGTTGCAAAATCTACGAATTAGTACGTGTTAGTAACGCATGAAGCGGGCTAAGGAATTAATGCGGGTATCTAGAGGCTAACCGTCTCTCGTCGATCCAACGTGCATGTATATAATACATTTTTCAAAGGTTAAGACTCCGCTAAACCCACCCAGCTAACTAACTCTCGGCCTTTGCTGGGTATCGCTTTGTTTTCGGCGATTTATGGCCTGTATTTATCTCGCGTTGGCCAATAAAACAGAAGTCTAATCAATGGAGTAATTAATTATTTAAGCGTGCCTTCTGATTTAGTCCCTGATTCTCTGAAAATCCCTGCCGGTGTCTAGGACGGAATATTCCCCAGCTTTATCGATATGATAGCAGTGGGGCGAATTCTTAGTATGAAAAGGTAGTGAACCTAGCTTTATCCTGCTAAATTTGCTAATACCCAATATTAATTAAGTTATTTGGTAACCATTTTATGAAGAGGTAATAAGATATTATTTCAACATTTTTTTTGTACAAAGACGTAGAAATATTTTGAACAAAGACGTCGAAACAAAAAGTGTCAAACATCTTTCAGCTGTAGCTGGTTGATCTGGATCTACACGATTTGTTTCAGTCTGGCCAATTTGTATTTAGTTTTGTTGTAGAAGGCCACATAGAAATATGATTTTGTTGTAACGTTGTTAGGATTAAATATCTTTATGTGTTACCTTCTTGAAATAAAGCTATTATATTATTATTATTATTATTATTATTATTATTATTATTATTATTATTATTATTATTATTATTATTACCAGCATCATTATTATTATAACCATATTTATCATTATTATTATTATTATTATTATTATTATTATTATTATTATCATCATCATCATCATCATCATCATCATCATCATCATCATCATCATCATCATCATCATAATTTTTAATATCATCATCATTATTATTATTATTATCATTATTTATCAGACTAAAAAAATGAAAAACATTAGGGAGAGTGCAATGGTGTGTTAATATGTTAGTAGTTACCTTAACAACACAATACAAACTAGGTAAGAAGTTTACAAATTTAACGTTAAATAGAAACGCTACGTATACTCGCCTTATTGGAAGGTTGAAAAGACCATGGACGACAAAGTCACAAGATAGTGGGTATGTCGTCCATACATATTTTATGTTAAATTCGTCCAGATCAACTTTTTGTACCCAAAATGTACGTTTATCATAAGTATTGTTAAACAATTAAAAGACTGTTGCCATTCCAATGTGAAATAAACAGGTTTTGTACCTATGTTGATCGTTCATTGTAACTAGGTATGTTGTTAACATATAAATATTATTTTGACAGTTTTAATTCCCGATGCATGTGCGTGCTGTTAGTTGTCTCACTATGCTGGGATATTTTTATTTACACTTTTTGTGAGGAAAACCTTCAGGATATGCGAGGTTGGAGCGCTCCACAAACCAGGTTTAGGTACCATAGTCGGTCCTTTTAGCCAAATGACTGTTCCAAGGCGGTAACTGTTGTTTTGTTTTGTTTTTGTTTTTGTGTGTAAAGTCATGTCTCTGTGTTTATATTTGTTTTTCTCACAGGAGATTTTCTTATTATTCATTAAATTAAAGGTTTTGGAAACAAATTTACAACATTGAAAACTTTACTTAGTTCAACATCCGCGTTCTACCAAATAACAAAAAATACAAATATGTTTATTAACCCTAAGTGTTGTTCGATATGGTAGAGGGCGCTGCCATTAAAACGCTTAAAAGGTTTTACAAAACTTCTTTGTCTTCTGGGTAAAGGTGAAGAGTCGATATTAGTTTTGACAGAAGTATCTAGTTTTCTATCTAGTCATTTGAACACGAAGCACACAGAAGGCGTAAATTATTTTAGACGAAGTAATCAGCTCTCCACTTCAAAGGCAATCAGTTAATCAGTTATTACATGTGTCTATTAACGGTTTCGACTAAGATCCAAAACCCGTCTTGACGTTAGCGATCAATTCAAACAACATTATCGTGTTATAGCCTCATTGCATGAAGCGTTTCCTCAATTGTTCTAGTTTTCGTAGCTAATTAATTTAAAATTGTTTAATGAAGACATCTTAGAATGTGTGTTCTGTTGTTATTTTGTCTCTCCAAGATTACTTTGACACTATTACAGGCTTCACAAGACGGTGTTAGCCTTAAAATGAAAATTTGAAAAATAAAAGGCCGGATGTCTTATTTTTTGTCTTTTTAATAAAATAATGATACATTCAAAGCCTGGAAAACCAGCGACAATATTACCAACAACCTTAAATATGTGTATATTTTAACCAAGTATTTCATACTTGCTTGTATGTGTAACTGTCGCTCTGTAGCTTTAATTGACAACGAATACGAGAGAATCTAATAGCTATATATATATATAAGCTTGCACAAATATCATATGCCTCATCACATCACAGATTTGTTCTTACTTTTACATTTTTCTTGCATGTGAATACCTTTATCCGGTGTCTTTTCAAATTTTGGCATATGTTGCTGTGCTCATAGGACACCACTATACATTCTAACATATCCGTCGTTATAACAAATACATAAAGGTATTTTCTATCCGAGCCACGCTGCACAGTTAGCTATTTTTAAACTAAGAAAACCACGTGATCGCTATCTTTGCATCACCATTCGGATAATACGCTCTGACGTCGATGTCTATTTTAAGCAGAAATCCCAGTCATGCTTAATTTTAGTTTTGGTACGAATTAACATTTAGAGCGATTTATTTCACGGTTTCTACTGTCTAACAACTTAGACTGTTCAAAACCGTCCTTTCTTAGGCTTAGCTATGACTTTAAGAAGAAATTATACCCCAAGTGCTTCAAACAAACCACATTTGCTTGATGCAAGCAACACGTCTGATACCACCATTAAAGGGAATATAAGACAATTAAAATGCTTAGGAGTGTTATTTTAATAAAGAAAAAAGGAATCAACATTTTCAGATATTTTGTTTAGTAAATTTCGCTGAACTGAGATGTAAACTGTGGGGCAATATCGTCAAGGAAACCTGATCTTTTGTCGCCGTGTTCGTTGCCTCATGTGCTTTTCGAGTATGTGTGCTTTTCTATGGACTATTTTGCAAAGAAGATGCGTGTTCGTAGTAGATCCACGGACAGCACTAGAGCAGAACAGAACTGTTATGTTCTGACAGTACTATATTGAAGAAATATTACAATTTATTGATATATTATCACCGTGAACCACCCTGAATATATGCTTAAAATAATATATAGACATGTATAATAGAATAAATGAAATATTAAAACTTTTTCGTACATTATTTTATATTTTATTATTTTATATTTGCAAAACAAAAGAAACAGTGCATGTATTGTAAATCTTTGCCTTAGGTGTAGTTTTTAATGAACCTCAGAACTCGAATAAGGTCTCTCTATTTGGATATAAACGGTACTTATCGTTTCAGGTATATTTTGGTCTTTTAAATTGATCATAAGCTATTTGATATAGAATGTCACCCTCAAATACCTTCCTCCCTTTCAAAATGACAAAAGTACAGTTATTTCTAGATGATAGTTTTCGATACAAAATAAATAGCCGGGACTTGGAAGTCGATAGGCTCTAGAATAACGAGGCTATATCCACGTTAATATTGCCTCTTTTAGAAGCAGAGGTACCGTTTTGGCAGCGTGACGTCAAATAGGCGGGGCTGTGTCAGAGATGTATGTAGTTTTGTGTGCTGTTTAGATTTGGCCCTGCTCCCGCACGTCTATCGACCATCCTTTATAAGTTATCGATGTTGCCAGCGCACTCGGGATTGCTCGGTTATCTCCGCTTTCACTCAGAAGTAAAAGTATTTATTTTTGATTATACACAACTTTGAAACATTTTTTTTCTCTGGAATCAATCGAGGCTTTTAATACATTTATGTTATTGATAAACATAGTCTCAGTTCTGGAGCCAATCAGAACTCTTCGGCTATTTCCGTCACCAGTTGGCTGAACTAATCGGAACTGCTCGACAAATTCCGCTGTTTATCTTCAAATCATTTCGAAATTTTGTATGTTTAAGGATCCTTTCATATACCAAAGATTTCGTCTAAATAGAAGTAAAATAATAGAAAATATGGCCCTACATATAACAGGAAGTCAATAATTTACTAATTCTTGATTTAATTGCTATTCTGCTATTCACGCCTTGATATAATCGCATCTTTGGTATATTTGGAGTGATTGCATAATTCTTTTCAAACGCTGTGTTCGCTGTAACCTACAGAAACTACTTAGGACCATCTACCATTCCCCGAATGTATTTCCTGCATACTTGCAAGCTATACATCTCCGTGACCCCTGAGCTTTTACCTTTGGGTTAGTCTATTCGTGGTCGCTAAGAAAGTAAAGCAGAAACATAACAGACATTTTCTTGGGGCATGACAGTTTTAAAGCAACGCACAGCAGTAGTAACCTGTAAGGGATGACATATCTAGATTTTAAGTGTTGTCTAGTGGTTTCGCATGAGTCTATTTATGCTCTTGTTTTGTCATGTTTTGGAGATGTACGAGTCCGACTACATCAGCACTATTATTATATTTTTATTTGTATTTTATAATTTTTGAAATTGGTTTAATTTGATATAAAAAATTTGTTGTGTTTGTATCTGTGAGTCGGAATAAAGTAAAACAATTGTTGTATTTAAATTATTAATATAAACTTAATTATTCAACCATTATTTATACAAATTAAACAATCGGTAGAGCGTCGGCTCCAGGTACGGGAGGCCCCGGGTTCGATCCCGGGCCGCGACATACCAAAGTCGTTAAAAATGGTAGTGATATAGCTCCCTTGCTAACGCTCAAGCAAGTATAAGGGTAGTTCCACGACTGATTGGCCCGGTGTCAGGATAATGTGACTGGGTGTGGTATCATGTCAGGTGTTCACGGCATGCTATACACAGTGAAGGCAGCACTAAATCTGCTTCAAGTGGACGCCGTCTCCAGATAACTAAAATACTGTTTGTGGGACGATAAACCCAATAAACAAACAAACAAATTAAAAATTTAAGTAACAAATGAAGGACTTTGGAAATGGACAAACAAGCTTCCTATTGATATGCAAATCAAAAACAGAAAATGGTCATGGATAGGGCATATCTTGAGAAAAAACAACAACATAGTAAACTAGGCTCTAAGATGGAACACACAAGGGCAGCGTAAGAGATGAAGACCAAAAACTCACGGAGAAGATCTACCGAGAAAGAAGGGAAAACAACAAGGCAAGACCTGGGGCCAGATTGACAAGATAGCTCAGGACCGAAGAAAGTGGAAATCCTTCATAGACGACCTATGTCATGCCAAGGATAAAAGGGTTTAAGTCATGTTAGAATTATACAACAATGAAATCTGCAGAAATGCGTGTATACCTCTTTAAAAAGTATATAAAACGCACAAAACAAACTAAAAAGTGTTTGAAGGGGCTCTAACCTACAATCCACAGACTAAAATATGATCATCTTTGCCCACTAGACATCTGGACAAAATACACTTTTTGCTAGCACGATTTATTATCAGTGATACCTGGTTCCGGCCCTTTCACCTGGACGAGTCCAAATTATGTAAATATTGCACGTCTCAATGACCTATAGCGTTTTGTTGACGTCATCAGTGCAGGTCAATTGTATGTCTTATAAAAGTAACGTTATATCATTATTATTCACAAGAAAAAAAATATTATTTTTTCGTACCTTTGGTTATGTATTTACTCAAATAACTATAATTCTGCTGTTGTTGTTTTTTTTCAATATTATTGTTAAAAACAACAACAATGAAATATAGAGGTTACTGCAAATTTCTTCCCAAAAAAGAAATGCAATACAAATTTTTAAAACACCTATAAAAACATTCACCTAACCTCCACCCCATCACATGCGGCCTCGAACTCATACCCCAGATCATAAGGCTTTGGCCATGACTTTAAAGCACTAGTGTAGAAGTAAAATGCAAGAAACCAGAAAAAAAATGTGACAAGCGTTTTGTGTTATAAATTACAACTGGAAATTAATAAGAGTCTAACCGAAACATTTTTCTCGTCGTAGTAATAATACACGGGAAATAGTTCGTTAGAAAAGTATATATACGTGTTGTAATTTTTTAATTTCTATGTGTTTTTTATATTTTTTACTTCTAGATATTACGCGCTTTTTATATCACCAAAGATTTCTATCAAAAATGCTTTAAAAATTTCCCGATAATTTTTTATTAATCCAGCCGAGACACTTCAAGTTCCTCTGTTCAAAATAATACAGCTATCTAGCCACCGATTTCAACCATTTAAGTAATAAAGTAGTAATTTGCATAAATTGACCACATTGACTGCTGGAAACCCGGTTTGTTTTCTCGGTTTTATAACATACTTTAAGTTCAGAATGGAAACTTAATGGCTTGTTTTGTAAAACAGGGACAGTAACTGTTCAGATAAAATGTGCTTGACGTGCTTTCATGTAATCCGCTCTAAGTTCAAAAAGGTTATGAAATGAGCGGGTTCGTCGTACAGAGTCAGTTATTAAATGTGTTAATCGTGTTCTCTGGTGGTCTACTCTAAACTCATCAATCCAAAAAGCTTTTGAAGTGAGAGTTATATACGGCAGTGACGGGAAATGTCCAGATTACGTGTTCTAGACGTGTTTTCGTGTGGTGTACCCTAAAATTATTAGTCCAGAAAGGTTATGAATTTGAGGATTCATAAGGCAATGAATGGAATTTTCATATCATATGTTTTAGACGTGTTTTCGTGAGGCCAACTCTAAAATTATTAGTCCAGAAAGCTTATGAAATGTGAGGATTCATACGGCAGTGAATGGAAATTTCATATTTTATATTCTAGACGTGTTTTCGTGTGGCCTACTCTAAAATTATTACTCCAGAAAGGTTATGAAATGTGAGGATTCATACGGCAGTGAATGGAAATTTCATATTATATATTCTAGACGTGTTTTCGTGTGGCCTACTCTAAAATTATTACTCCAGAAAGGTTATGAAATGTGAGGATTTATAAGGCAGTAACTGGAAATTTCATATTATATGTTCTAGACGTATTTTCGTGTGGCCTACTCTAAAATTATCAGTCCAGAAAGGTTATGAAATGTGAGGATTCATACGGCAGTGAATGGAAATTTCATATTATATGCTCTAGACGTGTTTTCCTGTGGCCTACTCTAAAATTATTAGTCCAGAAAGGTTATGAAACGTGAGGATTCATACGGCAGTGAATGGAAATTTCATATTATATATTCTAGACGTGTTTTCATGTGGCCTACTCTAAAATTTTAGTCCAGAAAGGTTATGAAATGTGAGGATTCATACGGCAGTGAATGGAAATTTCATATTATATGTTCTAGACGTGTTTTCATGTGGCCTACTCTAAAATTATTAGTCCAGAAAGGTTATGAAATGTGAGGATTCATATGGCAGTGAATGGAAATTTCATATTATATATTCTAGACGTGTTTTCGTGTGGCCTACTCTAAAATTATTAGTCCAGAAAGGTAATGAAATGTGAGGATTCATACGGCAGTGAATAGAAAATTTCATATTATATGTTCTAGACGTGCTTTTGTGTGGCCTACTCTAAATTTAAAAGTTCAGTTACTTGAGTCGAAAAACAGTGGGGTAACTGTTCAGATAAAAACTGCCCAGCAAGTTTTTTGAGACCAACACTAAGTTCATAAGTTCGGAACGGTTTGGAAGTAAAAGAGTTTATAATACAGTTAGGAAAAGTGTTCCGATCATATTTTAGACGTGCTTTCTTATGGCCCTCTGTAATTTCATAAATTCAGAAAGGTTATTATCTTTGTTGAAGCATAAAAAATAATAACCACAATGAATTCTTGAAAAAATAGAGGATCTAATATCAGTGTTCATTAGATACTGAAAATATTAAACGAGTTGGGTGAAATGATATGAAACGAGGCTCTGTCGAGTTTCGTATCATTTTAGACAACGAGTTTATTATTTTTAGAATCTAATGAACACGAATATTAGATTCTATTGATCACATAACCAAAACATCAGCTGTTTTTTGTTTACAATGCATCATCTTTTTATAGTATGAACAGTTGGAATTGACATGTGTTATTCGGTTTGGGAGAATCCTTGGAAAAAATAGTTCCACTCTTTACTCCATCAATTTCCATAAAAAAGGAACAGATTCGTTTATAACATGACTAAAATGTTACTTTTTATTAAGTAAAATGAAATATTCCAGCAAAATGCATAAAACGGCGACAATAAAATGATCAGAAAATGGCATATACACTACACATACTTAATGACGTCACACTACGATAACTAACTAGTGTTTTACCAAAAATAACGCATGAGTGTTACCTCACGATCACGCGGTAGGTTATGTGATAAAATATAATATCTAAGCATTATTAGTGACCATGACGTCCTTAAAAATTAGATGTCTAATACAGGATGGGGGAAACAAAGGACTTTGAGTAAGCGGATTTTGAAAGCACGAAGGATTGACCCTGCATGATCTTAAATACCTTTCTGTCGGTAGCTTTTTTGAGCAGATATTTTAGATTTAATTTTAATTGAAAAATAAAATACAGTCGTATGGAAAGTACAATATGTTTGATATAATAGTTACTTTAATCGGTTGTTAGTGACTGTATTGTTGCTTTTGTCCCAATGTAAATTTTATATTTAAAAATGTGACTGTTTTGCAGCTGAAGACTTACATGCCTTCCAATGCGTTGCACAATCGATTTAACGCGAAAAAGTGTGACAATTACATTCAATCGCTCTACAAGGTGTTTTTGACACCACCCAAAACAGCGCTTTTCAGTGCTTTGATTAAGTCACTTCGATCAACGTGAATCGCCAGTAAAATATACCAAATCATGTTTTCGTATTACTGACTACCAGCATTGAAAGGCGATTTCAAATATAACAGAATAAGCGGGTAAACGATAATGTAATAAATGTTTAAAACAAACTTAATTTAACCATAAATTTGCATAGATTAGATATTATGGTAAAGCAAGTGTAAACGACAACATACATAATTGGAAAATTAATACAATTAATGCGTTGTGTGTTGTAAAATAAATTGGTTATGTTCGCTGAATTGCAGTAATTTAAATTATGTGGCATTTTATTAAACTAACTATTAGGGAACAATCTCTTACGTTCGAAGTCTGGCAATTTTATTTTTACGCATCAGCTCTTCATCTCTTTTCTTGACGCCTGCAAAACTTGCGGAAAACTGAATCACTGTGAAGTGTTTTTGAATTGGCACAGCAAATACAATTAGTCAGTTGTATTGAAATCAATTACGGGAAACATAACCTTATCATTGGACGGATTTTAATTACACATCGATGCATGCTGGCCTTACGGAAAATTAGCAGATGTGGAAACTAAGCACGTGTATTTGTCAGAATAGAACAGAACAGAACATGCTTTCGTTTCAGACTTGTTAAACATATATCGTCTTATATACAATTTAAATATAACAAATTGAACCGCGACGGTACTGGTAGGTAATTAATAGTAATTGGAGAGTAATAACATCCTATTATCTATAAACTAATTGCCAATTAAGTCAATGCTAACTTACAGATTAGTTGAATTAATAAAATTATTCCTCAGGAGAAACGCTTTTTAACAAGGTGTGTAATGTTGATTTGCACTTTTCTTTTAGATGAGGTCATCATTATATTAAATTTAAGGACTGACGGAGATGTTAGAACTATGCTGATTCTAACGCAAGTCAATTACTGATAATCGACACTTAAGCACAATCATGTACTCTTTTCATATACGTGGATATGTAGTTTCATAAAAAAATATGTGCATTATGTTTTGTATAATTATGCCAAAGGTATTGTTGGTATAAAACTGAGTTCTCTATAAGTTTTTTTTTCTTTTCAAACACAATGAATTCTGTTAAATTTCTTTGTCGTAGGACAATGCGCGAATAATTAAATGTACCAAAGCAAATTACAAAAATAAATATTTATGTCGTCATTTATTTCTGGAGAGAACAGAATGCCCAATAAATCTTCATTTCTTTAGTGTGAAGTTAATTTCAATTGAACAACTGCATGATCAATTAGCTTAAGAATTATCATTCACGTGCAAGTTAGGGAAGATTGACAAATGACTTATAAATAGCACGTTATGCTGAATGTAAGACTTCTCTCGTTTATTTATAAAAAAGAATTCAGCGTATTCTGAACATTTAACCTTATATAGTGTTGTCTTTTAATAATATATAATTAACATTTAAATTCAATTAAATGATATACGCAGTTGTTTTTGTTTGACTGAATTCTCTCGTTTACGCTTTCTCGCAAACATTCTAAATTATAAAATATAAAACTTCTAATCTCAGTTTTAAGTGTACAAATCTCAATATTTATTTATATAAAGTTTAAAGTTTATATATATAAACTTTTGAAACACACACAGGAAAACACTAAACATCGGTGATCCAAATAAGATATCTAAAATTTATTTAGAAATGTAAGCTTGATCTAAGTTCGGCATTAATTTGATTAAAGATTGCAGTGCAATAACAAACGCTCTTTAACAGATTTTTTTACTTGTTAAAATATAAAATCTAAACTATGCAAACAAACATTAGTAAAATAGATACATCATATAGAACGACATTCAAAGCAACATTTTATTTATAGTTTCCATCAACAAAAAATGACAAATGCTAAAAAGAAAAATATTTCAACAGAGCTAAATGTACGTTTTGAGAAATATTTTTCTCTTAAGCGTTTAGAAACCATTGACGTGGGCTTGCACTTAAATACCTAGACGCACAGCTTGCGTACAGACTTTCGTCTAGCGATATACGGTTTTTGGTTTGCACAACTATGCAAAAAGGAGCAAAATACCATCTGATACAAAAACTTCTTTCAATTTCCTAAAATAGTTTTTGGAAATATAAATTAACTGTATAGCAAATTATCTGGCTGCAATTTTGTGATTGATAGAAAAAAAAACACTGTTCTAAAAGTAGACACAATATATATTTATATTGTCAATTTTAAAGACGAATATCATAAGCCATGTGAATTCCAGCTTGTTTTTTTTACGAATTGGAAATAATTCTTATTGGGTGAATGGATTGATAACGAAATTTTATGTTTATTTGGCCACGTGACGTAGTTGCAGTAAATATCAAGGATTGCCAAGGAAGGCGAGCGAGACTCATTGCAGTTAATTACATAGCATCAATGTTTATCAAAGTCATTTTGAGTTTTACCCCTCGGGGTCCTTCGATTCTGTATCCAACTTCTTGACCACTAGACCAGGGACACCCACTTCAACTTCGGTTTAGCTCGGAGGAAGCAGTATTTACTACAGAAAGACTGTCTCTGAGACAGATACAGCAGGCGAATGCAATTTGTAAAATGATGCCTTGAAAAATAAAATAAAATAAATTACTGTAAAATATGCACTTAAAAACAAACAAAACAAATGTTTATTATAGAATAAATTATATCAATTTCAAACATAAAAAATAATACAACAATAGAAAAATGTCTGTGTACTCGGACTTAACATCCCTAAAAATTACACAATAAGTTTCTAAAAGACTCATGCAAAACCACTAAACCACACTTGCTAACTGGATTTTGTCATTCTAAACAGGTTAGTTATGCAATGCGTTGCTTCTGTCGTGCGTTTAGAATCGTTTGTTATGTTTCTGCATTTCCATTCTTAGCGGCCGCCGATAGTCCAAAGGTCATAGCTCAGAGATCATGGTTGACTTATAATTTCTCTTATTCTTAAGCAAGAATTTCTCATATTATGGATTTCAATCTACAATATCTTCATTACGTGTTTAGCAACACGTCTGTATTTTTCATGACACTTTAACTTTGCTGCTTTAAGCTTAAAATTACATTGAAACTTCATAAATAAGCTTATTTTTGTTGGTAAGAAAATTTGACTTAAAGTCATGACTTCAAGGCTTAAGAATGGCTGGTGAATACCGGCCCAGAAATCAATCCTTATTTACGTTTGAATTGCTCCAGGATGGTTATACAGCAAGAACTGTTTTATGCAATAAATATATGATCTCTTTAACATAACGATAAGTCTCGTTTTTATTTAAAAAGAAATCGAACAAAATGTCAGCTGCCATATTATACATGTACAAAATCATACTACTAATTTAATTTATTGTCTATCAAACATAACCAATTACATTTGTTGTTTAAAACAAATTCTAATTTTCATTTAAATAATTATTATAAAATACTACGAAATGATACAAAACATGTTCAATTTATTGTTGAATTACAGAGGTGTGAATGATACATTATTCAGTCCTAAAAAGGTTGCAGTTTTAATTCGTGGCATCACTATTTATGGATAATTAACTAAAAACTAAAAGCTATTAAAGTACGTACATGTATAGCAATTCACATTTTTCTGTAGTTGTACTTTTAAATATAAGGCTTGAACTACATCAGGTCCCAGGTGTCAGAATATATTGTAACTGAATGAGATATTGTGCCAGGTATTCAACGGTGTGTTATCACAGTGAAAGAATGACTTTATTGCCTTAGAGTGACTATTTTGGCAGAAAGATTGTGGATGGGACCCAACAAGCAAAAACAAACACTTCCACACCAGGTTTTTGTCATTGTATTTTATTTTTATATTTCACTGACAGAATTATGATCATATCAGCGACGTCCAGCTAATTATTAGTGGAGAAAAGATTCCAGGCTGGGTAGAACCACCTGCGCATCGCACGTAAGGTGAAAACCCTCCCCGCATGAAAGATCTTGTCCCAGACCAGGACTCGAACCCATGCGCCGAGGGAAGTAGGACTTAAAAGTCGGCGACTCTAACCGCTTGGCCCCTTGTGCTACAATATATATGATTACCAGTCTATAACGAGATATAAACAACATAAACAGAGCTTCCATAACCGATGATTACGATTTTCAAAGAACACAGTAATCATCGCGATTACATTTCCGTATATGACATTTAATTTTACTGAAATAAGCTGTAATAGACTACTTATCGCTGGATAATTCACAGCCTCATAATTTAATCTGACTCATGTAGTGTCAACTCCACGCCATTCACTGTCAATTTACTATCAAGTGGTGCTTTAACAACACTTTGCTAGGAAAGTTATACTTAAAGTTCCCATTGCTTCAGATATTAAAGCCACTTATGTATTATCGTATTTTTCTATGTTATGCTTCTGACGAAAACTTTAAACGAAACAGTCCTTTCCGTGTAATAACTTGTTGGTTACATCTTTATATAAGATATATTTAAATAAATATAGATGATCATTTTGAGAAAATAATTATGAAAAAAACACACTTTTATTGTTGTCGCCGTGTTGTTTTATTTGTTTTGGTAGGAGACCCTTCACAAATTGCCTGAAGATAGCTACCAGCACTGCATGTCAGCTGAAGACCTACCCACTTGGTTTTCGAACAGCGAGGAGTCGAGAGTGCGGGTGTGGGTGTGGGTGTGGGTGTGGAGCGTGTGAATAAAATCACAAACTTATCAACTTTAGCAAAATCACGTAATTATTAAAACAAGTGTCACACTTAGTACTGACTTGTTTGGGTTTATCATCCCACCAACAGTATTTCAATTATCTGGAGGCGGTGTCCACTTGAAGCAGATATAGTGTTGGCTTCACCGTGTAAAGTACGTCGTGAACACTTGGCAACAATATACTACACCCAGTCACATTATACCGACACCAGGCCAACCAGTCGTGGAGCTACCTTTATATTTGCTTGAGCGTTAGCAAGGGACTATACCACTACCATTTTAACGACTTGGTATGTCGCGGCCCGGGATCGAACCCGGGGCCTCCTGTACCTGGAACGGAGCTACCAGGTCCGGTACTGATTTGTGCAAATATTCCAAAAATGGTTCATAAAAGAGTTTTTACCAAATGAACCAACCATATGTTACCAGTAATATTGCGATGGTAACAATGTATGTGTTATGTACCGATTCTACGCTTATGTAAGCCACGGGGTCTATTTAAGTGAAAATGGCTAATACATGTTCTTCGTAGATTATGTTCTAGAACTCGAGTGGATTAAAAGCGTAACTATGTTTCATAACTATTTCGCTATCACCCTGCGATATTAACCAACTAGCGATCACCATTTACCAGTAATAATAAACTCTCAATAGTGCCTGATACCGTTGTAAGGTTGAGCGACATATGCTTACGGTGTACGCCATGTGTTAACAATATGCTCGATCAGGTGATAACAACGATAACAACGATAATGACTTGTCATGATCTTGATCACTAGTTATTGTCATCTCACTGGACAAATATCACCACGGACTATGATTGAATGTTCTAGCTACAGAGTGATGTAGGCGGGAAGCCCACACTACAGATGTATCCACATCGTCAAAAGTGATGTTGCTACAGCTTGATATACACATGTACCTCGCAACTTTCACATACCAAATAATAACAGGTTTATCAATACTATCATATATGTAAGTTTATTTGATATGGAGTTGTAATCAAAGATGCGTCAAAATCGTCAAAAACGACGTTTCAACAGCTGTATACAATACAACCGTATACCCATAATACATCTCGCCGGTTTACCAGGGGCGCCCTTGACAGAGTGGCAGAGTGGCGGAGTCCTCTGACAACCTTCTCTCCGAGTGGGTTCGAGATCCGGTCGGACTTATCTTCTAGCTGACCTGCGGTGCACCAGTGGTTCTACCCAGAAAATTGTCTGGATCTTCCTCCACAAAAATAGCTGGATGTCGATATAATGATCATGATTGTGTAAAAGCACGTGATGTTACAAAGCAAATGACTTTCATTTAATAGTCATTAGATCTTATAAAACATAAGTACTTGTAGAAACATTTTAAACCAGTTTTTCAAAACAGATAATATACAGCAATGGGGACAAGCGATTATTTATTGCTGATGGAAATGATACAAACAGTATGTTTGGGCATTCGGTAGAACGCGTTTGTTAAGAGGTGAATGCGCGTGCTTTATGAACTTTTCAAATGTTAAGTCGAATTGTTTAAACGTAGTAATTGTTTCACATTTTCCGAAATTACAAACTATTTTTGTTTTTATGACAGAAATTCAAGTTAAAATTCTATTATACATAAAATGTAAAACCGTTATGCACAAGATCGCGGTCGTCTGGGTTTCGTTGATCTGAGTGGTAAGATTCAGTTGATCAAATTGTAGCTGATCGCTTTGTTAACAATCTGTAACTTAGATCTTGGCGTACAGCCGGAGCTTTTAAAATCTTGTGTTTGAGTTCAATATTTTTCGTAGCAATTTTGATACCATTCAGAAGGGGCCAGTCAGCTTCTTTACGCTGATCGCATCATCAGAACACGCGATACAACTAGTGATATCCTCCTTTTCAATAAGAATAAGGTTTAACGGGATTTGCTTGCTCAACAGTCAACCTGGTAGTACCATCCTACCATATGGTATTGGGGTTAACCTGTTCAACAGATTCTTGTATTGACCAATGAGATAACGCGTTTACATTGTTTGCGTAAAAATTGTGAACCGGTATGTGCGGATTACAGCAGCAGCCATTTTCTATTAAACTAACTTACTAAACATGAAAATATTGCATTTTGCCAAGAAACCTCCGAAAGTAAAAAAGAATCGTAGTTCACGGAAATCGTGCAACAACCCACTATGTGAGGAGATCCTATTTGCCCGCTTTACTCAATAACTTAACCTCATACCATATGGTATAATGGTAGTACCCAGTACTTATTCAACAGTATAACCACGATCGAATCGTGTGATCAGAAAAGGTATAAACGTGTGCCGTAATGGAGATTTTTTAAAAATTAAAAAAAAAAACAGATGAGCAATCAATGCTGTCATCGGAAATCAGCATTACGCTTTTTATTTTGTCATGGGCTGCATGTAATAGCTATGTCGCGATCACTTCCGGAAGGTTTACCCTTAAACCAACTAAATGCTTAAACCCGCACAATTTAATGCTTATTTAGTTTCTTACAATTACATGCGAAATAAACAATTCGTGTTAATAGAGAAGTGGCAGCAAAAACAACAACAAAACACAATAACAACAAAACAACAACATAAACAACATTTATCCTGTTCTATGGGAGTTGGCTGAAGTTGATATACACTGTTTGGCTAAGCTAAATTGGTTTGATCTTGGCAGGTCAGGAGTTAATAACCGCTCATGAACAAAATGTCACGAGGCACGTAATGAGGCGTGGACCCACTCAGATTCTGCAGCCAATTATCCTTGGATGGTCAAGATAACGAGCGACAATCAGCGCCTAATATAAAGTACAGTTGTTCAAAAACACCTCTTATCCACCAACATTAGTTGAAATGTATTTGTTCAAGGGAAAAAAACGAAGCGCCAGCGGTCGAATGGAAGAAGGCATCAATTTGTATGAATATGTTTGAATGTCTAATGTCAACTAAATCCAGTAAGAAATTTTTAAATATTGCAAAATTTATAAAAGAAGCCAATGTTCTTAGAAATAAGTTTACTGTTTTCTCTTTTGTCAATGAATTGGCTTACAATGTTTATACAGTATACTCGTATATGATTTCTAATTATATTTTGCACTGTTTGTAAACCTGTTTGCCATGACAACTTTGTAAATTTTGTTTATGGTCAAAGGAACAATTAGTGCCGATTACCAATAAACTTTTGAATTTGAATTTGAATTTGAAAAACTAATGACTAGGCAATCTATGACCGTTTGAGATCAAGTCCCGGTCGGAGCAAATGATTAACTTCGGGATGGTCTTCCAGCTAATCTGCGGACCGCAAGTGATTCAACATTTTTTCTAGGATTTGGTCGGCCAGATAGAGGGACGTCGATTAACGGGCTAAAAATATGTCGCTGAGATGTTTTTAATTAAGTAAAATCAAATTAAAGCAAAACATTAAGCGGAAATTGATATAATTTTATATAACATATATCAGTGCCAATATTATATTATATTATATTATATTATATTATATTATATTATATTATATTATATTATATTATATTATATTATATTATATTATATTATATTATATTATATTATATTATATTATATCATATCATATCATATCATATCATATCATATTATATATCATATTATATTATATTATACATTATATTATATAATATCATATTATATTATTATCAAGAATATTGGTTTTGTAATATAACTTTGACTATCCAATGAAGAATTTATGGACTGTCGAAAACGTACTTGCAATGCAGTATAATATACATAGTGAGGTTTCCCCGTCCAAGTACATTCTTATATGTGTACGTTGAAGCCTCACTAATAGGACCACCGGGAGTACATCTAGACTTTATTCCAGGTGGCGAGTTCTGGGACAAGAAAATACATTAATACATAGTATGCTGTTAATTGGTGCCCTACAGCAATGTGAAAGATGAAGCATAAGTCCTACCCTGTTATTACCAAAAAAATCCCGTCCGAGCCACGCTGCACAGTTAGCTATTTTAAAACCAAGAAAACCACGTGACCACTTACTTTTGGGATTCATTACATGATCATCTGGGTAATCAGTTTTGACTTCGATATCTGCTTTCAGCTGAAATCCCCATCGTGCTTATTTTAAGATTAGCGCATAATGAACATGGATATATTTCACGATATTTTACTAAGAATTGAGGAAATATTATATACAGCCCTCAACTAAACTTATGAAGTATAAGTTCTAGCAGCAAATATGCACACATTTCTCAAAACAGGGATAAGATGTTACATGTATTAGATATAGGAAAACTGTCGAATACAACCTTTAACATAAATGGATTTCACAACAAAACACCCTTATCGATAATCAAGGAGCTGAAATGGACATCCACTTTATATATTGGAATGTAACTTGTATACGAAAACCGGTGCCTGTATATATTTCATCCAAAGGCGTGCCAAAGCGACTTTTGACTATATGCACTATTCCTAGATGGGTCCAGGGGCATGCCACGCCCCCTACCTCAACCCCTACCCCCACCACCGGAATAAACATTCTATGGGGGGGGGGGGGGGGACTCTCACTGTCTCAGTACAAAGAATTGTCTTAGAACAGGAAGAGACAAAAATACGTCAAGTAGGATTGCAGAAAAAATTGTCGAATTGGAAAAAGGGCTTATATTACACGGATTTATTATAATGAAGACAACTAACTGTGAGTGATACACCCGGGTTAAGCGACGATTTTCATTCGCTTTAAGGCGTTTTTTTTTTTAAATTTGCAAGCAACTGTACGCAACTTCGTAAGTGCGTTATCACAGGCTCACCCCTGTCATCAACTTTGCATCAGTTAATGTAAAACTTCAATGCTATGGTTTACTTCATTGTACAGAAATCCCATTTTACAAGACGAAGAGATTATCCAATTATAGTATGGTCATCCGACCGAAAATAAGCATCAATTGTTAAAGACCTGGGGGCGACCGTGGTGTAGTGGTAGAGTCGCCGATTTGTAACTCCTCTGACTTCTTAGCCTTTCACCGAGGGGGTTCGAGTCCCGGTCGGGTAGAAGGACATAATGTGAGAAGGTCTCCCAGATGACTTGCGGTGAGACGGTGGTTCTACCAAGACGTGAGTCTGGGGTCTTCCTCCACAAAAAAAGCTGGACGTTGCTATAATGATCATAAATGTCAAAAATCAAAAAGAAAAAGAAAAGATCTAGACCCGTCTTGGTTCATCGCATATATTCCGGCGATACAGCTCCTGTAGCTCATGGCAGGTTATTGTATCTTGTGGGGTAAAGATGTAGGTACGTAGAAAGCTGCAATCGATCTAACGTCTAGAAAATGCTTTGATTTGGTTAGATTAATTAATTGCATATAATTACGTTGGTCGATCTGCTATAAGCAAAGGATACGCTTTTCTGATCCGTTGAATGAAGACTAAAGCTGAAAAGCTGTTCATCAGTTTCTATTTACACTTAAGACAATAAATGGTTAAACTATTAAAAAGAATATGCTTGCTTTGTGCATAATTAATACATGCTGGCATTGTGACAAATTGATACATGCTGGCAGTGTGCTAAATTAATACATGCTTGCATTGTGCCAAAACACTTGGTTGCAATGTGCCACATGAATACTTTCTTGAACTGGGACAAAATAATACTTCTTTGCAAGTTCTAAATGATTAACTTTTTTAATTGAGTCACAAGATTTCTTTTTTCGAATTGGACAACAACACATGTGCTTGCATTGTGGTTAGTGAATTTATGCAAATTACTGCAGACACATATTAAAGCCGCTGTGTTATTTTTTATCCTACTAGCTCTAACACATTTTTATGAACATGGGCATGTCATCATAATTTTGTCTTGTTAAAAAGTTATTGTTTTCATCGTTAAATGTGATGACGAAAGGCATGTTTTCTTTTGATGGCTTAAGCAAACAAGCAGACAATTAAATATCTTCCTAGTCTAGAACTGTTCCCTAGGACACATAATTTCAAAAGCTCCCTTTTACTTTCCACCCGCAAAGCCATGCTTCGTTCAATAACACATACATCCCTAATTAGAAGACGTACAGATTATCCAATTGCAATACAGCTTTTCCGGCATGTAACTATCAGACTTTTGCGTCCTTGCCAGACTTAGTCTGGTCCTGGTTCACCGGATATATCCCGGGGATACAGCTCGTGTAGATCATGGCCAGCTGTTGTATCATGGTGTGGAAAAAATGCATGTATGTAGAAAGCTATAATCGATCAAACGCAAGGGAAAGGCTTCCATTTTGTTAGATTGATTACCTGTAAATTTATCATTCGAATTGCGAAGAATAATAAATACGGGTTACCTTTTACAATGAAGAAGCGACAGAATGTGTCAAGATACAAAGTTTTCTGCAGATTCAATGAACAGTAAACGGTCGATTTAAAAAGGACTGATATGAAAATTTAAAAAGGGCTGATATAAGGCGATTGTTATAACTGCACACAAAGATATTTTGTAACTGAATATAAATACTCAAACATGTATCAACAAGTCATAGTTCATTTCACATTCATATTGATAGCCAAGCACAATGTTGGCTTTTGTGTGTGAAAAAAGTGTGAGCCTTAACGTCCCCTGTTAAGACTTGATTATAAACAATGCACACCGCTATGTAGATTTGCTTGAATAACTTGTCGAAAATCCATTCGGAAATATCAAGTGTGGTGAGATACAAATAATACCTTGCTAATATTTTGTTTATGGCACGTTGCACTATTGAACATTAGCAATTGTAATGTTTCGTGCCTTCTTGCCACCAGTGTCGCATGTCTGCTAGATTAAATTAAGCTGTGCGACAGTCTCTTGTGGAATACTTGTGGCCAATGATCGCGAGTAGAGATGGCCATTTAGACAAATATTTGCATAGTAACACATACTGTGAACTGTGTTGTTTTTCGTGGTAAAATGTGATGCCGAAATGTTGGTTTTCTCTGATAGCAGTATTTTTATCTTGTGAATGCCACAAATGTTACAGACAAATTCGGTAATAGATGACATTTATTTTTAAATCGGTAATTTTTTATCCAGCAATAATTTCAAATAACCAATCATGGAAAAGTCCTATGAACATTGCAACATAAACTAAAATTTGGAAGGTATAGTATATAGGTATTTACATGCAAGACAAATGTAAAAGTAAAAACTTATATGTGACGAGTTATTCAACGAATACAGCAAACCGAACAGTTACCACCTTGGAATGGTCAGTCAGCAAGAGAGACCGACTGTGGTGCTTCAAATGTTTTACAGAGCTCTTACCTCGCACTTCCTGAGTCTCAATGCGCCCCGTCTCTGAAGCCATGCTTCTTATTTTTTTATTATTCTACATTTAACCTAACGGAAAATGCCTATTTTGGTTGTATCTGAGATAATTTGTATTGTTGTTTTGTTGTCTCAGAAGGCAAGGTGTCGGCGTATACATCTAATATAAACTTGGTTAAGTTTGTGCATGACATTTTGCATTGTGAAGCTGCAGCTATAAGGGTTTAATAATTTGTGTTGCTGTGTTATTTCAGAAGCACGTGTTTGTCGCTACACTGAATATGTATCTGGTAAGTTGTGTACATGACATATTGCACTGCGACACGGCAGCTGTAATGTTTCGTTAATTTTATATCGTTGATTTGCTCTTTCAGAAAGCAGGTGCTGACACATAACTCGAAAATAGAGCTGGTATTTTGTGTACATGACATATTGCACTCTGACACGGCAGCGGTAATGGTTCGTTAATTTTATATTGTTTATTTGCTCTTTCAGAAAGCAGGTGCTGACACATAACTCGAAAATAGAGCTGGTAATTTGTGTACATGACATAGTGCACTCTGACACGGCAGCTGTAACGTTTCGTTAATTTTATATTGTTGCATTGCTCTTATAGAAGGCAGGTGTTGGCGCATAAACCGAACATAGAGCTGGTAAATTGTATACATGACACATTGCACTGTGACACGGCAGCTGTAGTGTTTTGTTAATTTTGTATTGTTGTTTTGTTGATTCAGAAGGCAGGCGTTGGCCCATAAACCGAACATAGAGCTGGTATTTTGTGTACATGACATATTGCACTGTGACACGGCAGCGGTAATGTTTTGTTAATTTTGAATTGTTGTTTTGTTTGGGCGTTGGCCCATAAACCGAACATAAATCTCGTGAAGTGAACTGAACCCATCTTTACTTAACATGCGATGACTGTTAATGCCAGGTTGTTGTTGCTGTTTTGGTTTTTAGAAATTTCGAAGTAAAAATAAAATAAAGAAAAAGTAAAGACGTCTGGAACTGCAGTGAGAATAAAGTTTAATATTAATATGTTGTTTCCAAGCTCGAGTCGGTTCATAATGGAAATAAGTTTTGTGTTAAATATCACGTGACTGAATTAATTCATGTGATCAGCAATCACAACTAAAAAAATGCTAACGAAGGGCGTGTGATACTCTCGGAAAATACTAGTAGACTAATGTAAAAACGGCTCAGAGTCATAATTTATTTCTGTTTAGCGTAATGTTATTTTGAATAGTTTTGTAGCTTGTCTGAAGTCTTTTCTGCGGCAGGTGTTTGTGATTTTAAAGATAACCTTACAATTATACTTTGTGCAAAATGGAAGCGTGGCAGATGCGAGGCTCCGTGCCATCCTTCTCCCAATGTGACATGTCTGTTATAATGGATTATGCAAGGCGGCAGTCTCATGTGGGTTAATGTTGGCCAACGAAAATCCGTCGAGGTGTCCATCGTGATAAATGTTTGCACAGCAAGACATAGTTAGAACTGCATGATGTTCTTTGTTAAATGTGACTTGTGTAATTTCATTTCTTCCTTACGGCAGGTGTTTGAACAAATACAAAATATGTAAGTGGTATTTATTATTTATTGCAGATTGAACTGTGGAGAAGCAGGTGCAAGATTTTCCCATCATTTTTGAAGCCAGTATACTAGATCTTATTATGACTCGCGTCTTTTTTTTCTACTGATTTAGATTTTAAAAATCATCATTTAAAGCGGATTTATAACGAATAATGTCTACTTTGGCTAGTTTGTTGCTTGTGTGTGTGCGTTTTTGTTGTTGTTTTGTTGTTGTTGTTGTTTATTTTATTTGTTATTAAGTAATTTAACATTAAAGCTGATGTTTTAAGATAAACTGTTTTAACAGCCATCCACTATATCGGGCTGTTAAACAATATCTGAACTGTTAATTGCCCTGATGTTCTCTGTATCACAGGTCTGGTAGATTCCATGAAGCTGGGTGTCATTTATTACCAATGCATTATTAGACCAATGAGTCCTCAGTAAAGCTTTAACATAGTAAAAATGCTCCTGAATTTTAACCATAACTTCTAATGCACACAACATATAACTTTCAGGCAGATATTAATAATTGTTAAGAGTATATATCCCCAACAATAGATGTCTTTGTAATATTATAATCAATATCTGATGTGACAATGGACTGATCGTAAGCTGTTCAAACGAAATGAACTTTCCAAATCAAATCTAGCGCTTATCTTTTGGAAGTTCGGTCACGTGTCCTTATTATTATTTTGTCGTGTGTGCTAATTTGCACAAGTACCGCAAAGAAAGCAAAATGTGTTGTGTGTGTGTGTGGGGGGGGTCCTTTCAACAGACAAAATTTATTCAAAAGCTTAGTATTTTTAAGCTTATATGTTATTGTTTTCTTCACAGCTCTATTCTTTTACCTGGCTGGTGGGCTGATGCATCCCCTCATCGAACCCCCACCCCTACCCCCACCTCTGGATCTATCCCTGCTATATACAAAAGACCAGGGACAAGATGGGGTATCTATTTGTGCAAATGTCACAATATCTGACCTCTGTTAGGAGTATTTGTATATAATTTCTGTAGAAAAACATCAAACATTAGTCTAAGCCTTGACGATGTCAACAGTATCTCAATTGTGGGGCAGTACAATTCGTTAATCAACACTTAACATGTTCATACTTTTCAAATCTATAAATAAGAACTATTGGGATTTCGGCTAAAAATAAACATCGACGTCAAAGCGGATGACGTGGATGAGCTAAAACATAAGTAGTCACGTGGTTGTCTTGGTTTAAAAATTGCTAACTGTGCAGGGTGGCTCTGATAGGAAATACATGCTTGTACTATAACAGTGACATGGCATTACTATGTACATTACACATGTAGATTGTACTCTGGTTAAATTTGGGCATCCCTGCTGCATAAACCTATACTTATTTAAAGTTTAAGTAAAGGTTGTTTATAAACACAACCTCATTTGTTAGACGGTGTAAATTGTGAAATATATCGCTTTACCTGGCCATTATTTTCATTTCAATAAAAAAGTAGTTCGGTGGGGGATTTCAGCTAAAAATAGATATTCAGAGATGATTACTCGGATGACCGTGTAATGTGATCGCAAAAGTAAGTGATCGCGTGGTTTTCTTGGTTTAAAAATAGCTAACTGTGCAGCGTGAATCGAATAGGAGAGACCTCTTTGGTAATGACAAGTTGTGTGTTATGTTTTACTTTTCGCATGGATGTAGGGCACTAACAAACAGCATTTCTCATGAACTTTACAAGTAACAATAATTAATTTGGTTGCATGAGAAAAGAGAAATGGTCTAAACTCTCGAATACCATCTTTAACATAAAAATATTTAACGTTAAAAACAGGAAAACAATTTGTGGCATATTAAGAATGAATTTTTAAACTCTTTAGTTTGAACTTGACCCCATTGTTATCTGTTACAATGCATTATGGTACAGAAGTTCAAAGGTATCGTGCCCTCGTGTTCATCGTTTTGCATGTCTCCTAGATTAGATTAAGCTACGCGACAGCCTCCTGTGGTTACTGGTGGGAAAAAAACACGAGTTGTTGCGTGGCAAATGACACTTAAAACTGTGGTAAGGCACCGAATTTACAAATAAAATAACATCTTTGCGTGGCAAGAAATAGCAGAAGATACTAATATCCCATATATGATACAGTAATAACTATTTGCCTTTGATTTTATCCCGAGCTTTGGTTACAAATAGATGTTTGGCTTAGAGGAAGTTTCTTAGGTCAGTGTTACTTCCTTAAACGTGATAATCCTCAGAAGAAAGAGAAAAATGCAAAAACATGTAAACGTTACAGAGATGGAATTACTGGTATGGGTGATCATTGATTACAGAAAATATTAAGTTGGATAAATTAAAACAAAACGAGGCTCTGCCTAGTTTCGTATTATTTTATCTATCCAACCAGCTTAATTTCTTCAGTATTCAAGAGACGCGAATGTTGGCATCTATGTATCGCTTAAATAATAAAGCAACTGTTTTTGTCAATAATAACTTTTATTAGTTTCAAGTGAAATTTTAGTTTACGAGAATTGCAGTACGGAAGGCTATGTCATAACGGGAAATGACGTCTCGTCAACAAACATTTGCGAATATTTTCTAAACAAATGCAAATTTTTTCGATGAACTACAATGTGGCGTTGACAGCGCACCTGCATTCCTGATTACTGATTAGTAAGGTGGGCATAGCTTACTGTACGACGGACTATTTTTATAAATGTACAAAAACGCGTCAAAATAAGGTCATAGAGCGGACTTTTAAACTTTTGTTGTTGTTGTTTTTTCGTTTGTTTGCAAACACATTACATATAATTGTGGTTTCAAATAGTGTATCGTTTAAAGTTGATGTAATAGAGACACTTAAAGAACTGTAAATTATTGACTACTTTCTTGTTTGTTGTTGTTTTTGTTTGTTTCTTAACTCTGTGGTTGTGGCTTAAGAATTTTACCAGGCGAATAGTAAGCTATTCCTTTGATCTAACATCTATAAGAAGTCTCGGGGTTTGTCTCATAAAGATAAAACAAAAGAAGTTGCAATTTTCTATTTTTAAATGAAATTATTCTAAATTAATTTGAAAAGTAAATATGAGAAACGAACCATTGATTTTTATGTTCATCGGTTGATGAATCGTGTTGGGCCTTTTTATGTATGTCTTTAAGTCCTTCCGACACCGCGATAATTTAAACAGCCCAACAAGGTTCATCAACCGATGAACGTCAAAAATGATTAATTTCTTAACTAGATTACTATGCGGAGTAGTTTACTGAATATAACCAACGAATGTAACTTAAAGAATACACGTCAAAGTATGTGCCACATTATTGTACTTATGTGTTCTTATTATGGTGTGGCACAATTAACGCACTGATGGTGTCGCAAACTATGTCCTCTGTTGAGATAGATGAGAGATGTCGAAAAAATCTGTTCCTAATATATGTGATGCATTTTAAAATGGTTCGAAGTCGTTAACATCCGACTGTAACAACAGCCCTTTCACAAATATCTGATGAATTACACGAATGGCGCAGTGCCTCGGAGTAGACGCCAATAATATACAAGAACTGTGAATATACCTGTTGATTTTCTTCAAGCAAACGGTATGTTTTAAAACAAGATTAATGGGATGTCGTTATTGCCAACCAATACAAAACAAAGTAGAAAAATCCATAAATCCCATTGTTATTTAAAACATTCATCAAATTATTTTAAATATGCAACTTCGCAACGTAAAATGATTTCTACGTAATGATGTTGGCATTCTATTTAAGAAACACATAAAATCGTGCTTATTCAAGATTTATACACAAGACAATAGTTTTACGTATAATAACGTAAAACATACATGCCACATGACTATAGCCAAAAAAATTTTATTGAAATTCAAGGGAAAATCCCCCTAAAATGTTCACTTGACAACTTCATAGGAAACCAAATCTTCTTACTAAAATTCTAAATTGGTTGATTATTCAGTAATTGTATGCAAATGTATGTCCATTAAAGACTGTTTGTATCAAATCTGTTAATTGGCCCAAGTCTATGTGTTTCCATTGTATTTAAAGTAGCTGGGAAGAATTCGATAAGTTTTCATATTACATGTTGAGTGTAGGGCTAAATTTGGTAAAATAACAATTAATTATTTGACTGCGTAATTCACTCTGCTCAGATGATAACTTGAGGATTTGTTGTCTTGAATAGTTTAATAGCGTTGTAACCGGTTTAAAAAAATAGCCACAAGAATCACAATCTCGTGTGCAAGCATCAGTTATAACCTGTTCACCGAATAGCCCCAATCGGAACACCTCGGATAATTCACGAATCATCTCTCGGATGAATGTAGGTAGTCGGATCACCTCGGCCATTTCCTTAAATGGGACTTATTTTGTGACAGAAAGTCAAAACAAAGATGGCAGATCGGATGACAGCTCACTAAAGTACGACGTCTGTAAAACTTCACTTTGCGGCTGCTTCAAATTTAAATCATCTAAGTTTAATTTACCCAGCGAAGCAAAGACACGGCTTTAAAACGACGCCATTATTTATGCGAACTACATTAAGCACATTCTTCCGACTTCCGGCGAACTAAACGATCGTGATTTCTGTAAGTATCATTGCACCAGATACATCCGAGGGATGATTGTCCCGAGGACGGAATTACCCGAGGAGTTCCGATTGCGAAGGCGATATTTGAACTTAACTAAACTCAGCTTTATCAAACTCATCACCGCTCTTTGCGGTTAATGAGCGCACATAATATACACTTCAAAAATACAATAAGACAAAATCCAATAAACATGAAACATGAAGACCATTAATTTTTGCATCTCAGTGACGTAATGTGTACTTTCTATAAGCAACACGTCGGATGATCAATTTAAAGATATTGATTTGACTAGCTATTTTTAAATTGTGTTCGTATCGACAATGGTGTATATTGAATGAAGGTGGTTGAAAATATATTAGATTACGTGTTATTAATTTAAGGACTCACAATCAGTACAGCAGTGTTTTGCAGACGTGGATATTAAAATGCATAGAAATGTGTCTTGTAATACAGATATTTATATGTGGTTTTGGACCATTTTACTCTCCGACGTGAAATGCTGTTTATTGATGCCCTACATCTAAGTGATAAGTGAATCATTACACTCCGCTCGTCATTTGCACGCATGTATTTTCCTATCTAAGCCACGCCGCACGATTATCTATTTTCAAACTAGCAAACCACGTAACCATTTACATTTGAGATCACGTCATATCATCATCAAGTAGGACATCAATAAACAGAATTTCGGGTCCTTGAGAGAGAAAAAATGTCAAAATTGGCAGATATCACTTTAAAATACCCGTGTTACAAGGTCACATTCACATTTCACATAGTGAAAAAAGCACTCTAAATATTTTCTCTTTTACAAATCTATAAATAAGTATGGTGGGGAATTCTGGTAAAAATAGATATCGACGTCAGAGCGGATAAACCGTATGGTGCTTTGGCCTGGTCTAAAAAGTATTTGGTCACGTGGTTTTCTTGGTTTAAAAATAGATAACTTTGCAGAGTAGCTCAGGAAGTACATCTTTGTAATAACGAGCGGAGAGTTATGATGCACGTTTCAACTAGATGAAGGACATCAATAAACAGCATTCTCCGGGATCTCGTCAGGTAACACACATATATATTTTTGTTACCACCTTATCCGACAGTTTTGTCCAACATTTTTTCTCAAACAACCAAATAAGTCATAAGTACCTGAAAAGTTCTTGCAAAATTTTGTTTAATGATGCCAAGGATCTGCGTGAACAGTCGATGATAAATCCCCATTCGTCATTGCAAACAGGTGTTTCCTATCCGAGCCACGCTGCAGAGATAGCTATTTTTAAACTTAGAAAATCACCTGACCACTTATTGTTGTATAGTCATACAGGTAATCCGCTCTGACGTCGATATCTATTTTAGCAGGGACCACTATCGCGCTTTTTATAGAGCTTGAAAGACTTGGCATTTAGAGTATTTTTAGCGATAAGTACAAACTTACAATAAAATAAGTGGTCAAAATCGTTTTTAAAATGACTAAAGAATGGGTTTATGCAAAAAATATGACAAACATTTTATATAGTATTTTATATAGGCAAACTGTCAGATACCACTTTTAAGAATTTCATTTCCTTTAAACAATATGCAGTGAGTGAAAGCCAGAAATCTCTAAACCCTTCATCGTCGGTTATCCCCCGTTACATTACTCCGTTATGCTGCGTTATGTACCCGTGGGACAATTGGCTAAGAAAATCTCGTAATCATGAATAATTAATGAGGCAGTTTCATTGGTGCCATACGGAAACCACCACGGACAACTAGCCAATGAAATTACGTTTTGTGACTAAGGTTCGGTTTACCGTTCAAAATGGCGACCTCCATGAGTAGTAAACATGTGCGTTGGTTTCTATTTTCAGAAAGAAAATCCCAGTATGACGTCATTGAGATTGAAGAGTATTTTATTGTAACATGCGATTTCATTGGAAGAAGATTGGTCTCCCCTGCCTCATGCATATTCATGAAAACGAGATTTTGCTAGTCAAATTTCCAACGGTATGTATGGAGTGAAACGGAAGAAAATACTGTGGTTGCCGACGATGTAAACCCTTATACTTTATAAATTGTTCGCTTTAAGAATCACTACACCATTTCTACATCACCAATAACCATCCTTTCTTCTCTACTGCGGTGATATGCGTGCATATAAACTGACAAAATACAAAATGGGATGGTGTTAATACAAGGAATTTACTGTAGTCACACGTGCGTATCTTGTTTGTAACCTTGCACATAAACCACAGAGAGAAAAAAAAACAGGTTTTATTTTGGGTGCATTTTCGCCATGAGTGACGTTTTTTTTAAATTATTTGTCTACAAACGTGTTTATTGTCGTGGGTTTATCTGTGGAAATATTACACATACCTATACGTAAAAGGGACACACCTTTTGTCATTCCCTTAATAAGGATACTGTCACAATTACGGCAAAGGTATTTTAAAAAGGTCCTAAAAAGGTGCCTATAGCATCGGTTAAATAATATAACTATATGTCTTATCTTTTATTTTAACTGAATTCATTTTTTGGTTTTTAAATTATTGTATTTTTACCACTATTATAATTCCCAAATGAGGCACTGTATAAAAATATATTGTAACTTTACAAAGAGGCGAAATAATCTATACTCTATGTTAATTAGGTGGACTGGAAATGAAATGTAATAAAAGAAAAAAAGGAAGTGTAAACTGATATTTTATATAAAACAACTTTTACTACACATTCATCTCAGCACATAAATACAACACAGATAAAACCACCCGTACATTATATAATAGCCTATTGTCAATACATTAGTAACTCATAATCATCTTTATGTTGTTTAATTTAATTTTTAATCCTTTTTAATCTACCAGACACTAGGCAACCCTCACGCCATTAATATAATACTGTGATACTTTATTTTAAACTCCCATACTTTAATGCTCGCCCTATAACAATAGTTAGGGCGAGGGTAAACAAAACCAAATATTGATTGAGGTATGCTACATTTCGTTTAAGCGACTCTTCCACAGTCGGTCAAATTAGCTGTTTTTATTTTTTAAGAAAGCAAATGTTTTTAACTCCGACGAATTTTAGCCGTTTAAGTATATTTCTGAACCGCGCATGCGTGAAATACTACACGTGTGTTCGTCAGTCTTTATACATTTAGTTCGAAAGTGACGCAATAATATACATACATATGAAGTGCCGATGATGTGGTACCTACTGATTAATGACTTAGTGTATGAAACATTGTATCCAACTATCGGTAAACATGTTAATTATAACACTAAACATACTAGTGTACACAAATTTAGTATACACGCCTTGTAAAATATGGCAGTGATGATAAAACTAATTTATCAAATTAGATGTCACATATTACAAACCAGACCTATGTTGCACTTTAAAGACATATAACTGAAGTACGTATAAAATACAATAATAACAAAAAATAGCTGACGCTATTTGGAGATATGCTCCTTTAAGCTTATGCAGTTCAATGAACACAACCAATGACACTTGGGATAGAAACTTCAAGGGATTATATTTTGTAAAGATAAACATAAACAGGATCCAAGTCGTTATATTTTTTAACAACAAAAACACATCCTGAAACACTTGAACTTATAATCGTAACACTTTAAAGTGTATTTAGGAGTGGCCTTCATTTCTGAAGAAGTGTCTTAGTCACTGCTTTACAAGAATGCACGAAATGGCGTAACATGGAGCCTTTTCTGTGAAAATGGATTCTTAACCGAAAAGACTACAAAAGAATAGATACAAAAGAAGCTTTTATGGGGGATCCACACTTATCTTTTACTAGTTCTAGCAAATTTGATAGCAATTTTGTGATAGTCAACTTTTCATTTTTAAAGTATGCTTTAAACAAGGGGAAAATTGCTAAACACCGATAGCCATGTACAGCCCGTTTGTAAGATAAATATAGCCTGTTAAATACAAACGCCCTGTTTAGCACTTATACTTTTTTTCAAAACCGAATGTACAGCTGTCCTTTATCAAACAAATAAACGGCATGGTACAACCACAGCGATTATGTAACTCTTAACAATAGGTAAATACCTTACTTGCAGCTAAATTATCATAATGCATCCATTACTATGTATTTCAGTGTATTTCTATTAAAACACACTTCACTTTGTCCAGACGTGTTGGTTTTATATAAAATATCAGTGTAAGGCGGAACCTTCTAATAGTTTCAGATATAATATATACATCGATGTTCGAAATCCTTTTAGAGAAAAAAATCTTAATCCATGTTTAACGTAACAACCTATCGAAGCCGATATAAAGTGCAGTTTTTAGCGTCTTTTCATTTGCTGTATGTAAACTTTACAAGCGGACCACCGGATCAGGTAGCGCAATCGGTAGCGTGTTGTATCATGCCAGGTGTTCATGGCATGCTATACACAGTGAAGTCAGCACTTTGTCTGCTTAATGTGGACACCGTCTCCAGATAACTGAAATATATGGTGGGACGATAAACCCAATAAACAATCAAACATACAGGTAAAGAAGATAGTAGATGGTCTCTACTGGTGTTCAACTCGCAGCAGTCTTACCCTTTAAGAAGACACTCCTGAGCGACTACATGAATTTTGTTGATGAAACTTAAGAAAATATTGGCAGTTTGTATAAACGAATGAAATTTAAATAAGTCATTTTAGATCAAATTTAACATAAGTAGAAATATATGATAAACAGGCCCCGGTTTCACTTAACTTCCTTAGCTGGGAAATTCCTTAATCTCAAAATTCTACTTAGCTGAGAAATCTCATAAAGTTTGTTCCACAAACGTCACTTAACTCAATTTTGAATATCCTCAACTGAGAAAAAAAAACACACACTTTTTTGCTAGCGCCATATTTGAGGAAACAGTCTGAGGATACTAGCAGCGTTCCTCAAATATTTTAGGCAAACTCAAGAGAAATGCTCCTCAAAGTGTTTAGAGAAACAAGAACTTGAGGGGAAACCCCCAAAGTTGAGGTTAAGGAGGGACTTGAGGAAGTTTAGTAAAACTGGGGCCTGGTGCTTTGCACAGTGAACGCAGCACTATATCTGCTGAAAATAGGCACCGTCACCAGATAACTAAAATACTTTTGGTCGACGTTAAACCCAATAAACAAAGGAAGCGAAGCTATCAACAACCCGAGTAATACGTATACTATATACGCTATAATGTAAATGAAATAAGTTACTTTTGACCCCGTGACTCCAGTTATACTCACATGCATCGTTATTGTTTTATAGTGGTCATTATTGGAAGCTGAGTACATTTCAGATTATGGTATTATGTACCAAGATTAACCTGATCCTAACCTGAGCTACACCATCTGTCAACAAGAAAGACCACGGATTTGAGACATCCAAGGCGCCGCAGTGAGCGGTCACTTGAAACACGGCGACTATCCTGAGAATAAACAATGTCTTTTAAACTGTCTATTTATTACATTAATATTTAAGAGTGACGAACCATACCTCTGATGTGAACTAGACTGTCTGCTACTTTGCTTTCTTTGCTACATTGTTAACATCGGCATTTCTTCTGTTATACCAATCGGAACTACTCGGGTAATTCCGTCCTCGGGACAACCAACCCTCCGATGTATCTGGTGTAATCATACTTAGAGAAATCACGATCGTTTTGTTTGCTGTAAGTCGGAAAGAATATGCCAAAAATGTAGTTCGCACAAAACATAAACAATTGCCTCGTTTGACAGCTGTTTTGTTTGCTGCGCTGGGTAAATTAAACTTGGATGATTTAAATTTGAAGCAGCCACAAATTGAAGATTTACAAGCATCCTACTGTAAGGAGCTGTGATCCAAGCTGCCATCTTTGTTTGTCTGTCACAAAAGAAGTCCCATTTAGGGAAATGGCCTAGGTAATCCGACTACCTACACACATCCAAGAGATGATTCATGAATTATCCGAGGTTTTCTGATTGCTGTTATACAATACCTTTCCAAACAGCTACGAATTCATATTCATAATACCTGCTGCATTTTTATAATTGCAAGCTATTGTTTATTAGCAAGTACACTGTTAGAAGTGTAATGCTCGGTTCTTTTATCTGAAAAGGGTCTTACAGAACAGCTGCAATGTCCTGTTATTGCATGCTACACTATCGTCCCCTTAAAAATGAATTCTATAAGATGTTCCGCTCTTGAGCGGCGCCAAAACCAACTCAAAATGAATAAAGTCAACTTAAAATTAATTTAGTTTCTTTCTTTGTTCACATCAGCTAATGTATTACAATACACAATAAGAACCCTTAAGTATTACGTATATAGCGCAGGTAATTTTCAGGTAAATGTAAGTGAATAAAAAGCGCAGAATGCATTGATGTAAACAAGAGATACCTATATAGTGTCGCAAAATAGTTATAAGAACTGCATTTAAGTTTTATTAATATATAATGTAACTATTTTGCATGCTGTTGTTTAATTGGTATTTATTATATTACTTGTCAATAAGAATATACAAGAGAAAAGTCCTACGAACATTGCAACATGTACAAAAATTGGAAAGACACAGGACCAAAGTATCCACATGCACGCCAAATGTAAAAGTGAGAACAAATCTTTGATGAGTCATTTAACAATAAGAGCAAACCCGACAGTTACGCATTGGAACGGTCAGTCGGCAATATGGACGTAATAAGTCGTACATTTTTCTGTACATTTTTCTGTGTACATTTACACTGTCTTGTATTTTGTTCTTTATAACAAAGACAAACTATAACCTGAGCGAAAATACCACGAACGTTTCCCTGCATACATGTGCTTTTTAATCATGCCATTTCCGTTAAGCTAATCTATTGGCTTAAAAATCAATGAATTGGAAAACAACATCAATTGTTAATGAGACAATAATGCATTTTGATCAATCACATTGATATATTGGAACAACAAACGCATGTTTGGGCGCCGCAACAAAGTGTTAATAATGTGATAATGCTAATTTATATAATTATAAAACACATTTCTCAACAGCATTTTTATTATTTTCTTCAACCCCTTTGTATATTGGCGCTCATTTTATAAACAATATCATCTTTCAATTAACATTACATATGGTAATATGTTGTTCAAGCGTTGGGCAATAGACCACATTATCGTTGTTGTTGTTTTTTGTTGTTGTTTTTTCATTATATCAATTCCTACATGTTTAAAGTAATTATGTGATAAAATCCAATCACAATAAACACATTTTGCTTTTGAGGATATAGCTATTACTCTAAATTGTAGTTTGATCTTTATTTTAATAAACACATCCCACGTATGCATTTATGCACGAACTGATTAAAGTTTAATGCTTTCCTGAAAACTAGGATAAGGCTTTATGTTTCAAGGTATGACATGTTTCTTTATGACATTTAAATTTTCAAGTTTGTTTACGACAAACACGAACGCGTTAAATTTGAACGTTGTGTGAACGGTGTCATTATTTAGCCATAAACGCACCCTTTATTACGACAAGCTACAAAATCCACTCATTATAAGCAGCTTCCATGTTTGACAAAAGAATTACACTAAGGTTTTTCGTTGTAGATATTTCCTAAATATTGCACATAATAATAATTAGATCGTTCGTTTTATTTTCATGATATTACAATGTTATAAAATGATTAATTATAAGCATATACTGTCAATTTCAAGACGTGCACCTATGCATGTTATCGTAAAGAAATATCAAGAAATGATCAATCATTCATTCTACTACATTGTTTTTTTGCATTTTGTAAGCATGCCATTTATACAGACTTCTATTCATTGAATTTTTAACAAAGCTTCCATTCTGTTAATATGGTGGTGCTACTTTCATAGCTGAATGCTACTGTGCACATCATACCAGTAAAAGTATATCGTTGACGAAAATCTAACATACTGTAAAAAGAAATACAAATAAACTATATAACAATTATTACACGTTAATATTATACAATATAAAGACCGTATAACATTAAAACTTAGATATAAGCAGCAGTATAATGAACTGATATATGAACTCACTTAGAGGTCCACCTCGCTAAGTGGGACAATTTTAAAAAGAACCACAGTTGTCCCACTTAGCGAGATTCTATTGTATCTCGATAGGTCAATATTCTATTCTGTTCTAACCTAAAATTAGGTTACAACTGCAATAAAATCCATATACTTATATAACAAATATTAAATAACTCTACATAACGAATGCAAGAAACACTGTTTTGTTATAATAAGGTAAAAATCATTTTTATTTCACTACTGAAATAATACAAGCTTTTTACCTTCCCTCGTAAAATCTGAAAAAGTCTTGTTTGATTGGTCTTTCAATGATCCACCGATTAAATGTTTTCAAACATATAATGGATCTCGAACTCGAGTACAGAGTATTTAAGGTTTTTGTCCCATTTTCATGCACACACCGTCAAATTAATAAGTGTGCACGTGTCCATTTCTTTTAATGATATGAAAATGTGTCTAATATTTATTGCTGAATTGTTTGTACCTGTCTAAAATACCGGCGTGTGCATTCGTTGAACCATGTGAAATACATATATAACATTTCAGGCGCAAGAGACCATTTAAAGGTACTTATACTCAACTCGTTATGATTAGGCGAGTGCTAAGTACTTAAGTCTAGTACATACTGTTTTTTTGAAAAGATGAAAGTAACTTGAGTCTTAAAAAGGAAGAAAAGCTATCAATATCATTATTTTCGCAGTATATATCTTTGTACAATCGGAACCACTCGGGTAATTCCGTCTTCTAGAAAATAATCCCTCGGATGTATCAGGTGGAACTATATGTACAAAATTGCTATTTTTCGTTCGCTGAGAGAAGAATATGCCATAAAAAGTTCTTCAAAAAGCGATAGGTGTAGTATATAAGACTATATAATCATATAAACTTTCATTTATCAATTTAATTGTTCACATCTCGTTGGATATGCAACTGTTTTGGGGTTTTTTTGCATTTCAGTAGAAACAGCAAAACATTTCTCTTTGTTGTTTTGATGATATCATAGGCAGCGACATGTTTATTTTCGCGGTTTATTCCCGTCATACATCCGAGAGATATTTCGTGTATTATCCGATGTGTTCCGTTTGATCTTTGTACTAACTATTTTCCGTTTGATCTGTGCACTAACAATTCCCTTTCACATTTCAAGTTATAAAGAGGAACAATAGTTACCATAAGTATCACGGTAAATACATATATAGTTTTATAACCATATTAACTTTTCTTTTCCTTCTGAAAAGGTTTGTGAATACTTGAGTTGTCTGTGACGTCACTAGGTTTTATCCTCTTCTATTCTTGACGCATCTCATTAGCCGATTTGGCGAATTTGATCTTCCGCATTAGAAATATTTCGGCGTATGTGTAAATACTATTTTGTATCGCTATTTACAAATAAGTCAATAAAGTATATTTTGCATTGTAGAGAAGATTCTGTAATACTGTAAAAATCTTAAATGCCAGAAGTTTATATTTATCTATTATCAGTTCAGTTTCAACAAACGGAATCGTTAATACAGACTTACATGTACTTGCTTGAAAGTGGTCAGTTTTCAAAGGCCGTTATGTATACAATGTTATTTGTCATCTATGGTATAGACCTGTCAAGAGGCATAATTATGGCCTCGAATTTAAGGTTTAAAATGTCAGAAGTTCTGTTTGTTTATACTTTATAAATGAAAGTAAAACAATGTAATTGTGTTAATACACTAAATCACCTAGAGAAGATAAAGTATAAACATCTACAGATGTATATCTTCTGTGTATACTAAAATGTCATGAGAAGCCAATTATATATATATACGCATACCTTCCCATTCAGTCTAAAATGTTCAAAAACATAAACAATGATTTTGGTTATACATCAATTATTATAAATTAGTGGAACTATAAACTGTACTATTTCTTTTCGCCAATTTGTATAGAGTATATTTGCTTTGTATAGTAATAACAATGTAACGTAATAAGTTATATTGACATAATAAATGATTCTTCCAGTTTCGTTATTTCGTAAATACAGGAAACGTATTAACATTTAAAATACAGGACAAAGTTTTGCATAGCTATGTGTCTAATAAATTTGTAAATAGGCAAAACGAGTGTAAAAACAACATGAGAGGACCACCTTTTATGTGTATGTGTAAAATTATGAAGATTGTAATAATATTTAAAACTACCACAACACTTTTAGGGGGGAGGGTTGATGCTGTTACCTACCTTCGGAGTGCACGGTGTTGATATACGTCCACTTATATTTGATCACTATGGACAGCATGGCTTGGGCCTGATATTTGTCAGACGGGGACACACGCACAAAGTACTTGTACAGGTTCTTATTACTTAAATCCAAACTAGTGGCAGAGAAGCCGACTTGCGGGATGTGGAACATTTGCAGCATGTTCTGCACCTGGATCGTGTTCTCGCTGGACCCCGGCCCAATCAACCCTGCAATGGGTTTTTCTCTTTTCACTTGGCTGCAGACATCGCTCTGGTTCCCTTTGTTGTCCATGGTGGCGATTGAGTTTTTGATAAAGTCAATGCTCTGCTCAAGGGCTACAGGTGAATACCAGCACGAGTCTCGAACATCGTAACCTAAAGTCACATTCGGAAGGATATCTGGGTTGTTATTGATGTCGTCGATTGTCCGGAAGAACTGCTCTATCCGGTGGACTCCATATTGCTCCCAGATCTCTCCGCAAGTCCTGGTGTACCTCTTGGTGTCGTCCGGAGGGCGATGGATAGAAAAAAGGGTACCCAGGATAATATCACCGTCCTGTTTAGCCGACTTGAAAAGACCTTCACTGGCCACGCCCGAGATTAATAACAACAGAACGACAACATTACACATTTTCATAATCGACGTAACAAACACATGAACACCAGTTATGTCAAGTTTAAAACAACGTTTGACGCAAACTTTTCCTTCTTTTAACTTAAAAAACAAGTTTAATACATTACCAGTTTGATCACGGTCATCAGAATTCTACATCATAATATTCCGACGTAATTTCTCATCAACTTCGTACAGTAAAAATATGTATCCAAGACACATTACTGCAACCACGACTGGATAGTATTTCAAAGCGTTAATCCCGATCTAATCCAATACAGATTTTTTCCGTCGTTACTGAAGCTAGGTCCACGAGATTCTGCACATATAACGGTGAAGGCGGCGGCACTCAACGAGGCTGCGGTATCATGGCAAAGCCGATAGAGCTGCGACCGTACTAACAGAAGCCGCTAGTCACTGACATGCACCTTCCCTCCTAATTATAGGGACAAGTTCCCAGCAAAATAGCACCAATCTTGCCGCTAGTTTAGTGGATTCTTCAGCTTGACTCCGCTTGGGTAATGATTCCTGCAGTGATCATCGAATTTTCATTTATATTCCCTTCTGACACATAAACTGGAAAACAGTCAAGCGCGACAGAAAACATGACACAAACTTTAATCAGTTGAGAAAGGTGTGTAGTAAAGGGCTGGTATTCCATATGGTATAGACATGGCGCACACGTCACACTTTTGCACGTTTTGACAAAATTTTGTGAATAACAGATTGTCTGTTTAGAAAGCCTTTCGACCAATGTTTTAATGTATAAACCAACGTGCGTTTTCACGAAGAAAACCGCAAGTTACGAATCGAGTTGACATCCCAGTCCACACTGAACTGGATGCAGTGCAGAAGGTGACAAGAAAATATGCAACACCGACCTGCAGTAATTATGTTATGAACTTATTCTGACGGTTTATTGGGAATATGTCTAAAAAAATTAAGATGTAAATTACTATATGTAAAAAAGCAGAAAATTTGCACCGATGCACTACAGGTTGGTGCATGTGAAATAATGATGTAAAGATGTCAAGAGAGATTGTGTGACAGCATGGTGTATATTCAAGGACATGGAGTTATTTGAAACAAGTGGATTTGTATATACGCATGCGCAGCTTAAGATGCGATGCAATGTGTACAGCGTTCTTGTGCACTTGCTTGACAAAATACCAAACTACATATTAACACCACAACACTAAAACCCCGTAAATGAATAATTTATATCATATCTGTGCACAACCACATCATAAATCACATAATGTCGCCCGTAGCTTTAAACAACATTAATTAAAGTGTATAATTTTAAGTTCTAATGTCTGAATGGAGTATGAATGTGAAAATGTACTTTAACAATTAAAGGTTGTGTAAAGATAGACGTATTTCGATGGCATTGGAGTGTTATTTTTCCTTTAACAGTATATGGTTGGGTTTACACAAATGTATTCCAATAATGTTTGGGTGTAACTTTGTCCTTAAAGGGTGATATCCTACATTTTTCCTTAATCTAGTACATGTAACAGAATAAATTGATACTTTGCGCATAATTGCCGCATACCGCTATACCTTTGTTTAAGTAAAGGCTGTTATAACATTGACTCAAATGTTAAACAGTGCATTTTTTTTAAATATTTTGCTCTAACCGTCCAACTGTTGAACAGTACATTTTTTTTTATTATTTTGTTTATGTAAATGTCTTTTATTTCTAAATCTTTAAAGATAAAAAAACGTGATAAAGATTTTAGTCTGGGTAGAACCACCGACGCACCGCAAGTCAGCTGGAAGACCTTCTCACAATAAGTCATTCGCCCCGAACGAGACTCGAATCCACGCGGTGAGAGGCTAAGCAGTCAGAGGAGTTACAAATCGGCGACTCTACCACTACGCCACGGGCGACACACCATGAATAATATACGGATACACATTGATGTATAAATGTAACTTTACACTTTAACAAGATATTGATGTGTGGACATAAATAATATACTGATACACATTCATGTAGAAATATAACTTTACACTTTAACAAGATATTGATGTGTTGACATAAATGATATACGGATACACATAAATGTATAAATGAAACTTTAAACTTTAACAAGAAATTGGTGTGTGGACATAAATAATATACTGATACACATTCATGTAGAAATGTAACTTTACACTTTAACAAGATATTGATGTGTTGACATAAATAATATACGGATACACATTGATGTATAAATGTAACTTTACACTTTAACAAAAAATTGGTGTGTGGACATAAATAATATACTGATACACATTCATGTAGAAATATAACTTTACACTTTAACAAGATATTGATGTGTTGACATAAATGATATACGGATACACATAAATGTATAAATGAAACTTTAAACTTTAACAAGTAATTGATGTGTTGACATAAATAATATACTGATACCCATTAAAAGGTATACAAGTAGCACACACTGTAACAAGTGCAAGTTTATTCGATTCGACTTTAAAGTTTTTGTTTTGAACGTTAACTACCAGAACTTGTCTCCTCTCGAGGTGTGACACAAAAGATGAGTTTCCGACTCCACCGGGAGAGCAGTAAAACCATTATCTGCTAAGCAATCGCACCCTAGAACAAACTCCACAGGGCGAAATTTTTCAAAGAACATTCTTTAAAATATTTACTGATTTTCTGTACTAATTCTTTTATTCTTGTATTCATAATTAATTACCAATACTTCTGACAGAAACCCCCCAGAGATCTATAGTCGATACAGTTTTATTTCAAACAGCACACTGAATTTTTTCTTAAGTTAAATAATAATGTATATTGTCAATGGAAACATGCTTCCCTCGAGATGTGACTTTTAGTAGATGCAGCAATGTTGTCTTGGGAGGAAGAAGCAAAACGTTCACTCGCTCAGCAGTGGCAGCAAGTGAGCCATACACATGTTTTAATGTCCTTGAAGTTGGCAGCCTAGCAGCCTGAAGTTGGCAGCCTACCAGCTTGAAGTTGGCAGCCTACCAGCCTGAAGTTTGCAGCCTAGCAGCCTGAAGTTGGCAGCCTACCAGCCTAAAGTTGACAGCCTAGCAGCCTGAAGTTGGCAGCCTACCAGCCTAGCAGCCTGAAGTTGGCAGCCTAGCAGCCTGAAGTTGGCAGCCTACCAGCCTAGCAGCCTGAAGTTGGCAGCCTGGCAGCCTGAAGTTGGCAGTCTGGTAGCCTAGCAGCCTGAATTTGGCAGCCTACCAGCCTAGCAGCCTGAAGTCGGCAGCCTGGCAGCCTGAAGTTGGCAGCCTGGCAGCCTGAAGTTGGCAGCCTGGCAGCCTAGCAGCCTGAAGTTGGCAGCCTAGCAGTCTAAAGTTGGCAGCCTACCAGCCTGAAGTTGGCAGCCTAGCAACATGGCAGCCTAGCAGCATGGCAGCCTGACATTACCGATTGATGTAAGAGATTTCGACACGGCCGGAAATGCATTAAAGTCACTTTTTGAGGACACTACAAGCCCATTTGCTATAAAACCAAGCTTATTTGCATCCAAATTTCTAAGTTGGTAGAATTTGAAGAAAATCTGAAACGGATTGAAATGCATTATAATCACTTTCAAAGGAAGGAATATCATTCACAGAGCTCCAATTAAACGTACATAAAATGTAGCTTTGCAAAGAATTTAATGATTTATTATGAGTTTTGTTCTCTTTTTTTGTAAAAAAGGCGTAAATAAACTTTACGAAATATCTACTTTTTATTTCACAATTATGAATTTAATTTTAGCAAATCACATTTTAACATTGTGTTTCTTAAAATCAGCGTTTTAATTGGGTCACAGTTAAGTTCGCTAAATGGCACTTCAGACGGTTTCGTCACGTTGACATTTGTGCTTGCTGAGTACTTGCAATGCTGTGAAACTTTAATCTGAAATTGCATTAGACGAAGGTGCATGCATGTAAGTTAAATGTTAAAAGTGAATAAAAAAGAAACATTGAGCTAAGACATAAGACAAAGGGAGAAAACCCACTTCTGTATTAAAACGGGTCAGTTTACAAAACTGACCGACTACGGTGCGGAAACTGCGTTCAATGGACACCCAGCGTCAAATTTCCAGATGCTTGTAAAACAGCACAAACAGTAGAAATTACATAAAATGTCTCAAAAGGGCGAGAAAACCTAAGTTTAGACAAGATGATCCAATTTCTTAATAAGAAATACGGATACTATTCGATAATTGACCTTCATGCACTGAAATATCAGGTGGAAAAGTTGCTACCATTATAATGTTTTTACTGCAGTTTTTATTGCTCGAGATTAAACATATGAAGCAAGGAAAGGACTCACATTCATAAAATATTTTTGTATTAGGTGGGTAAGAACTTTTGTCTTATTAGGCGCTAGAGGTTGATTAGGAAGACATGTTCACTATTTATCTTATCGGTACTGTTTAATTTATAAAAGTATAAAAGAAGTATTCGTATATACCTCATCATTGTATCTGGCGCTAAAATTATTTAACGTATGCACAGTCCTTTCTTGACATTTAATAAGGGCAACGTCGTTTGTTAGTCATTGGAGAAGTAATTAAAAATAAAATGAGCACACATATGTCCTGAAAGAGAAACACTGATTGACTATTACTTATTTCCTTTGTTGTTTCAAACCCCGGCCGGGTCAAACTAAAGACTTGAAAGTTGGTAGTAGTGGCTTCCCTCCTAACCGTAACGCTTGGGACTAAGGGGACAACATTACGCCTGACTTGTCGGTGTCAGTATAATGGACCGGCCGGGTTCAGTCCCTGGGCACCTCATGAGTGCCTCTGTGCTATAATGATAGAAATGTCGCTGCACACTATCGACAAAAATGCCGGCAGATCCCATCCCTAAAATAAAAACTAAATTGAACATTCTGTGTATTCTGCTGCAGCTAGGGCGCGAGTACTATATACATGTGAGTGTTTAATCAGAACTTTTTTCTCTTTTGCTACATTCATAATTACTTAAAACAAAGTACGCATATCTTGAGTATTTTACTAGCTGGATTATGCAGTCTTACTAAAGTGTATGCTATTTGTTTTCCTGTTGTTTTTCAAATTGTTTCCTTATGTTATTTATGCTATCGTATACATACAATTAACTTTTATTGTGCGACACTAATTCCAATCTTTTTTCCAAACTTTGTTAATGTTACCAGTTTCATAAAATTGTTCTCAAATGTTTCTATGTCACATCGTGTCAGTTTAGATTTGATTCTATTATAACAATCTTTCAACATGCGAATAGATACATCATCAATTATCATTCAGACTTCTAGCTACCAATTTTAGCTTTTTGTTCTCTATTGACAAACAATTCCATCGACAAAAGCAAAATTGTTTAATAATATTACCCTTTTAATAATGTATAACCTTTTCTGGATTTAATCATTCATTATATCCTTGTTGCCCATTTAGTCATGAATGTAAAATTAGGTTAAATCTACAACACATCACTCGTAATGCTTAAATATATAGAACCACCTTCATTCATGAAACAAATGTCAACAAACGGGGTTTACATATGGCACACAAACATGTGAAATTGAACTAAGATCATGAGACGCTTAGTTTACACGTTACGTCATAGATAACATATTATAGTCTTTTACACTGATTTCCAGTGTTTTTGTACATGATTTATTTGCAGTGGAATTTGTTATTGTCCATTATTTATATTGTATGCTTAATTGCTCATTAACCGCTTAGAGAGGTAATGAGTTCAATTAAGTGGAGTTGAGTTTAAATTTCGGTGCATCCTAGAGCAAATAGTAAAATTAATATTGCAAATATCTAGCTGCTGTTTAAAGTTAATACTGTAGTAAATACACGCACAGAACGAGCAGTCAATATTTTAATATTTCGCAAAAAAGCTAGTGTACATAGCGGGGCCTATAGAATGCAACATGCAATGTTTCGCTACGCCATAAAAACCCTGTCGTAAATACCTTTCCCTTTTCTTCCGCTGAACCCTTGAGTGAATACCGTAGTAAATTATGTTTTGGTTGTGCTGCGCCTCAGGTTTAATGCATCTGATAAAATGTCATGTTATTTTGTTTCTAGCAATGGGTAGACAGTGAAGGTCTACGAAGTTCTTTAAAACGGCTCCTTGGTTGTTGGCTGACAGATACCTGTATATTAATGTATATAACGATGTCTCATTTCTTGTTTAACCCGATGCGTTCTTTACGCGCAGTCACTCGATTGCACTGACCAACATTTTACCCTGAATACTGTCCTAAATCGACAAGTGTTTCGAATCGACATAAAACCCTGTTTAAACACAAAAAGTCACAAGTGTTCAATTTCGGTGTCTATGTGATTTGTGAACAAAATGGCCGTCAGCTTAATAGAGTGTCTGTCTACGTATAGTGCATCATGGCAGACGTGCTCGGGTCTAAAGTAGAACAAGCATCCACACAGTTATAAGTAGTTATAAGCCGAGTAGTTATTAGCCGAGTAGTTATTAGCCGACTAGTTATAAGCCGACTAGTTATAAGCCGAATAGTTATAAGCCGAGTAGTTATAGGCCGAGTAGTTATAGGCCGAGTAGTTGTAAGCCGACTAGTTATAAGCCGAGTAGTTATTAGCCGAGTAGTTATTAGCCGAGTAGTTATAAGCCGAGTAGTTATTAGCCGAGTAGTTATAAGCCGACTAGTTATAAGCCGAGTAGTTATAAGCCGAGTTGTTATTAGCCGAGTTGTTATTAGCCGAGTAGTTATTAGCCGACTAGTTATTAGCCGACTAGTTATAAGCCGACTAGTTATAAGCCGACTAGTTATAAGCCGAGTAGTTATTAGCCGAGTAGTTATTAGCCGAGTAGTTATAAGCCGACTAGTTATAAGCCGACTAGTTATAAGCCGAGTAGTCATAAGCCGAGTAATCATAAGCCGAGTAGTTATAAGCCGAGTAGTTATTAGCCGAGTAGTTATTAGCCGAGTAGTTATAAGCCGAGTAGTTATAAGCCGAGTAGTCATAAGCCGAGTAGAAATAAGCCGAGTAGTTATAAGCAGGGCAGTCATAAGCCGAGTAGTAATAAGCCGAGTAGTTATTAGCCGAGTAGTTATGAGCCGAGTAGTTATAAAAAGCCGAGAAGTCAGAAGCCGAATAGTTATAAGCCGATTAGTTATAAGCCGATTAGTTATAAGCTTACTAGTTATAAGCCGACTAGTTAGAAGCCGACTAGTTAGAAGCCGAGTAGTTATAAGCCGAGTAGTTATAAGCCGAGTAGTTATAAGCCGAGTAGTAATAAGCCGAGTTGTTATAAGCCGAGTAGTTATTAGCCGAGTAGTTTTTAGCCGAGTAGTTATAAGCCGAGTTGTTATAAGCCAAGTAGTTATGAGCCGAGTAGTTATAAGCCGAGTAGTTATTAGCCGAGTAGTTTTTAGCCGAGTAGTTATAAGCCGAGTAGTTATAAGCCGAGAAGTTATAAGCCGAATAGTTATAAGCCGAGTAGTTATAGGCCGAGTAGTTGTAAGCCGACTAGTTATAAGCCGATAAGTTGTAAGCCGAGAAGTTATAAGCCGAATAGTTATAAGCCGAGTAGTTATAAGCCAAGAAGTTATAAGCCGAATAGTTATAAGCCGAGTAGTTATAGGCCGAGTAGTTGTAAGCCGATAAGTTGTAAGCCGAGTAGTTATAAGCCGTAGTTATAAGCCGAATAGTTATAAGCCGAGTAGTTATAAGCCGAATAGATAAAAGCCGAGTAGTTATAAGCCGAGTAGTTATACGCAGAGTAGTTATACGCAGAGTAGTTATAAGCCGAGTATTTATAAGCCGACTAGTATAAGCCGAGTAGTTATAGGCCGAGTAGTTATACGCAGAGTAGTTATAAGCCGAGTAGTTATACGCAGAGTAGTTATAAGCCGAGTAGTTATACGCAGAGTAGTTATAAGCCGAGTAGTTATACGCAGAGTAGTTATAAGCCGAGTAGTTATAAGCCGAGTAGTTATTAGCCGACTAGTATAAGCCGAGTAGTTATAGGCCGAGTAGTTATATGTCGAGTATTAGCTTTCCCCCTGAAGGTGGAGAAGATGGATTATTATAAGTTCTAACACCCTGTTTCTCTATAGACTAATAATTAAGAACGAGATGGGGATCTTATATAATGTTTAATTAAATAATCCTCCTTAGCCCTGTTTTTTGATACTGTGATAGGGGTGCGATATTGCCTGAGTATTCACGACTTGATATTGTAGTGAGGGCGGCACTGTAACTGCTTCATTTGAGCACTGTCCCCGAAACACCCTTTTTACCATGCTGTTTTGTCCATATACTATAGATAGTACAATTGGGTCGGAGGCTTTGAATCTATTTATCGCTGATATCAATCCGGAGGAATGCTTCAACATCCGTTTGTGGTTTGTGGTTTATTCTTATACACACATCTTGACCAAAGGAGATGTTTGCATAAGAATGTAAATGAAAACGTTTCCAAAAGTATGTTGACTTCATTTATATGCGTATCCTCTTTCGCAGAGATGTCATTCGTTACTCGCCCATGTACTCCTGCATCAGGATTAAGGTCGTACATGTACTAAGAATTACAAGTCACGTTCTTGGAATTTAATACAAAAATTACAGAGGGTGAAATCAGAAAAGATTGCAAGGGGTTAAAAACCTGTGGTTCGGACCTCATCATTAATGAATGTTTCAAATATGACATAAATCGCCCAATTCAATACTTAGGGACTCTTGTTAATAAGGTATTTTACTTAGTCCGTTTCCTAAATACATGACCGAAGGCTGTGTTAAACCTTTGCACAAAAAATGAAGTATTGATGATGTCAGTAACTATCGCGAACTCACTTTGTTAAGCCAATTAGGTATTCTGTTTACACGTGTTCTAAATAACGTTGTGGGCAGACAACTATCATGGGTATGCGTAGGCAGGTTTCCGTATAAAAATGGGCACAGTCGATACGGTCTTAAAGCTTTGTACGTTTTTCGTCATTTTTTAAAATTTATTATAATGCAAATTCTTGTCACATTTACACAAATGGATTCCATTCGTATTCACACAGACAACGTCTAGGCACATCAAAAACAACGTGACTTTAACTTTACATGTAATCTGCTAAACTAGGAAAAGTATCTGCAATCGGTAGCTGAAAACATTATCGATAAAATTATTTTGTTCTTAATGGGATAATTGACCACTATCTCAATGAGAATGAGAATGTTTTTTGTTGAATGGGTAGATTTGGGTAAGTCCTGTGGCCTGACAGAGGAAACTTATTTGTCAAACACAGCGTGAGAGGTCAGATGATAAATATAATACAATCTATGTATCGCCATGTAAAATCTAAAGTAAAGTACCACAACCACGTAAGGGATAGGTACTCATGTATGATTGATGTAGCTCAGGGAGAGGGATGGGATGGGATAAGCCGGCATTTTTGACGATACTGTGCAGCGACATTTCTATCATTATAGCACAGGGTACTGTGTACCTCCTTTAACACTTCTCGCACGTCCGTAGTCTAATGACATGACATTGGTCTCCTGATCGCATGGTCCAGGATTCGAACCCCGAAACTGACGAGAGGGATAAATAACATATTTTCAATATAGGGAAATATCGTAATAAGTAACTTTTTATACTGTCGTTTTGCATTCGCAGATTTTAGTGAACACGGCCTTGGGTACACCCCAATTCTATCCATGGGAAATGTAACCACCATTAAAAATAAACAATAATAAAATTGTGTGGGTTAGATGGCAGGAAGTTGGTTCTTCTTAGTACAATGGTATGACTGTTTCCCTTCTCCATTTCGTTCAACTTAATGGAAGTAGCATGCGCTTATCACTGTATAAGTGCATTCGCAAATTCTCAGAGGTCTACTTCTAAAAAAGATGTTGGTTTGTTTATTTGTTACATCTCACCGATATTATAATAGTCATATTCTAGCGACTTCCAGCTATTTATTGATGGAGGAATACCCCAGACATATGTCTTGGTACAACCACCGGTGTATCACAAGTTAGCTTGAAAAACTCCTTACATAAAGCTTATCGCCTCGCCCGGGACCCGAACCTACGCCGGGATTGTTTGTTTGTTTATTGGGTTTATCGTCCCCCAACAGTATTTCAGTTATCTGGAGACGGTGTCCACTTGAAGCAGATATAGAACTGCCTTCAGTGTGTATAGCATGCCGTGAACACCTGGCTTGATACCACACCAAGTCACATTATCCTTACACCGGACCAACCAGTCGTGGAACTACCCTTATATTTGCTTGAGCGTTAGCAAGGGAGCTATACCACTACCATTTTAACGACTTTGGTATGTCGCGGCCCGGGATCGAACCCGGGGCCTCCTGTACCTGGAGCCGACGCTCTACCGATTGTGCTACCAGGTCCTGTCAAAGAGGGATTGGAAGTTACAAGTCGAGGTCTCTAGCCTCTCAGACACGGACGCCCTTAGAATGCTTGTATTAGTTTGTTGACAAAAAGAACATTTGCGTATGCTGAAAAAGTAAAACAAGGTTTTTTCATTCTTTTGTATGGTTCCAGTAATACGAATGGATTTGCTATCGTAACCAAATTTATATCTAGCAATTCAGCTTTAGATCAAAATAATAAAAAGACAATACTTTGTTCTGTACCTCATAGAAATCAATTATTTTTATCTTGATAACATTTTAAAGCGACTTGGTCACTGTTGCTTATATTTGCACATTTAATTATTCGTTCCAAAAAGCAAAAAAATGACTTTATAATGGAATAGAATATTGTATCAACTTATTGAATTATATGTTAACACTCACTCCTTCGAAAGGTTTGTTGTCTTTTGATCTCGATAATCCAAGGCGTCGCGAGGCTTTTATCTATTTTAATACGTTTTTAACCCAACAACATAGTATATAAACAAAATTTAGTTTATACCATTATTGCGCGCCTCAAAAAGAACTTTTTTTCTCGCGTTCTCTTCTTCCGGCGATCAAAAAAAAAAGTCCGATATCTGAACATATCATTGCACCAGATACATCCGCGATATGATCGTCTGAAGGAAGGAATTTGCCGAGGATGTCCGATTTGAACGGAAACTTTTTATATTGCAAGAATGTCACCTTTTTATACTTTGCTCAATCCAGTGTACCTGGAGAGACTTTGATACAGGAGGTCACATTTAATCTTTTTTATCGTTTGCTTTCAAAAAGAAAAAATTCTTAAGCTACAATAAATGAGTGATTGAAATATGACATGGGATCACCGGAATATTGTTTGTAAGAAAAAGAATCTAGCATTCAAACTCGTCATATTCTTTATACACTCGTTATATTTCATAATAAACGCGTTATTGTAATTCAGTGTAAAATGGTCTTTTTATTCTACATCCATTTTTCCTGTTGTGGACTTAATATTATATACTTGACAATACTTTTTATTATAATGAATAAGGATTTATAAACACCAAAGACTTTTTAAATCTTGTTTTGATTTATAAATAACATGTAAATAAAATAATTTTACAAAAACAACAGCATTCCGACAGATGCTAGTTTATCTTTACAATGAAACGTTGAGTAACGTTTCCGTTCTTCGAGACGCTTGAATCGTACTCTCTTATTCACTCGGAACTCCTCGGGTAATTCCGTCCTCTACGTAATCACCTCGGAAATAATGCGGTCGCAGCCATATTGACGAACTACTTCCAAAATGGCAATCGTACCTACTCGGCGATCTCCGGCAAGCTTCGAATATAGACATCACCGAAGCGTGATCCGAGTGCATGCAGGGTAATAACTGGTATACTACACTTTTACCAAATCCTGTTGGTGAAATACATACAGTATCAACTAAGTTAGAAATATTCTTCAACGAAGCAATCTGCTCTTCTTTCAAGGAGTATTGAATCTCCATTATATCTAAAGCGTACTTCATGCACTTTGAAAAGTCAGCCATCTTTGTTTACGTAATGCAATGAGAAGTTATTAGCCGGGGCAAATCACCAACTGGTGTATTCATACAATTACATACGAGGCATTATCTCCGAAGCTTGCCGGAGATCGCCGAGTAGGTACGATTGCTCTCTTATTATGAGTAACGAAAAGCGCTTGCATACATCGACTTCATCCGGATTCTTGTTCGTTAACGGATTTTATCGTTTATTGCTTATGTCTGAGATGTTGGGATTACTGTCCAATAACATAATAAATTTGGACCATGTACTGTCCAATACAGCTATGTACCGGATGATCACGTGGTAAAAATAGTCAGCACTGATTAGTCAAAATGAATGGATATAGAATAATGTCATTATTTGCATACGTTATGTCATATCTTTTTGGATTTGTAGCTTGTATTTTGTGCTATCCTTACATTACAAATATGTCTTTGTTAATTGTTTCATATTGCTTTAACCTGTTTATCTGTTCTAGTTTATGCGTCGCCGTTCGACATTCCTTCTGACGACAGTTTAAATTACGCGAATACATAGCTTTGTTTAAACAAGGGACGCTACTCTTACAGCCGGTTTTCCGGGCACACTGTGTTATCTCCCGTATTATAAGTCATTAAACATTTTAATGAAAATAAGACAATTAAAAAATGGGGAAAATACTTATATGAAATACATGTACATGAAAATACTTACCTACGAGGAAAATAAGTAGCATAATTCTTTTCATTAGAATATCTGCTGAGGCCGCTGGTTCGAGTCCCATGTGCCGTTGGGTTTGTTGTTATCAATTTCCTTTATTTATTTATCTTTTATTTGATTTATTGAATAAAAAATATAGCATAGTTGCTAAGTGAATAATGGAATAATGGAATAATGTCGTCGGAACAAAAACGGTGACAATTCATCGGACAAGCAATTTAAAAGCTGTGATTGAAAGAGTAAGACAATTTTTTTCCTTTTAAATTTATTATTCGGCCGATGAAACATACGAACAAACATTGCATGTCACTAGCTGGAATCTGAAACAAATTAATAATTATATGATTTATAATCAGTTGATAATTGTTAATTTTTCTAACGCGCCAATGTAATGTTTGCGATAGCGACCTCTCACGATAATTAGTAAAAGAAGATCCCAAACAAATATCTGAGTAAAACTATGGGAGATGAAAGACATGTCCGAATAAAAGCCCTCGTCCCGATTTCCAACGTCAGGCTCCAACATTTAAGTTTTCTGAAGGTGGTTTTTATTCTTGCAACAAAAAAAAATCCTTAGCTATGATAGAAAAAAGACAACCAATCGCATATCCTGACACTTAGCCGGCCCGTTGTGAAATTATATCATAATGATAAAAGTGTAACCAATGGTAATTTACCACTTTGGTTTGTAGCGGTCTGGAATCAAACTAAGCCAATGACATTTCTTTTCTCCCCTGGTTTGCTTACCATATGCGATATCAAACAAAAACAACAAAAACAACAACATCAACAACTTCAACAACATCAACAACAAATGAACAGTTAGTATTACTGCTGACTAGGTTTCTTGTCGGAAAAATGTGTTATGATTTCATTGTTTGTTCCAAGCAATGGAATAAATAAATGACAAAGATACTCGGCAATATATCATGCAACGAATTTATCATACAATACCTAAAAATATTAGGTTATTTCAGAGGATATGCAATCAGCACATACCTATCAAAGACGCCACACTCTTTAACGACGGCCTGAAATAAAAGTTTCAGAAATAACTTTAAACCGGTCGTGGTTGACGCTGTGAACATAACTAACACGATGCAATTGAAAATATATATCTTACAAGAACATCTTGTAACAGTAGAACATATGGTCTACATATTTATTTATATATTGTATGTAACTTGATATGTTGCTTAAAAATACACGAAAATCACAATAATATTTAACATATTAAATTTAAAGTTTCGGAATTACAATGTCGATAAAGTCCCCATTTTAGTTTTTGAACTAATAAAACGTGGACACATCTACAAAATATCACCGTTTCTATGCTGATTGTCCAAAACGTTTTCAAATAGAAACGTTTAATCCGCTTCGGATACCCACGCTCGATTATTCCGTTTTACTTTATTCGTCGACCGTGGGGTTGTTGGTAAATTTTCTGTCGTATTATCGAACTGAATAGAACAAGAATTGGCCAGTCATAACGCTGCTTACAAAGTCCATACTCTTTAACGTGGAGACTAGAAGTATAATAATGACTGCACCCAGTGCCACAATCGAAGGAAACGAGCTTTATCATTGGACTAAAATCTTTATCAGACTATGAAGCGACCAATGAAATTTCATTACCAGAAACGGCGAAAATGAACTTAATATCTCACGGGCGATGAATGGAGAGTAACAGAATGGATCGGTCGTGGGTGTCTGACGATGCTTTTATTTCGCTGGTCATTTGTCGAACGTGTGAATTTTTCAGTGAGAACAATCTGCATCTATTTTAGCATATGACGTCAGCGATATTAAACAAGAACCTACCAATCATGAAATCGTTACTGCGCGAGAGCTTTCGATAATACGGCGCCATTATGATAGCATTTTACCAAAACTATTTACAACCTGCATTGCTAAAATCAATAAACTCGGTTGGTTTTATTAAAGAATACTTCGCCAAACAGCTACGAATTCTTACACATGCGAGCTACGTTCTTATAATTGCAAGCTACACATCATTGTTGCAAGGTACAATGTTAAGAAACGGAATACTCAGTTCTTTTCTCTGAAAAGGTCTCAAAAACAGCTGCGATTTCCTATTTTTGCCAGCTACACTATCGTCCAATAAACAAATAAATTCCATAAAAGGCATCGCTTTCCAGAGAGGTGCCAGTTATTTTGTGTGAGACCCTTAAATACACATATAATAACTGCAGACCTACCCGAACTGTCAATACAGGCACATTTGTTGTTGACACAGTCGTAGTCATGACCGTTGGCACCAGCACAGGTCAGTCCAGCGCAGTCCGACTTCTGTGTACAGTGGGTTCCCTCGTGAATGGCACGTCCTGGCAAGTAAAAAAAGTTAAATACATGCCAGACTGTATGATAAATTGTTAAACCACATAAATTATGTAATAAACAAACTAAAAAAATCCGTATAATCATTTATTACCAATCATGGATAAGTAATGAGGTAATTAACGTTCAAAGTCGCCGAAGTATGATGCATGAGCACCTAGCACAGTCGCTGTTGACTCAAATAAAAATATTGCTACGATGACTGCCAATTGACATAAAGTGCGATTGTTTGTCGTTTGTCTGTGGTCCTTTTCCTTCTTAAAATACATGGCTAATAAGTGATGTGGAATAAACTAAAAACACATTTAAATGCATGTTGCTGTTAAAAAGATTGTCGTGAAATACAAAAATAGTCGTAAGACTTACGGAAAAAGGCTCGTCTTCCTACCCCACCATCATTGGCACAGTCGCAGTTGTTCTGCGAGTTGCAAACACCGTGACCGCTGGGACAGCTGACAGAGCAGTCGTGGTTGCTGTGACACGTGGCTCTCTTTCCTACCCCTCCATCATTGGCACAGTCGCAGTTATTCTGGGAGTTGCAAACACCGTGACCGCTGGGACAGCTGACAGAGCAGTCGTGGTTGCTGTGACATGTAGCTCTCTTTCCTACCCCACCATCATTGGCGCAGTCGCACATGTTCTGGGAGTTGCAAACACCGTGACCGCTGGGGCAGCTGACAGAGCAGTCGTGGTTGCTGTGACACGTAGCTCTCTTTCCTACCCCACCATCATTGGCGCAGTCGCACATGTTCTGGGAGTTGCAAACACCGTGACCGCTGGGACAGCTGACAGAGCAGTCGTGGTTGCTGTGACATGTAGCTCTCTTTCCTACCCCACCATCATTGGCACAATCGCAGTTGTTCTGCGAGTTGCAAACACCGTGACCACTGGGGCAACTGACAGAGCAGTCGTGGTTGCTATGGCACGTCGCTCTCTTGCCATGGTTACCACATTCGCAGTGGCCTTGGTTGTTACAGACGCCGTTTTGTCCATCCGGACAACCAGCGTCACAGTCGCTGTTTTGTTGACAGGTGGCACGTCTTCCTACCCCACCATCGTTGGCGCAGTCGCAATTGTTCTGGGAGTTGCAAACTCCGTGACCGCTGGGGCAGCTGACAGAGCAGTCGTGGTTGCTATGGCACGTGGCTCTTCTGCCTACCGAAACTGCGATTAAAAGTTTATAAAGGCTTAGAATTTCTTTACTTATTATTTAATTAATTATACAGACCAAATATGGAAAGCATCAATACAATGTATCAAGTCGTTTCGACGTGTCTGGATATACAGTATCAGTTAACAATAAAGTACAAGATAAAATCCAAACCAGACATGTTAACAATGCCTAATTAATAAGAGTTCACAACTATTAGGGCACTGATCCAGCCGTAAATCCTTTATGAGTATTGGTGTTGCCACTGGTTTTTGGTTATCAAAACAGAATGAAACATCAGGTATTAACTGTTGTATGTTTCAGAAGTCATGATGGCATGTACATAACAAACACCTTCTCGTAAATTGAAGGATTTGCTATTATCTCAAGGGCCGTGTTGTTGCTTGACTTGACCTTGGTCATTCGTGTTTGAAGTACCAACTAACAGAAGATTAATACAGTAATTTCCAGAAGAATTAGACGGTAGATTGAAATTCCATACAGTAAGAATCAAATTGCATGTGAAATAGTGAGAACGACTGAGATCCATTTCGGACACCTAACACAGCACGAGCTTAAAACATCGGTATGGCTGTTTCATTTAGTTTAGCCTATGTTTCTTGACTTTCATATAAATAAAACATAAATGACACATTCATGCATACTATCCAGAGATGAGAGAAACTGGCGATTAAAATAATCAACGATATACCTGAGCTGTCGATGCAAGTGCATCTGTTGTTTACGCAGTCATAATCGTGACCACTTTGTCCCGCGCAAACCAATCCATCGCAATCAGACCGTACGGTGCAGTGACTTCCCTCATGAACACCCTGTCCTAATACACGAAATGAAGCGTTTGACAAAATGGCAAACTAGATGTATTCTAAACAGGTTATGGACTGCACTTAAATAAACTTGGACATTCTTATGATATCAACAAAAACATAATTTAATGCTATCAAATTAATAAAAAATCAAAATCGCACTATTAAAATAGAGAACTTACTTTTTCCTACCCCACCATCATTGGCACAGTCACAATTGTTCTGCGAGTTGCAGACACCGTGACCACTTGGGCAGCTGACAGAGCAGTCGTGGTTGCTATGGCACGTCGCTCTTTTGCCATGGTTACCACATTCGCAGTGGCCTTGGTTGTTACAGACGCCGTTTTGTCCATCCGGACAACCAGCGTCACAGTCGCTGTTGTGTTGACAGGTGGCACGTCTTCCTACCCCACCATCGTTGGCGCAGTCGCAGTTGTTCTGGGAGTTGCAAACTCCGTGACCACTGGGGCAGCTGACAGAGCAGTCGTGGTTGCTATGACATGTAGCTCTTTTACCTTAAAATAAGTAAGATCACTGTTGTCAGTGAGGACTTCGACAAAGAAGGACATAGTGCTGTGCTTATTTAGAAAGAATTTCAATTAGCTTAATGTTAGGTACCTTCCTATCTTGAAATCTGATCAGACACTCTTCGTTAATTTCTTGCTTAAAAACCCGCGATGCAGGAGTAGGAATTCTCCAATTTGGAAAATGCATTAGGGCTAAACGTCAGTTTTACAAGCTCTTTATGCCCAGTTGCATATTACTTTCATAACTGAACGCCGACTTTTAGCAGAGACTATATCTGCATTGAAAGTTCTAATGCATATTTATTTTAAAAATCAAGGCTTTACTTGTATTAAAGATAGTCTAATATTGGTTTATACAAATCACAGGGACACATGGTGGGACGATAAACCCAATAAACAATAAACAGGTACACAATTTTGACTTTTATCGCCACTTTTCTTTTATAGTGGGCGTAGGAACAATCCAGATACGTGTTAGGGTTGAACCTCCGACGCACCGCAGGTCCGCTAGAGGGCCTCTTCACACATACGTTCTCGATCCGACCTGGTGCCTAACCAACGCAATGAGGGAGGCACATATAATGTACAACTCAGCAACTTTACCAACTTGTCCAATGGCGACCCCGTTCGTTTATAGCCCGGATGTAAAACAACAAAAATTATAAACCATAGTTTCTAAAATAGTCAATGTGTCATTTTGAATGTTCTTTAAAAAGTAAAATCTATCCTTTACTCAAATAATTGTGTTTAGTGAACAAATGCCAAACTCTTTACAACGAAATGACATAACATTATAAACCGAACCAGCTGGAGCATGGCGTGGCATAACATGACTAGAAGACTAACCTGGACGAGTGCACCAGCACACGCCTTGTTTTGTATCACAAAATGCCATGTCTCCGCTTGGGCATTCATAGTTGCAATCGCTGTTATCGTTACAGACACTGAGCTTACCGTGATTGCCACATTCACAATGCCCTGCGCTGTTGCACACACCGTTCTGTCCCGCCGGACATGCAGAGTCACACTCGCTGTTCGAGTGACAAGCCAAGGCAACACCTGTGTCGAACAGGTAAAAAAAGGGTAAATATTAGCAGATATTTAATAGTAAATAAATGTTTAAGCCTCCAATATACAAAACACAGCACCTGTACTGTCCGTCCGCCCGCCCGTATGTGCGTCTGTATGACCGAACGCCCGTATATACCATTTTCGTGTGTCAAAATCAACTCCAAATAATTTACAGTCCTTCAAACAGACTTCTTACATATATATACCCTTAAAATGTATTGCGTGTAACATCTACAGTTCCAACCATCAAGGTCACGGTCATATTTAAAGGAAGTTTTCTGGGTCATACCTTATAAATGGTTATTTATGCCATATATTGATGACTTGGGTAAAATTCTGTCACTGTATATGCATATTCTATTAAATTTCACCGTCTTACTAATAAACGATAAAGTGTGCTTGCTAATAAATTTTACGAGTGAACATTTTAAGGACAAGGTCATATTTGAGGACACTTTATCCTGGAAGTCGGGGTGGGCATATATCAAATCTAGCCATTTTCCTATTTATAAGTTTTAGTGAAGATAAATTACGGTTTGTAAATTCAACTTGTTTAAGTTATTGTGATTGTTGTTTTCATTTTATTGTTCCATTTACAGTCGAACGCTTTACCACATCAGACAGGTGACAGGTATAAACTTATATTGTGTGTGTCCCAGTATTAATTTTGTTAACATGATTCCTTAAGTAATTTGGTATTTTTACTATTTTCTGAAATTCTGAAAACGTTCGCGAACTGTTGTCCGGTCAATAGTTTCGACTGTTTCCAGCGCGTGCTCTGGGGTCACGCTATGCTACTTGAACTGTTATTGTACTAATATAACGGGAAGTTACTGCTGCTATTTGCAGAACAATTTACTTCTTTTGCAAGTACTTTTAAAACAGTAATTGATCAGGTAATAAAACAGTTATTTCAAATGTGATATATTTGGGAATAGTCAAACAGTTGTCCCTCGTTGTCGGGGATAGTGTTTTGAACAGTTCAAAACACTATCGCCGCCACCTCAGGTCAACAGTTGGACTGTTCACAAATCACATATGGAATGACTGTATGTTATCTAGCAGTCTTCAGGCTAAAGGACCGGATTTTTTTTCAGTCACATTTTTTTATCTGTGATATTCTGATAAAAATTAATGCCTTTGATTTTTTGTTTTTGATTTGCTTTTGCTGGCATTGGCGAACAAAATTTCGTCTATGAAAAAAGATTTTCCATGGCAAAGCAAAACTCTCCTGTATTTTTCCAATGCGGAGAGAATTACACCGCCATATGCCGAAGAACCACCTCTGTTGAAAAAGTGAATATTTGTGATTTTAGGTGTGCATCTTATAGGTGTGCAGTTTTTATCTTATGAATGTATTTGGATTGAAGGTAATCGTATTGTCTATGTCAAAAAAGGTAAAAAAGTCCCTGGATATGTTTGGTTTATTTGTGAGTTTGTAGATTTTATGTGTTCTTTGCTTCTTTTTTTTCTGTTTTAGTTTGTGCCACTTATGTTGGGCGGCTAACATGACATTTTTGCAGAACAGGTAGAGGTGAGGCGGGGCTTTTTAAGTCGGATAGAATCTGTTAAGACGTTTCCATAAAACAAGCCTTCCATACAACAAGCCTGCAATCGCTGCGCTCATTTCAGCTTCTTTTTTCTTTATAAACGTCTTAATAGACTCTATCCTATTCTATACACGATACACACTAAATTTAAAAGTAGACTTTCAAATTACTTTCTTTAAATAGAGCATTCGACGCTTGGCTAATGACAATTGCTCATGACGTCCTTAAAATGTAAAATATTATTGTCTTTTTCATTGATTTCCCGTATTTTCGTAAACGTTTCATGAATAATCGATATTTCTATTGTTTAAGATATGTATTGTGCATTTTTTGCATGAATTGAGTTGATTTATAAATGCAATTTAGGAAACTTTTTACTTAATATATGTAAGATAGGCCTAACTCACCTTTATTAGACACAGTTTATTCGATCCCAAACAACACTTGTAAAAATTACTCACTTGCTCGTCCCTGTATTTAACTAAAACATGCATACATCGTTATCATACTCTCTCACCCTCACCCAGAATTTGATATTATTACGTGATTTGAAATACTAAAAAAAAAGTATGGCATATTTAACAGTGCTTTTGTTCTTTCGCTGTTGTTGTTTTTAGGACGGTGGTTAATAAGTACTAAGATGGTAAAAAATCAGCACGTCTAGCGACATAAGAGAGAGTGAGAGAGTGAGAGTGAGAAAGAGAGAGAGAGACAGAGAGAGGGAGAGAGACACACACACAGAAAGAGAGAAAGAGACAGAGATAAAGAGAGACAGAGAGGGGGAGAGAGAGAGGGAGCGGGGTATAGGAGAGGGTCGTAGAGAGAGGAGAAAAAGAAAACGGAAGAAGAGGTAAAGTGGATTACCTAATTTGTTGGTGGACCTGTTTTCAAGTCCATTGAAACGCTTCGAAGATTTAATGAATGATTGCACAGCTTCCCACAGTAATTTTACTGTTGGAGTTGTGGGAGAATAGAAAAATGCCAAATACATTGCAGTTTTATGGATAGAATTTGCGTGTGTCACGAAATACATAATTGAATTGTTTGTTTAGTAAAGAGTTTGCATATTTTGATTAACGCGCCTTACCTAACACACTGATCACGACTAAACAGACGAGCCTCATTGTGTAATATGTATCCCGCAAGGTGAGTGTGAGCTATTAGACAACCTAGATGCACATTTATAAGGTCGTCTGTCAGGCATGACCTGGAACTAAGATAACACCATCAACAGATGGTGTCATTTCCATGGGTTTATTTGTAAATTTTAACTGACGTGAAGTCTGGGATTCCGTACATGAAATACTAATACTTCACAGGAAACAGTTGTACAGTTCGTGTTTTTGTTTGTACAGAATATCCAAAGTTAGTAGATGTGACAACATTTTGATATAAAGTGTTTACAGTCAATACTTCTAAACTGCAATGGTAAACAAAAGTTCAATGATAAGCTTGCCAGAATATTAGCCGTTTTACTTTTAGGAATCTGTGAAATATTAATTATTTAATGTCAATTTTATTTTAAAAAAACAATATTATATTCAATCATTAAATTTATAACATCATATAAAGGTGTACTGCATGTTTTTACCGAACGTATTAGCTGATTGAAACAGACGCTTTTCATCTGGAACGCTTTGGTTTGGTTCACTCAAATTGATTGCCCTTTGTGCATTTCTACTTCACCTAATATTTAGATATATGTAACATACATGCAGTTTAAGTATATGTGTCAATTATAAAAAAAGCGTTGTAAAAATAAACAATCTTTAAAAAATGCATAGTACGGTAAGATGGTATCATAATCCCCTTTGACAACGTTCAATTTAGACAACTTATATTTTAGACTCTTTATTTTGAATTATTTTAGACAACATTTATTTTAGACAACTTTCACTTTAGACAAATTTCATTTAAGACAACTTTCATATAAGAGAACTTTATTTTTTTAAAACTTTCATTATAATGATGAAAACATTTTAATTTAATTCAAGTCAAGTCGCATGAACAATGCACATGATAAACGTCTTTTAAAAGTATACCTATCAGTCTGTTGCTTAGTCCGTTCAATAGAATATTATCTGTGTTCCAAATTTTATATCAATTTAAAAAGTAAGGCACTGTGTTACGCTTACCTTTATCAAGCATTAGTTTCATTGCGAAAATTTGCATATGTTTTAATGCAATAAAGACGTGTCGATGGTAATTTTCAGTTTAGCACACGAGAGACACAACTGTCGATAAATGAGAGATTTGCCGGTATTTTGGCCGATACTGTGCATCGGCATTTCTATCGTTATACAGGGGCACTTATGAGGTGCGCAGGGACTGAACCCGGCCGGTCCGTTATACTGACACCGATGAGTCAGGCGTAATGCTGTCCCCTTAGCCCCGAGCGTTAGGAGGGAAGCCACTACTACCAACTTTAGAGTTTTTGGTTTGACCCGGCCGGAATTTGAATCCGTGACCTCCCGATCTGCATGCCGACGCTCTACCACTTGAGCTAATGCAGCTGGTGTCGATATTTGTACACATTCGTCGTATCATTTGCTAAATGTCGATATATGTAAAAATTTAGCAAATGATACGAAGATACCAAAATGCATTTGACGTACTGGCAAAGATACGATTTATTGTAATGTTGCTTCTTGTAATGTAATATGGAGCCTTGATGCCGCATGATAGCATTTATCTATATTGATATTAAATATTTATAATTTATAATAATATTTTTCAGAAACTCAACCTTGGCATTTTTATGCGATTTGTAGAGATGGGGTATTTTGAAAACATCCATATCAAGCTCACGTGAACATGCGAAGCTATGGCGCAGCGCAACGCTAACATACAACATCCACGCCGTTGAAAACTATGTTTTAATACCATATTTATAGCGTATAACACGTACAGGCAGGCTAACAGAGCACAAACTTAAGCCAGTTACCAGGCACTACCAGTACACGTGGGTTCTTCACAAACGGGAGCAAGGTTTCATTATGTTACCCAATACAATATAAAAACAAGAAAAGTCGTTGATGCGAAGCATCAAAGGCGACGCAAAAAGTGGAAGAGGTAAATAGATTAAAGACATTTGACACGTTATGGTTTTTATTTAAAAGTTTTAAGTACACTTCTCTGGAGAAAAAGTATGTATTACTTATATTCCTGAGACCATAGAATGGTTTAAAACAAAATAAAAAGCAAAATCCGACTCGACTTAATGATAAAGTTGCAAATTTAGTTAAGCACCAGCACGTCACTAATAAAATGGTAAAACACTTTATTATGGGATAGATCGGTCACTTTTTGTGAACGATTCTATCAATGGCCATCGCTCCAAAAATATGAACACCATAGAAAGGAAATTACACCGATGCTTTTATACACTGCAAACAAGGAGCAATAATAACGATTTTAGACTGTTTCCAAGTATAATATACCAATCACTTCTATTAGAAAAGAACTTTATATAATGACCCTAAACTTTATCTCAACAATATTTGTATTCCGATCGTCCGAGACACAAACTATAATTTACCTCACATCAATTATATTAAAAAGAACTGTTTTAAAGTTCTAAACTTGCTCAAAATTTCATCCCATTTTGACTGATCGAAAAAGTTTAAATTCGGTTATATCATTTCCTCATACGATCAAAGGCTGAATTGCAGAAGTATCCTATACAGCCAGAAAATCCTTCATCCCGATTCTGGGAGTTGGTCACAACCAGGAATATTGTCTGGTTCTTGGTGCGTTTAGGGTACCTTCTGTGGAGACTTTTTACTTAGAAACAAATGCGTCATCTTTAAATTTAAGAAGCAAGAAACTTGCACATCAATATGTTACGAAACCCAATTCAGTCCCTAAAAACTAAATGCATTCAGTACTGTTTTGACCATACGTTTGATAAGTTTTCAGCTTTAAAACTAAGGCAATAAATCTTTCGTTTAAGGAATAAAAAACTCATCTTGTTAACAAAGGAAACTAACTGATCCGGTTGTTAATTTGTTGTTTTTACTGACAAAATTAAGGCTGTGAAAAGGTTAATACTTTTTACTTTCGTCGATAACTTGCTAAGAAAACGTCAGCGCTTGGGTTATCTTTTCATTGCTTGCATTTGAGAAGCCAGTCAGGAAATGCGAGGTTAGAGCTCTGTAAAACCGGCTTTAGCACCCCAGTTGGTCCCGTTTGCCGACAGACAGCTCCAAGGCGGTATGTGCTGGGTTTTCTCTTTTTGTTAAATAATTCATCACAGATTTTCTCTTATTTTTACATTTGGCTTGCATGTGAAAACCGTTGTCCTGTGCCTTTTCAAAGTTTGGTATATGTTGCAAGGCCCATATTATATATAATATGTCATATTTCTTTATTAATTCGTCGAGTAACTTTTTTTCTTATAGAATGACAGTTTCTTAAAAAGGAGGCCAATATGCTTTTTGTGAGAGAGAAAAAGAAACTTACGTTGAAATGATTTTGTACCTGTAAATGTGTACTTATTTCTAACGAGTTTTGTTTAAAAGTCCAAATATATATTTGAGCTGAAACTGTCGCGTGATGTGGTTTTTAGTGTTTTAGCCTTTCTTTCGCTGAATTGGATACGAAATATTTAAATTTCGCGTAGGAGCCTTAGACATGTAGCCTTTCTTCGTATATTTCACCTTGGCTTAGATAGATAAAAACCGTAAGAACGCACGAGACGTTATGGGCATATGAGCAGAAATGCCACACTTAGATAAAAAAGTTTCCTGTTTAATATAACGAAAGAAAAGCACAAACAATGTATTTCAACTCAATATTCATATAAACAACGAAAAAATGAACTCATTTCATTGTTTGTATTAAAAAAAAGACATCCATTGTTTGAGCATTCTACATTGTGAAAGTAAAATTACATACTGTTATACGTAAATAGTTTGTAACCAGTCAAACAGACCATTCAGGACAAATAAACGTGTTAATTCTCGCACATTGTACAGGGGTCATCTGGGCCGTTTTTTTTTTGTTTTTTTTTTTTCAAATAACGCACAATTACTAGTGGGGTCCGTGGGCATGTCTCAACCCCTCCACCACCACGCCCGTCTTATTTTTTTTTCGGCGACATTGGCTCAGATGCATTTTATGGCCTTTTTCGCCAAGAAATGTGAAAGAAAAAAACAAACGATGTTTTACTTGGTATTGACTAAAATACAACTTTACACAATATAACTTGACATCTAATAAAGATAATACGGAAATAGAATACACCAAACCTTAACCGTATTAGGCATAGACTTTTTTATTAGTGTTTTTGGTAATTTTTTATTTTCGATATTTCGAACGGATTTAAAACATGCCTGCGATAGTGAAACAGATACATGCCTGCGATAATGAAACAGATACATGCCTGCGATAGTGAACCAGATACATGCCTATGAAAGTGAACCAGACACATGCCTGCGATAATGAAACAGATACATGCCTGCGATAGTGAACCAGATACATGCCTGCGATAATGAAACAGATACATGCCTGCGATAGTGAACCAGATACATGCCTGCGATAGTGAACCAGATACATGCCTGCGATAGTGAACCAGATACATGCCTGCGATAGTGAACCAGATACATGCCTGCGATAGTGAACCAGATACATGCCTGCGATAGTGAACCAGATACATGCCTATGATAGTGAACCAGATACATGCCTGCGATAGTGAACCAGATACATGCCTGCGATAATGAAACAGATACATGCCTGCGATAGTGAACCAGATACATGCCTGCGATAGTGAACCAGATACATGCCTATGATAGTGAACCAGATACATGCCTATGATAGTGAACCAGATACATGCCTGCGATAGTGGACCAGATACATGCCTATGATAGTGAACCAGATACATGCCTGCGATAGTGAACCAGATACATGCCTGCGATAGTGAACCAGATACATGCCTGCGATAGTGGACCAGATACATGCCTATGATAGTGAACCAGATACATGCCTGCGATAGTGAACCAGATACATGCCTGCGATAGTGAACCAGATACATGCCTGCGATAGTGAACCAGATACATGCCTGCGATAGTGAACCAGATACATGCCTATGATAGTGAACCAGATACATGCCTGCGATAGTGAACCAGATACATGCCTGCGATAATGAAACAGATACATGCCTGCGATAGTGAACCAGATACATGCCTATGATAGTGAACCAGATACATGCCCTCGATAGTGAACCAGATACATGCCTATGATAGTGAAACAGATACATGCCTGCGATAATGAAACAGATACATGCCTGCAATAGTGAACCAGATACATGCCTGCGATAATGAAACAGACACGCGCCTGTGCTAGTGCCGGTAAAACCTTGAAGATTATAACATGTAGAATATTTCCTTGTTCTGGATTGTTCATTTTGAGATGAAGAATTTTGGGAGAGTACACGTTTTCTTACATTTTTTTCTGTGCCAGGTAGTCTTATTAAGCAGCAAGTATTTAGTGAGAGTATAAGAATATACCAACGACACAATAATGGCCACGTTGCCAAGGTTTGGCTATTTTTTATGGAAGAAAACCGCAGACAAATGTCAGGGTACTACTATCGATGCACTGCATACTAGCTAACCAAGCTCACCAAATGCCAATGTGTGCAGCTATTTTTCTATTAAACCTGTGACATGGACTTTGTCATTATGACTAAACCCTTTGTAAATACGACATTTTATACCACTATGAGAGTATTTTTAAAAATATTAACAGTATCCAGTCAAGATCGAGTTTTATTTTCTGTATTCCTGCGTTTTACATATGTAAACACATGTCAATTTAATTTAATGTGAGTTTATAACATCTAATGTAAGCACTGATGATGATGATGAGGAGGCTAGTTGCCGGTGATGCTATTTGAATCTTCATCTGCCACCTGAATAACAATGGGCAAAGATTACACAGTATTTAACACAGTGTACAAGTCCATTCAAGCTACTAGTTTAATCGATTTAAGAAAAGCCTAAACTAAGATTATTTCAAATGTTTATTAGCCGTATGAATACATTGTTTAAAACGATTAATTAAGGATAATTAATTAAGAAATATAAATGGTTTAAAACACTTAATGAACGCATTTATCAGTTAATTGATGTCTTTTTCTAAAAACAAAAGTCAGCAGCAGTTACAAAATCTAATAAACCGCAATAAATCTTATGTGTTTAAAGGCATCATCAACTTACCCGACATGTCAATACAGGCACATTTCATGTTGACGCAGTCATAGTCATGGCCGTTCATTCCAGCACAGGTCAGTCCATCGCAGTCAGACTTCTGTGTGCAGTGGGTTCCCTCATGAACGGCGCGTCCTAACACAAATAGAAAGTAGGCACGTCCTAACACAAATAGAAACTAGGTACGACCTAACACAAATAGAAACTAGGTACATCCTAACACAAATAGAAAGTAGGCACGTCCTAACACAAATAGAAACAAGGTACGTCCTAACACAAATAGAAAGTAGGCACGTCCTAACACAAATAGAAACTAGGTACGACCTAACACAAATAGAAAGTAGGCGCGTCCTAACACAAATAGAAAGTAGGCACGTCCTAACACAAATAGAAACTATGTACGTCCTAACACAAATAGAAAGTAGGCGCGTCCTAACACAAAGAGGAAGAACACACGTCTTATCATAAAGACAACGCAGAAGGATGTCAGACAAGGGTTTTAATAAAAAAAAACATAACAGTGGCTACCTTTGAATATACAATTCCTAGCATATAAAGATGTATTTATTTACAGAACGTCGGGCAATGTTATACTTATGTTTTTTGTCAATAACCTGGTTGCCGTGCTTTCCTTACTACCCGCACTTAATTAAATTGAGAGTAGCATCGCATACTCTCAATGTAACATATCATAAGGCAGTCATATATTGTGTGACTTCATTGACACTATCGACTTACGCCGGCGCGTGTCGGCTGGCATATCAAACCATTGTATCACTTTCATAGCTTCGGCAATACGCCGAATGCGCAAACCGGTGTAAGCTGCAGCCTTATGGACTGGCAAACAGCATTTGAGCGGCAATTCTAAATGACTGACAGCTACTAAATGAAACAATTTACTATATTTTTTTTCCGAAATTAATGTACACATGTCATAAATTTTAATACGAATGGCTACTTTTTAGCAGTGTTGATGTATTTGTCTGAGGGGTTTTATGATTTTAATACCTTTACTAACCCAGCAGTGCTTCAGTCACCTTTGGTATTTGCAAGTTTGACTTTTCTCACACGTATCCAGCTTCAATCAAATCACATAGTCGGCTCACGCCGATATGCCTCAAGAAATTGCCATAACTTTACTGATGTTAAGCGGACAGAAAGCAAAGCCGATTTCAGCTAGCATTTTGATTAAGGATTTTGTACCTTATCTTAAATTGCTTATTTATATCTCTTTTTTTATTTACAACATACATATTATAGAAAACAACTCCATACACATTTAATATTTTACAAATTTGAGGACAGTTTCACGGAAGAAGTTACTGAAAAAGGCCAAGCCTGCTTTGCACTTTCTGTGCACGATAACGGCAAGCCCAAAACAAACAAAAGCATCAGGTCGTTCACGTATCTATCGTACAGAATCGTGTTTTACAAATGATGACTTTATATATATATATATATATATATATATATATATATATATATATATATATATATATATATATATATATATATATATATATATATATATATATATATATATATATATATATATATATAGTTGTGACTTCATAATTCTATGAATAACATTGGACAAAAAAAAGTCATCATTTAATCACACTGCTAACCTTTTACATGTACAGGGTAAAGATACTCACTAGAACGCCCTTGAGATCATTACATTTTTCTGTTTTTCGATCGCCGAAAGGCGATTAGTCCTGACATATTCTGGTGCAAGTGTGCCATGAAATATAAAAGCACTATAAGAAGGCGAGTAGTCAATGTTCGAAATGGCGATGCGTACAAGTAAGGTAACAAATAACATAATAGAGATGGTCAAACTTACTGAAAAGAGATCGTCGTCCTACCCCAACATCGTTGGCACAGTCGCACATGTTCTGGGAGTTGCATACACCGTGACCACTTGGACAGCTTGAAACGCAGTCGTGGTTGCTATGGCACGTGGCTCTCTTTCCAACCCCAACTTCGGCACAGTCGCACATGTTCTGGGAGTTGCATACACCGTGGCCACTTGGGCAGTTTGAAACGCAGTCGTGGTTGCTATGGCACGTGGCTCTCTTTCCAACCCCAACTTCGGCACAGTCGCACATGTTCTGGGAGTTGCATACACCGTGGCCACTTGGGCAGTTTGAAACGCAGTCGTGGTTGCTATGGCACGCGGCTCTCTTTCCAACCCCAACTTCGGCACAGTCGCACATGTTTTGGGAGTTGCATACACCGTGACCACTTGGACAGCTTGAAACGCAGTCGTGGTTGCTATGGCACGCGGCTCTCTTTCCAACCCCAACTTCGGCACAGTCGCACATGTTCTGGGAGTTGCATACACCGTGACCACTTGGGCAATTTGAAACGCAGTCGTGGTTGCTATGGCACGCAGCTCTCTTGCCAGCTGGAAAATATGGAAAGTCAGTGTATGTTCCCTTCAAAGATGAGCGTTTGACTAAAAAGATATTACACCCATTTTCGCCGTCACTTTGTTTTAATAGATTATTTAATGTATAGACGAAGCAAAACATTCGACAGTTTTCCTCGTCACGTGATACGAACTCAAAGATCCCCTACCTATATGAAGTATTAATTCATATAATAGTTTAATATGTTTATGAATTAACTGACAAATAACAGTATAGAAGTGACTAAACTTATTTCAATGTCCGGACTTCACTCAATCATAAAAGTTACAAAGACTTTTAGTTGGTTGTTTTCATTTTTTAGTTTTCAATTACGATTCGTCCATTTTCCAGTTAAATTTATTTATTTTATTATGTACTAAAATATCGGCTTCTCATAAATGAAGTCATCTCCTCCTTATGTCAATGGTTAGTGAAAGGAATATTTTTTTCATTTTCGCTCATCTAGGATTGTATCATTATACCTGAAATGGCGCTATAGCTTCGCGATTGCTCTTCAATTATGTAAAAGCTTTTCCTTTTTTGTATATGTAACGAAAGATATTTACTTTATCTCGAAGCCAACTTATTATATCTATATTTAGGCATTTGGAATGGGTGCGTCAATATTATAATATAAATCGTGTTCATGCAAGGTCAGCAACTCACCACCTGACATGTCAATACAGGCACATTTCATGTTGACACAGTCGTAGTCATGGCCGTTCATTCCAGCACAGGTCAGTCCAGCGCAGTCAGACTTCTGTGCGCAGTGGGTTCCCTCGTGGATGGCACGTTCTGATACCATAGAGACATGCAAACATTAGGTCTTGTATTATTATGTTGTTGTACGATTGAGATGTTATGGAATACATTATATGTTGGTTGCCAGGCGGCCAGAAATCTTCAGAGGTGAAGTCTAAATCTTAGTAAGGTAACTAGGCTCTTTTCCATCTAGAAAATGGGTAACATAGGAATGCCAAGGTCCTAAGAGTATATACATGTATAGTCTACAGTATATACATGTATTTAAGTTTGAACTAGCACACGATAAAGGGGCAAACAGGCTTACTAAAATCTAAAATTTGCAAAAACAAAGAGACCAGGCTTAACGGAAATCGATAAAAGCCACATTTACTGTTTTGTGAGTATGTGCTTAACCAGTTTACCAAGCAATTCATGCAACACGGTCTTATTTCCAACTTCTTGCATGTAAAACTTCCTTTTCTATGTATATATATAAAAAACATGACTAATGTCAAAAACAGAAATAATGTCCGGACTTACTCTTGCCATGATGACCACATTCACAGTGACCTTGGTTGTTACATACACCCGTCTGTCCTGTGGGACAACCTGCGTCACATTCACTGTTTTGTGTGCATGTAGCGCGTTTTCCGACACTACCATCGTTTGCACAGTCGCACATGTTCTGGGAATTGCAAACACCGTGACCGCTGGGGCAGCTTGTCGAACAGTCATGGTTGCTATGACACGCAGCTCTCTTGCCAACTGGAAGATATGGAAAGTCAGTGTATGTTCTCTTAATAGATGAGCTTTAGACTGAAAAGACAATACACACATTTTCCCCCATCACTTTGTTTTCATAGATTATTAAACGTATAGAAAAAACAAAACATCCGACTGTTTTTCTGGTCACGTGATGCGAAAACAAAGATCCCTACCTATATAAAGTCTTAATTCATATAATATATTAATATGTTTATAAATTAACTGACAATTGAGTTGACGGTTTCAATGGCCGGACTCCACTCAGTCGTAAATGTTACAAAGACTTTCGACTTTTAATTGGTTGTGTTCATTTTTTAGTTTTCAATTAAATTAAGATTCGTCAATTTTCCAGTTGAATTTATTTATTTTATTACTCGACTATCGGCTTCTCATTAATAAAGACATCCCCTCCTTATGTCAATGGTTAGTGAATGGGGCATTTTTTTCATTTTCGCTCATATAGGATTTGATCATTATACCTGAAGTGACGCTATCATTACGCGATTGCACTTCAATTATGTAAAGAAATCTCTCTTTTTTTTTGTATATGTATTAAAAGATATCACCTTTGACGCGACGGCATCTTATTATATCTGAATTCAGTTTAAAGGCATTTGGAATGGGTGCGTCAATATTATTAAATAAATAGAATTCGTGCAAGGTCAGCAACTCACCACCTGACATGTCAATACAGGCACATTTCATGTTGACACAGTCGTAGTCATGGCCGTTCATTCCAGCACAGGTCAGTCCAGCGCAGTCAGACTTCTGTGCGCAGTGGGTTCCCTCGTGGATGGCACGTTCTGATACCATAGAGACATGCAAACATTAGGTCTTGTATTATTATGTTGTTGTACGATTGAGATGTTATGGAATACATTATATGTTGGTTGCCAGGCGGCCAGAAATCTTCAGAGGTGAAGTCTAAATCTTAGTAAGGTAACTAGGCTCTTTTCCATCTAGAAAATGGGTAACATAGGAATGCCAAGGTCCTAAGAGTATATACATGTATAGTCTACAGTATATACATGTATTTAAGTTTGAACTAGCACACGATAAAGGGGCAAACAGGCTTACTAAAATCTAAAATTTGCAAAAACAAAGAGACCAGGCTTAACGGAAATCGATAAAAGCCACATTTACTGTTTTGTGAGTATGTGCTTAACCAGTTTACCAAGCAATTCATGCAGCACGGTCTTATTTCCAACTTCTTGCATGTAAAACTTCCTTTTCTATGTATATATAAAAAACATGACTAATGTCAAAAACAGAAATAATGTCCGGACTTACTCTTGCCATGATGACCACATTCACAGTGACCTTGGTTGTTACATACACCCGTCTGTCCTGTGGGACAACCTGCGTCACATTCACTGTTTTGTGTGCATGTAGCGCGTTTTCCGACACTACCATCGTTTGCACAGTCGCACATGTTCTGGGAATTGCAAACACCGTGACCGCTGGGGCAGCTTGTCGAACAGTCATGGTTGCTATGACACGCAGCTCTCTTGCCAACTGGAAGATATGGAAAGTCAGTGTATGTTCTCTTAATAGATGAGCTTTAGACTGAAAAGACAATACACACATTTTCCCCCATCACTTTGTTTTCATAGATTATTTAACGTATAGAAAAAACAAAACATCCGACAGTTTTTCTGGTCACGTGATGCGAAAACAAAGATCCCTACCTATATAAAGTCTTAATTCATATAATATTTTAATATGTTTATAAATTAACTGACAATTGAGTTGACGGTTTTAATGGCCGGACTCCACTCAGTCATAAATGTTACAAAGACTTTCGACTTTTAATTGGTTGTGTTCATTTTTTAGTTTTCAATTAAATTAAGATTCGTCAATTTTCCAGTTGAATTTATTTATTTTATTACTCGACTATCGGCTTCTCATTAATAAAGACATCCCCTCCTTATGTCAATGGTTAGTGAATGGGGCATTTTTTTCATTTTCGCTCATATAGGATTTGATCATTATACCTGAAGTGACGCTATCATTACGCGATTGCACTTCAATTATGTAAAGAAATCTCTCTTTTTTCTGTATATGTATTAAAAGATATCACCTTTGACGCGACGGCATCTTATTATATCTGAATTCAGTTTAAAGGCATTTGGAATGGGTGCGTCAATATTATTAAATAAATAGAATTCGTGCAAGGTCAGCAACTCACCACCTGACATGTCAATACAGGCACATTTCATGTTGACACAGTCGTAGTCATGGCCGTTCATTCCAGCACAGGTCAGTCCAGCGCAGTCAGACTTCTGTGCGCAGTGGGTTCCCTCGTGGATGGCACGTTCTGATACCAAAGATACGTAAGATTTTGTTTTATAAATGGTACAAGATTTAAATGTTATTTAATAAAACGCGGAGTTACTTTGTCAGACCGTCGGAATACTTCTAAGTTCAATCCATATTCTAAGACCCTTAGGCTGTGAACATCTAGATCATGGGTATCATAGACTATATCATGAGCATCACAATCAACATAAATAAAGTTTGAACTAGCACCAGATAAAGGCGCAAATGTACAGGTTACATGTAAAACTGACAGAAACACTGAGGTGAGACATTACATACATAGAAAAAACATAATCGTTACTGGCAAAAGGACCGTATTATGGGTTTGACCGTTTACCGAGCATCGCATGCAGTACGGTCGTAACCCGAACTTCTTGCAGGTGAGACTTTATGTTTCTATGTATTTACAAATAACATAACTTATTTCAAAAACAGAAATGATGTCCGGACTTACTCTTGCCATGATGACCACATTCACAGTGACCTTGGTTGTTACATACACCCGTCTGTCCTGTAGGACAACCTGCGTCACATTCACTGTTTTGTGTGCATGTAGCGCGTTTTCCGACACTACCATCGTTTGCACAGTCGCACATGTTCTGGGAATTGCAAACACCGTGACCGCTGGGGCAGCTTGATGAGCAGTCGTGGTTGCTATGGCACGCAGCTCTCTTGCCAACTGTAAGATATAATATATCAGCTAATATTGATACTAAATATCTCGTAATCATCACTTTTCAGATACTTGTTTATGCTTGCATGCTTATAGTTCAATTTTTATCTGAAGACATTTAAAACCTTTTCTTAGGGACTTGACTTAAGCCCAGCGAAGCGTTACAGTTTAACAAAGGCAGGTAATCTGAACAGCTTTCGTTATAAATGAACATACTTTGTAAGAATTATTCATATACACGCATACATGGCATCGCGAAAATATGATCACTTGGGAGGAAAAGTGGTCTTAATTGCATGTCTCTGTGCTGTACTAGCATTATTGTATTGTAACATGCAAAACCGACTTAACGCTGTACAGTGTACACAAATAGTACAAGAAAAGTCGTTGATACGAAGCATCAAAGGCGACGCAAAAAAGTTGGAGATGTGAAGAGATTAAAGCAATATGGGAGCAACTAACAAAGACACTTGAAACGTTATTTGAAAGTTTTCAGTATACCATATTTTTTTTAGAAAATGCCTGTATAACTTATATTCCTGAGACCATAGAATGGTTTAAAACAAAATAAAAAGCAAAACTCGACACCATTCAATAGGTTTTCGAAGATGTTACATATGTAGAAAAAATGCAAAATTATTATAATTAACTATAAAACTCAAGTTTACAAGCAGAAAGTATTTTTCTCGCTCGTATTATGTTTCTTTCAGTATCTAATTGTTTATTTTGAAGTAATTATGTGGGCAGTTGGTTCAACAAAAATAAATATCACAACATGGCAGAAATCATTCCTTCAGATTGCCAGTAAAATGATAACAGTCAGAAACCCCTTTCTGTGCTGTCACTGTCCATTTATACTTCTTTTCACGCGACGGCAACTTATATTTAAATTAAATGTAAAAACATCTGGAATGGGTGCGTCAAAATTATCCAATAAATCGTATTCATGCAAGGTCAGCAACTCACCACCTGACATGTCGATACAGACACATTTCATGTTGACACAGTCGTAGTCATGGCCGTTCATTCCAGCACAGGTCAGTCCATCGCATTCAGACTTCTGTGTGCAGTGGGTTCCCTCATGAACGGCACGTCCTTTAAACCAAAGCATCGTGTGCGTGAAATTTGTGCAGAACACGGTATAAATCGTTCACTGACAGTCCTTAGTTACTGTTGCTATCTGCTCATAAGCTATATTTCAATGGAAAAACTTAATCGCAAACTATACCTGTACACCAGACACAGTGTGTTGACTTTTTTAACGAAATAAAATATACTTAAAGGTGGTATCCGACAGTTTTGACCTAAAGTGTTGTTTTTTTTTATCTCAGATTAGCAAATAAGCCATTGTTACATGAAAATGTCCTGCAAAATGATGTTCCTGGATGCCCTAAGAATGTATAAACATTGAAGCATAATTCACCACTTCTCACTGTAAACAGGTTTTCCTTTCTGAGCCACGATGCAGAGATATTTTTTTAAACTTAGAAAACCACTTGACAACTTACTTTTGATATCATATTACATCGTCATCCGGGTAATCCGCTTTGACGTCGATATCTGTTCTTAGCAGAGATCACGTTCGTGCTTATTTATAATTTTTCAAAGAACAGACTGTTATAATGCATTTTCCGCTTTCTAATGGTGTAGAAAATGTTCAAACCCATTCTTACTTAAGACTAAGACTAAAGTATGAGTTTATGCAGAAATTATGCCTAAACTCCCAAAGCAATGGTCAGATATTGTTACATGTATTTGATAAAGGCAAATTTTTGATACCAAATTTAAGACACATACGCTATGTGCTACATTAATAATATTGCTATGGTATTTATACAGAGGGATATTGGGGTCAGCTTCTTCGATATTTGGCCTGTTTAGGATCATGTTTGCTTACACGTTAAAATCAGCTAGTTTGGAACGGTTCATTAATTAAAAACGTAAGTCGCTTTCTCAAAACCTATTACATGATACTTAATGGGAGTACACAAAGTACATATCTACGTATAACAACCCCTTTTCATCAATTATTCTTATTCAATAGAATTTAATGAGAGGCTCTAGAGACTTTAGAAGTATATGTGTCATAGCGGGACGATTCGAAACATTTCAATTAACAAGTTGTAAGCAATACTTAACAATGATTCAGGGCTAATCCAAACGCCTTTCTAAAGGGCAACAATTTAACCTACCAACAATCATCCTGCATTCACACATATGGTGGGTGTTGCAAACGGCTACTTCTCCGTCATTGCACGTGCCGCAGTCCGTGGCGTCCATGCAATGGTCAGGGTGGGGAACATGGTGGTTCTGACCGACGGCCAACACTGAAACACCGGTGTACAGAAATTAAATGGAAATTATCTCCCTTGATAGATAATATCTGAGGTAGTCCTAATATTAATTAGGTTATTTTTCTTGGGATTTTCAGACTTTATTGTCTGTTCTTTTTCAGATGGTGCAATAACAAATAGTGTACTTTCGTACTTTGGCATAAATATAAGTTTTAAATGCATTGAAATACTTATAGAGGTATGTTATCTAAGCAAGGAAATGGAAGTGTTTGTTGATGATGGTTAACCATGGTGCCACAAGAAATGCATAAAAGTCAACATACACTCCAAAGAGTACAAGCATAAAAACTGAGTAATCCAAATGAAAGGACCTATACTTGCATTTATGAATTATTCTCGGGATATTGTCCACTTAAGCCTCTCATTACCGAGAATGTAAATATGTGAGTAAAGCGCGTATTTTGTTTACTATAGTGACATACGTACAGTATTAAGAAGAAGAAGAAGAAGAAGGTGCGGAGGTGGGTGAGGATATAAATCAAGATCCATTCAACTCTAGCGCGGTAAATACTGGATATACGTACACAGTGAGCCTTAACTTCGACCCAAGCAGTCATCAGACAACATTTTCTTAAAAGGTTTACTATTTTTAAGCTTGCATGTATTTTCACGCTACTGCTCTTTTACCTGGTTGGCGGAGGGGATGCATTCCCACACCACCAGATCAATCTCTGCATATAAATAGGTTTTATTTTTCAGTGATCAGTACATCTTGGAGCATTTTTAAGCAGACTTTGAATGTTAAAAAAAGCACACACAAAAAACAACAAAAAAAAAAACAAGAAATGCGCAAATTGTTTTTTTATTTGCTATATGCTCCTTATGAATGCATATACTTTGTTATGTGTCCAATACCAATCCACATATACCTACAAATATGATGATTTATATCTTTTATGTGATTTATATCTTTTACTGGAATATGCCTTGCAATATGCCCACTAAGAATGTATATGCTTAACTATATGATCCACCTGATTTACATGCTTTGCAATGTGACACGTATTGTGTAAATGCTTTGCTATGTGCCCAATGTAAATTGTATATGCAGTACAATAGGCCCATTATGAATGAATATGATTTGCTATGTAATTTACCTGATGTCTATATTTTGCAGTGTAACCCATATGAGTGTACATACTTTGGTATGTGACCCGCCCGATGTATATGATTTGCTTTGAAACCGATATGAATGTATATGCTTGTTTCAGATATATAGAAGAGAAGGCAATGTGTCAGCGAGGGTAATATAGAGAGAAGGCAATGTGTCAGCGATGATTATATACAAGTAGAGAGAATGCAATGTGTCAGCGAGGGTTATATAGAGAGAATGCATCGATCTGCTATGGTTAAATAGAGAGAAGGCAATGGGTCAGTGAATGGTATATACATGTAAAGAGAAGACAGTGTGTCAGCCAGTGTTATAAAGAGAAAATGCAATGTGTCTGTGAAGGTTATAAAGAGAAAAGGCAATAGGTCAGCAAGGGTTAAAAAGAGAGACGGCAATGTGTCAGCGAGGGTTTCGACGAAGAGAAATGTCAATATGCCTACGAATGTACGTTATCATGACTTTGTTGTTTGCATGATGTGTTTAAATCGACAATTTTTCGGACTAACACATTCTTGAACATAGTTTATTACTATAAACCATGTTGTTATTCTGTTTCACAAAATATTAAATTTGTGTATAGTTACATAAAACTATGAATGACCTCTCTATGAGAAACTTACCTACGAGGCACAATCCGAGAAACACATGCAGGGCTTCCATTCTGGTCAATACAATTTCAACCACTGGCAGACAAAAGGTTCAGTGGCCCTCTTTTATAGGGTCAACCTTAGCAAAACAAGATTACGCATCGGTTGACCTCCCGAACCATACGATACAGAACTGATACTGAAGACATTTTGCTCAAAGACTGTTAGTCCGGCAACTGGATATGGTTACCGCCCTCCCCCCCCCCCCCCCCCCCCACCCCGCCCCCACTCCCCTCGCCAGGATATGTATATAACTATTGAATTTGTTTGACTATTGCGTTTAAAAAAAAGAAGAATCTAATCATGTTATCAAAAATTAAGTCTATTTTTGGATTCTCATTAAAATTTATAAACATTCATAATTGCTTATTTGCATAAATGACACATGACCATAATGGCCATTCAATAACCTTTAACTGAGTACCAGCTGTATACTTCTATCACCATTTTTTGGAAAAGTTATAAACATTTTTCTAAACATACCCTTCCTTTCGAAATTTCATGATGGTTGCCATGGAGACCATTTGCCTTCATATTGCCTAAATGAGTTTATTATTATTGATCCCTCTGTTTCCTTTCTGGTCCCTTCAGTGTGATGCATTTGTGTTCTGGGCCTCAGGTAAACATTTCCAACAGTAAAGACAAGTAAACTGAACCTGGCACTTACTTGCAGAAACAAGTTTATCAGTTTGATATTCGTTCCATCATTGATTGTGACTGCTCAATATTTTCCTTAAATTATAATAAACCCTTAAATGTTATCTCAATATGCCATCATCTTTCAATGTTAATGGTGTTAAAAAATAAAGATTTGAAACATTTGTTTCTGTAAAATGTATTGTGGACGTAATATTTTTAGATTGATCAAAATCTGTTAAAAATGTTTCTTAATCAGGGACAATCAACACGCACAGAAAAACTCAAAATAACGAAATCTTGCTCAAAGTCGATCGTGACTCTAAATTGTTACTCTAAATAACAGTTGGGTTTGTATTAAAAATGTTCTTAATTCACGGCGCCTTATTCTGTTTGATCGGTGGTGCTGCTTATTTTAATCTCAAGTGCCCACTTCTTAAACTTATACTGTGCAACATTCTTTTTATAAAAGAAGTAATTTAATTTGTGTAGGAACACGCGTATAAGAGTTATTGGAGCGTTTACTGAGATCATCTATGCAAACTTGCCCTTCTCGAAATATTTTATTGCACTCCGATAAAGACCAACTCATTCTTAGACAATCGGATTCTGGAAGTTTCTTTCCGACTCATTCTTAGACACCCTAATTGTGGAATTTTCTTTCCGGGACATTCCAAGACACTCGGATTCTGTAAATTTCTTCCTGGCTTATTTAAGACTCTTAGATTCTGAAACTTTCTTCCCGATTCATTCCTAGACACACTGATTCTGGAAGTCTCTTCCAGACTCATTCTTAGACGCACGGATATGGGAAGTTTCTAAACGACTTATTCTTAGACACTCGGATTCAGGAAGTTTCTAACCCACTCATTCTAGGTCACTCGCAATCTGGAATCGCCAGACTAGGGTCAGTCCATTCTGCAGCTTAATATTTAATTACACAAGTTTTAACTTTACAATTTTATTTTTTTTACAATTTATTTTTGTTTTCAATTACAACACTGCGTAATGCTTTAATGAATCTCTGCACATGCTTGCTAGAACAAGACAGAAAGGGCAACACAACACACAATTAATTATTTAATTGATAAAAAGAATGCACTGTCAGCTTATTAAATTTTAAAATATATTCTTAATGTTGACCTCTTTTAAATTTCAACCACCACACACAATTGCTTATTTTACTGGGGGTGTGTGCATATAATGACCTTGATTTCCTGACTCTGTACGTCAGCACATTGGGGGATAGACCGACCTCTGTATATCTTATCTTGTCGGTAGTTTGAAAGTCTGAGATTTCGTGACTAGCTTCCCTGGGTCATTAATAAAGCCATAAGCACGACATAGATAAGACAGGTCCCACGACGATGGAATATATGTCAAGTTTGTGACATTATCATTCCACTGCCTATCGAGTTGATACTTCTCGTTTATTTGTTGATAATTGCTGTCTTCACGTTACCGAAGGACTGTTGTAAAGAGATATCATTCCAGGGATGATCACTGATGATGATGATGAGGAGGAGGAGGAGGAGGAGGAGAAGGAGGAAAAGGAGGAGGAGCAAGAAAACTTTTTGAAGATTTATATTTTCTGATACCAAGAATGTGGTTATCAATTGTACTTCACAAAACTAATTAACAAATTTAAATCTGAATGTCTTTATACTCATTTTCTGCTACATTGGTATTTTGTCGGCTATCATAGCTAGCCGAGTGCAATAAGGAAATATAACTTTCAATGCCAATTTATGTATTTAAATAGGCCAGACAGAGCAAAAGTACCAGATAAACAAATTCGTATTTTAATCGTTTGCTGAATTAAATTACCAGTTCCTTAATTTGTTACGCTACCGCGGCCATGCAAAATCAGTCAGGACCGATTATATTTATAACATAAGTGTGTCGTAATTTGTGACACAGTGAAATATTACTTTCTATGGTTTAAATTTTTATTATTATTTTATTAATTTTTATTATTATTTTAATTTATTTTTCTATTAATATTGTATGTTTTATTACAAACAGAAATGACATAGGTTCAAATGACATGTGCTGCTCCCTTGCTGAGGACGGCTTTTTGTTATCATGATTAACACATGCCTCAAAACTCAAATGTTTTAATACAAGACTTACATATTCCATGCGGTATTACTGAAAATTTGCTTTGAAATATTAGTATTTATTAAAGAACGAAATTGTTATATTGCTATAGCAGAAGGATGTGGAAACGTTTAGAAAGAAATGTTATATAGATATCTATAGCATGTCTCCCAAAATTATTACAACTCTAGTAAGGTTAAAAGTGGAGTAATAAATGTAACGTTGGCACTTTCATGTGTATGTACACTGCTTTGTATAATAAATGTATACTATTCTACATATGTTAATATCTGCTGATATATGATCAGAGTAAAAATAAACACTTATAAACTATCTGGTTTTACACTTTTCTTTCTTTTTTCTTTTCTTTTTTCTTTTCTTTTTGTCTTTCTTTTTCTGATCTTTTTTTCTTCTTTTTTTTAGATGAATGTTATGTAGCACAGTGTGTCTAAGCCTTTTAAGGAAGTTTGTAGTATAGGATTATTTGTTTAGTGGAAAACATCACAACTTATGGAAAACTTTGATTTCACTAATGAGGGCACTTTAATGAAAAATCGGCATTTCTAAAAATTGTCGTTTATAAACACCAACTACGGCGGTACGATGGTCCAATATCTAGCTTGCTGTTCACGTTGATAAAGTGATCATGGCAAAGAAACTATGCAACCACTTTTGCCAACAAACCTTATCTTTAAATTGTTGACTGCGCTGTTGAAATAATTGAGTATAAACTCCATGTATATAGCCTATCTGACAGGTTGTTCTCACTATGTTACATATATTTTGTCGACTTTGGCCCTCTGCAAAAAAAATGTTCTTGCTTCTGATATATATTTGTGGTACTTCGGAAGGCAAACATTTGACCTACATCTAGAAAACAGCAGCAACAACAATTGCAACAACTACAACAGAAACAACAACAATATATACTACATTGACATTATATTATATAGGCTACATATACATACATACAATAAGAGTGCAACTGGTGCAATTTTATCCATGCTACAAGGCGGTTACATCTTCGCTAAATAACATTTAATGTCTTAAGGCATTTGTGAAAATCATCACTTAAGTCAAGTTAAGATGAAATGTATTAAAAATCATTGTTTGATAGGATAACGGTCGACCAACGGAAGTATGTGCGACTCAAGCCGTAAATGAATTAATTCGGTTGGTCAATACTAGGCTCGCGGTAAATGATAAAGCGTTTTGTTATAAAAGAAATATGCTTTAAATTAGTTCTAAATTATTATTTATTAGACATATTTCAATCATAGATACAATCATAAATATTAAAGAAGTGTTGAAATATTGATGTAAAATTGTATTTGTGTATGTTCATAATGGCCAATCAGGTGCATTGTGGTAGTGACTTCTTTTTAATGGCGGCATCTCTGTGAAACAAAACCGTGCGGTAAATGTTTACCCTTCAATTCAGCGTTCTTATTGCACTTAAATACGTCGCTTCAAAGTTACAATTTATGATATTTTAAATCTGATTTTAAATAAGATGTTTTCTTTGCGTGTCATACTGAAAATTGTAGTCTTGTTGACTGTCCTACTTTAAAATTGTAGAGTTTTTGCACGCGGATATTTTCTTTTTGAAAAGTCCAACAAATGAATTTACAATTCAAATAGATTAAAGAAAGAAATTTTTAACTTGTAAATGCTTACAAATTTAATAAATCGGTGTTTATTGACTTAAATTTGAAGTTTACCATTTGTTTCCTCCAGTCTAGTTTCTTTTAAGTCCAAAATTTCCTAGTTCAATCTAATTTAAACGTTTTAAGGACACTTGTCTTAAACCCCCCAAAACATGTCCATTTACAAATAAAGCTAACCTGTATTCATAAAGTTACTCTGTAACACTCTCATAGTTTCACTATTTTGAAGAAACATGTATATATATATATATATATTTTAAGAAAACAACATCAACACTGCATTAAGGAGAAGGGTACCGGTCACTTCGGTAAATGACCATTTTGGTAAATTGATCTTTATATATAGGGATTAGTCTGGTCATTTCGGTAAATAGGTAAACATATAGTATAATACCTGATTGATGCAGAGAATTGGGTATGTTCACGTGTGAAAAGATTTTCACACCTCAGCCCGAGACAGATAATTTAATCACTTATTTATTAAAAATGTGGAACAAGTACGCTTTGGTGAATTTAATTTATAAAACAATATTGTTGTTAATGCAACATAGATATGTACCTACTGTAGATGGAAACAAAACAATCTTCTCAATATGAAAGTAAGCCATTGATGGAAACGATCCCCTCTCTGCATGACAAACTGATAAAATTCAGTTCAGCAAGTGCGGGAAATAACAACAATATTATATAAATATACACCACCTTATTTTAAGCATTATCGATATGATTGATGAGAATACATACATAAATAAATAATTAAATTATCTGTCTCGGTCTGAGGTGTGAATATTGGACATACCCACACACATTTCAGGTATACTATATGTTTAGCTATTTACCGAAATGCTCAGACTGATCCCCATATGAGATCAATTTACCAAAGCGGTCATTTACTGAAGCGACCATAAACCTAGGAGAACGTATCAGAATGTCAAATTTTTGTTTCTTTAAACTTATTCAAGCCAAAAAGCTAACAGAGTAAGATTGGTTGGACAAGGCCTTTACTTGACAACAGTTATACACACAAAAATCACACCTAAGCTTCATTTCCACAATAGACCCAGAATTTCTCTTGATCCAGTTTATACCAGTAACCTGTGTAATGGGGCAAGATAGCATTGTCAAACAAGATCCAACATTTCTCTGTCCCCAGTTATTTGATATTTGGAAACACATTCTAGGACAAATACCCCTCAGACCAATTCGACAGGGTTGACAAATATCCCTTTAATAGTTTTGACTTGTTTTCCCAAAACATTATTATTTTGTGTTTTCTTTTTTATGTATTTCAGGTTAACAATTAAATATGGCTGGGAAAAAAAGGGCACCTAAAGGCAACCAACAGAAGGCTAAAGCTGCTAATAAATCCCAGGCTAAAGTTGCAGTGCCTAAGACACCAGCAAGTAGGTCATCAAAAAGGAAAGCAAGTCCAAGTCCGGCAAAGACATCAGCTGTAGCTAAGAAAAGCAGAGCTGCAAGTCCAAGCCCTGCACCTACAAACAGGTAATAAGATCTTGCTGAGGCTTTCTGTATAAAAAAAAAATCAAAGTTCTTGAGCCTAGGACCTTAATATCAAGATGAAATGTAGTTGGCCTGAGCAAACATGTTACTTTTACCATATCTCTAATATATGTTAGTTAATGCATAGTTATAAAAGCACAGTTTTAAATGGCTTATAAAACCAATGCTGAAATCAGTATTTTTTTGTTGTTGGATTTAACGAGCACAATTATAGTCATCTGGCGACATTATTGGTGGAGGGAGACCCCAGACGTACTGGGGGTTGGCAGAAAAACCTCATCACATGACAATATTGCAGGAGAAGAGGGACAGAGAATTCACCAGTCAGCGACTAAAGACTCAGCCAGGGGTTTCTTTGGGCTTGAATTATTTGTTTTGTCATTATGCAGCTATGAAATTAATGTTAATTATAAACATTAGTATTTCTGGATGCTAATCATGTTAACCCTCATTTAATGATGCTAAAACATAATTATTTCCCTTTGTAATTAATAGAGCTGCAAGAGGAAGAAGCCAAAGTACAAAACAACCTGAAGAAGTAAAGGCTGGACGCAGTGCTAGTAAAAAAGGTGAGCACTTGTCAGTTGTTATACATGCTAATATAATTAAAAAAATAATAAAATGCTGATATAATTAGATCGACAACATTATTTGTTTGTTTTTTAACTTTGTATGTTTGAGGCTAATTTGCTGTAAAAGTGATTTGATTTTTTTTTTAAGTGGTATCTTACATATAAATGCGCTTTATTTAACACATACAGCATCCTATCCCTGTTCTTGGTGAATTATTGCTGCACAAACTGATACTTTTAAGTAAAGTCATGTTTATAACATTGTAAGGCAGTACAAATTGTGAAACATATGGCTTAATATGATCCCTTTTTTTTTTTCAAATTTGGGGATTTCAGCTGAAAATAGAAATCTGTGTCAGAGCTTATTAACCGAATCATCATGTTACATAAGCTCAAAAGAAAGTGGTCCCATGATTTTCTTACTTTAAAAATAGCTAACTGTACAGCGTGACTTGGATGGAAAATATGTTTTTGTAATGACAAGTTGGTTGTAATGATTTACTTTTCACATGGGTCTAGAGCAAAGATAAACAGCATTTCATGGAATCTTTTCTTGGAAAACAAAACAAACCTTGTCCAAATTGTTGGATACCACTTTTAAGGCAATAATGCTGCTGTTTTCTTCAGTGAGTATCTAGCGTTATCCTTACCACTATCGGGATGGGGTGACTTATTCATCATTTTCTGTTCATTTATAATGTTCTTAGTTTCGTTGACTTAAAGTCAAACAACATTTTTTGCTTTCACTTTGCAGTCATCTCTGTGTACAGTACGCATTGATAATGTGCTGATTTTGATTGATCATAATGCATACATAAAATTTAAATTATCTCAATAGTACAGCCAGTTGGAGAAGTTTCACAAAAGTGGATGTGGTTTTGAGCAATTGGAGACACTGTTTCAAAAGCTATGGTTTTGAGTATGAACTTGATAATACTTGCTGATATGATTGGAATCCTATTCCTATTGTCAATATGATTGGAATCCTATTCCTATTGTCAATGCACACATTATGCCTGTGCGGTTTGATAATGGCATTTTTTCTTGTGCCAAATGATATTTTTAAGCACCAAAAATGCATCCGAGCAATGAGCTTGAGAATTAGTCCCAAAAAATATGTAATTCTGGGTAAGTCCTGTTCTTTCTCTTGTAGTACCAGCCGCATTAGCTCAAGTGGTAGAGCGTCAGCTTGTGGATTGTCAGCTTGTGGATTGTCAGCTTGCGGGTTCAAACCCCCTACGGGTCACCAAAGACTTTTAAGTTGGTAGTAGTGGCTTCCCTCCTAAGGCTAGGGGCTAAGGGGACAGCATTATGCCTGACTTGTCTGTGTCAGTATAATGGACCGGCCGGGTTCACTCCCTGGGCACCTCATAAGTGCCCCTGTGCTATAATGATAGAAATGTCGCTGCACAGTATGGGAAAAAAGGCCTTCAAATCCCTTCTTTTGTAGTTAATGAAATAATATAATTTAAAACATATTCTTATCTACTTTGTTAATTTTCCTTTCTTGCTTATTACAAAGATGTTCTCATTCCTGTTATTGTTCATTCACAGCTCCAGAACATGTGACTAGAACTGCAGTTCAGCAAGAGGAAAAACGTTCTGCTAGAAGTAGAAGCTCGACAAAAGGAAGTACTCCCAGTACTCCAAAGGCTGAGACACCTAAAGCTGAACCCGCATCCGCCTCAAGGCAACGTGCAGGAAGAAGCACATCACAAAGAGCAGCATCTACATCAAAAAAAGAAGAAACGCCAAAAGGCAAAGTTAATACCCCCAAATCTAAGGCAGAAACACCGAAACAAAAGGCAGCCAGTTCAAGAGCTCGATCACAGACACCCAAAGCTAAGGCTCAGGTGCCTGAGCAAAAGGCAACTCCAATACGAAGGTCTGTCACACCCAGATCCAAATCAGGTACACCTAAGCAAAAGGCAACACAAAAATCTCCAGCAAGCAATAAAAAAGCCACTCCTAAAACAAAACAGAAACCAGAAACACCGAAGCAAAAACAAGCAACTCCTAAGCAGAAACAAACTGCATCTCCTAAACAGGCATCTCCAAGGAATGAAAAGAAAAGCACACCAAGCCCTAAGCGCTCACCTAAAAAAGAAATAACAGAAACAGAAAAATCAAGTCCATCAAAAAGAACTACATCCAGATCAAGAGCTGCTAAAATCGAAGAAGCTGAAGTTATCGAGACAACAGCTGAGACAGCTGAAAGTGAAGAAGCCAAAGTACCAGAAGCAACAGCTGAGACAGGTACCAAGGAGAAGGAAAAAGATGAAACTGTATCAGTTGAAGATAATGAGGTTAAAGAACACAAGGAAGTGGAAGACAAAGAACCTGCAGATGCTACAAATGATGATGGTCTTGGGGACAAGATTGAAGATTTACCTGTGGATGAACAAGTCGATAACACTGAAGATCAAATGGAGGTAGATGAACCAGATGCTGAGAAGGAGGATGAAAATGTTGAAGAGGACCAAGACACTGACAGTGTTAAAAATAATGCTGAATCTGCAGAAGCAGAAACTGAGAAGAATGGTGCGGAGAATGAAGCTGCCAAGGAAGAGCTTGAATTACAAAGTGACACTGATAATGTTGAATCTGGGGGAAATGAGAATAATGATGAGAAGGCAGAAAGTGAACAGGTAGAAGCTGGAGAAAAAGAATGTGAATCTGTTGAAAGTGAACAGGTGGAAGGACAAGTACATGTAGTTGAAGATGAAAACAATGAGGCTGAAAAGGATACTGCTGTTGAAGTTGAACCAATTGTAGATCTTGCTGGTGATAGTGAAGATTCAAGAAACACCACAGAGGAGCCAATACTTGTAGCTGATGACCAACTTGATGAGAATATTGCTGATTTAGATAATGGAGAATCTGTGGAGGATGATACATGTGTGCAGGAGATATCCGATGAAGATGACATTCAAGAAATAGGTGTAACTCAAGCAGATCCTATTGTTATTCTATCTGAAGAACAATCTGGTGATGCTAATACAACAGGAATTGAAATTGGTCAAGATGCCATAGAAATCATTGAAGAACCGGAACCATACAATGGAGCAACTGGTGATGGTCTGTCACCGAAGAAACGTAAACATGATGAAGTTGAGGAAGATAGTCTGGATGTTGGAGATGTTCCAATTAAGAAAGCAAGATTGTCCTTAGAACAGACTGAAAATGGAACAGGAGATGAAGATGTGGTAAAGGATTATGTTGTTGTGGAGATGGAGGATGTCCCAGAGTCTGACAGTGCTGAGGTGGTGAACAGTCTACCTCCAGTTACAGCTGAGACTAAAGGCTTAAATGCCTCTGATGCATCTAACCCAGTTCTCAATAGGACATTCAAACCTAATCCATCGTTTAAAGGACTTAGTGATCCAGCAAAAACATTCTCTTTGGTTTCTTACAATATCTTAGCCGATTGTCACCTGTTCCGCAATGACTATAGTTTTACTGAAGCTAAGTTCTTAGAACCTAACCATCGTCTACCTAAAATTGTTGAAGAGTTGACCTACTTGGATGCTGATGTTGTGTGTCTTCAAGAGGTGTCCCCCAGTTTCTTCAATGATTTACTTTTGCCATCTCTTCAAAGGTAGTTAGTGTTGTAATTTTCTTTTTAACCATGCTTGTCTATAGAATTGGAAAAAAACACAAAAACAAGCTAACACCTTTTTCTATTTAATGTTTTATTAATATTTTGTAAATAAAATAATTCATTTTCTCATTGGTAAAAATACAGAATAATGGACATTTAGAAACCTTAATTGATGCTTCTAGAATTATATATAAAAAAAATAAAAATACAGTTACATTGTAACATTTGACGAATTAATACGCACATCTTACTGCTTAATTTTTTCTTTCTCTTTTAATAATTTATATTCAATTAAGTAATAAGCCTTACAAACATACTTTGAAATTTGACCATGCCATAATTGCAGAGGCTTAGAAGTAGGGTCAAAAAGTCAATAACCTTAACCAACATCTAACTGGATCTACTTTTATTTTGCTTGTCGCATATATGTTCACCCATAGTTGTGTCGGGAGTGTTTTTTTCCATCTGTTTGGTGAAGACTGCATGTTTTCTCTGTTCAGAATTTAATGAGACTGGGTTATATCTGTTATAAACAGTGCAGGTTATGAGGGCACCTTCATGAAGCGAACTGATGACTACAATGATGAAGGAGAAGCTACGTTCTTCAAGACCTCCAAGTTCTCACTTGTCGATGTCCATAAGGCCAGCCTTGCAAGTTTGGTAGAAAAGGTAAGTTGTTTGTTTATATTTATTTAAATTACCATATTTTCTCACTTATAAGATGGGGATTTTTCCTTTAAATTTCATGTTCAAAGTATGGGGCTCGTCTTATAGGCGGGGTCTAGCGACCTTGCAATAAGTTTTCACGTTGTTTTAGGGCGAAAACATACCACATAAACTTGTAAGTGGTTATGGAATGACCCAACGTGCTGTCATTATCAACTGCCGATAATTTACCTAAATTGAATTCTTTCGGTCAACGATTAACTGTCTCACACATATTTCCCTTTGTTCTGCATGAAACACAGCTTATTATCCATCAGTAAACACAAACAAACTTTCAACTTCAGTCTGCCAAATACACCAAGCTGTAATTTACTTGGCGTTTCTGTGTAGACTTGCCTCATTACATAGTCAAGAGCAGTTTGACAGTGAGGGAGTAAACGATGTGTTTTTATAAGCAGCTTCCAATTACATTTCTCCATGAAATTATTGATTGGTGGCATGTACACAAGGACCGTGCACTGCTCCCTGATATATCGTCTACTGTCATACCACGTAGATCAAAGAAATTAATGTCATGCCGCCACGTGCTATAGGATAGCAGTGCAGCAGAGACAAGATACATCCCGCAACATGTGAAAATTACAGTCACTGTTTACCAATTAACTCTTTTGTTGAGACAGCATGACTGGTTGACGCTCCTGTTCATTTTTTGGCCTCGTCTTATAAGCGGGTCGAAGCAGAAAACAGTAATTTCAAATGGTAAAGAAGCGGGGTTGTCTTATAAGCGAATAGTCTTAAAAGTGAGAAAGTACAGTATGGGAAATGAACAGAATTTGATTAAATGGGAGTCATCAAAACTTAAAAAAAATAAAAACTTTTTATTTATATATACTTGGGGAAAAAAGAAACACAACTTTTTAGTCGATACAAATACAGTTAATTTTGTTTTAACTGCAAAACCTCTGCTAAAATGTGAGTCAATTTCTAGGGAATATGATTCACTTATCGGTGTCCGTGAAAAGCATGCACAGAGCCACCAAAAACAGAATTATAAAATGCACATGCTGCACTTGCAGTGCTACTTACTTCATGAAATAATTGAGCATAGATCTGTAGTTGCTTTTCTTTTTTTGCCCTAGTATAGTTTATTGAATCTGTATGGGAAGCTTCAGTTAAACAACATAAATTTTTAACTAATTGACTATTCAGTATACAAATAGCATGCCCATAGTCAGATGGTTCGAGTCCTCTTGTCACTTCTCAGCCCTTCACTGTGTGGGTTGGTGTCTAGGTATTATCTTGATGCATCTGCACTGTGCCAGACAGATTCTCCCACCGATAATATCCTGATGTCATTACGGCATGCCAGGATACATAATAATGTCAGTGCAATATAAAAAGTGTATATATGTAGTAAGTTTCTACACTTGTTTTTTGATGTAAAAAATACTATGATTGCTGTAATTTAACATTGTTCACTTGTTTTATGCTGAAGGAACTGGAAACTGATGGTGTTGATGTCCATGTGAAAACAGCTGTCCGCAATTATATGGACCGACCAGAAGTCTTCATCATAACACGACTTAAATGTAACGCCACTAGTCAGGAAGTGACCATCGGGAATGTCCATATCCACTGGGGAAAACTTCAGTCGCCTGACGTTCAGTGCGTTCAGGTTGGTTTATCTTTTGGCGTTTTAATTTCTGATCAGTCTTACTTTTTACAGCTCACCAATGACCTGTCAGTCATGCAGAATTTTTCTATGATATTTTATGGTGATGAAAAATTACAGGGATAGTTTAATGTGGGATAGTCACATTCTTTTATGTCATTGTACTTCATATGTTGTAATATATCTTATATACTAGTCACTACAAGTTTAATTTGGTTATGTATATAACAAAACAAAACAAACCAATTATCAGAATGGCTCTATAATTTCTACAACAGAAGAAATAATGTTTTCTTATTTTAAATTTGTAACTACATTACATATTTTTAACCCATTTCTTTGCCTACAATGGTACAATGAACCTATAAAAGATTGAATTATAGTTTGGTTTCCATGAAACATGCAGTTTTCTAGAAACCAAGATTATTACATAGGCAATTTTTTTCTAGATCACTTGCACTGTGAAGGAAGTATATCGGGTACTTGGTTAACTTGTTTTGGTTATTTGTTATTTATTCGTACTTACAGTACTAAATTAAGTTCAAATTGTCAACACGTTTTACTCAATGATATTTATATTGTTTACTTGTTTTTTCATTCACATTCACTTTAATATTTTACCAATTAAAGATGTTTATAATTTAAATTTGTAAATAATGTGTAAATGCTTAATGAAGTAAGTTAATATGTCAATCTGTAATGCAGTCAGTGAAAAAAAAAATTACATATATATATATATATATATATATATACAAAACATGTGCTAAAAGTAAAGCTCATTATAGATGCTTATCTTTAACCCATTGCCTAGGTTTAAAGTTTGCACATAGTAATACTAATTTATGTTGGACAAATTTCTTGGCAAACTATCCAGATTTAAACAGGTATCTTAATAATGAAAACGGTTTCCATATGTAGTGGTTCAAATTTGCATCGCTATTTCTTTATAGTTTACACTAAAACATATTTGTGTAAAATTTTGGTCAAAACCCTTGTCTTGATTGCAGATTGCCAGCACTGTGAAGGAGATAGTGAGCAGGGCAGGAGCTGATGATTTCCCCCATATTATTTGCGGAGACTTTAACTCTACACCTAACAGTCCTGGCTACCTTGTGGCCAGAGACGGCTACCCCAGCGGGGAAGAAACCTTTACTAAGCTGCAGCAGGTCATTGGCCTCCTATTACCAGAGGGACAGGTCTGTATCTACACAGATTGTTTGTCTGTCTATTTCTCATGCTTTTATTTTAAGAATTTGGAAGGTGCTTGTACCTTTGTTTTGAGAGGGAAAATTTTACAAATAAGTGGTTATAAAGTTTTGCAGATAACCATACAACAACAAACTTGTGGGAGGGTGGGCTATAGTTTCATAATTTTATTTGCAAGAAGCCATTTTTGTAACAAAACATGCTCAGGTTGCTGAATTATGCTGCAATTCTTATTACAATATTAATGATGTATTCCTCTTATCTTTTTTCCCTTTAAAATTATAAGTCTAACCAGGTAGGGTAAGATGAAGAGAAGAAAATTAATACTTTTTTCAACTGTATAATGCATGTGATGTCTAAATTTGTTTCTGTATTGTCAGACGGATGCCCTTGTGAACAGACTTTGGCCAGCTTTCCAGCACACATCGTCTTCCCTTAAAAGTGCCTACTATGAAGCTATTGTAAGTTAGAGCAGTTGTTATATGTATTATTTAATCAATAAACTTAATACCCAGTTCATACTGCATACAAATAATTTTAACAAATATTCCTCTGCTCAGGTCAAACATAGTAATTAATTTTGCTTTCACAAAAGAAATCCTGATTAATAATAAACTCATTTATCCTTAGCTATGAGTATTTGAACCCCAGTCAGAAATCTTTTTTGGGAGGTGTTATTTCATCGGACCTGCTGGGCTTCATTGGTTTGGGGGTCTTCTTCCACCAGTAATATTTAATACCACCAGTGTTCATAATTGTTTGGTGATACTTGTACCCAAAAGTCCAATCACAATTACTATATGTTTTTTATCACCCCACCAACAGTCTTTCATTTATCTTGAGACCATGTCAACTTGAAGCAGAAAGAGTGCTGCCTTTATTTTATATAGAATGTTGTTATTATCTTGTTACTTGGCTGACCAATTATGGGATTACCCTTATGTTTGCTTAAGCGTTAGCAAGGTAGCTGTACCACTGCCATTTTTATGGCTGTGGTAAGTTGTGACCTTTGTTTGAAAGGGTGGTCTCCTGTTTCTGAAACCAGTGCTTCACGGATTGTGTACCAGTTCCAGTCAAAACTCTGTATCTCCTGTCATCTGTAAGTAATATATGTTAACAATACCCTTGTCTGCTTCTTCAGGGAAGTGAGCCGGCCATATCATCCTTCAATGGTGTGATGAATGCCACTGTGGACTACATCTTCTACAGTTCCTCATCTTTAGACAATGTTGGGGTCCTTGAGACAGCACCCAAACACCGAGTGATGGAGACTGGAGGCACACCCAACATCTACTTCCCATCAGACCATCTCTCTCTGAAAGCAGTCTTGGCTTTCAAGTAGACTTACTTTAGGAGCTAACATTACCAAGTTTGTGTTTATGCTTATCTTGTGTTTTCTTCACTTTAAATTTATTTCAGGTGACATTTTTTCCTGTTCTGTTTTCAGATTCATGCCCATCTTACAAACCATTATGAGTGTTATTAATTTGTCATATTTAATACTATTCTAACCAGAATTATTTAGATAAGTGTTTACAATTGATAGTTAACAAATTTTCATTTTTCTTTATTATTTTTTTAAAATTTCTGTTCAGTAACTGTATAATTTACACTGTAAATAATCATTGTTTTTATAATGTGCAGATTTTAGACTACTTAGTTTTTAGCACATTGTTTAAAAGAAAATACCAGTACTGGCATGGTTAAGGTAATAAAGGATAGTAAATGCCGAATTAAGTTCTGTTTTGTTTTCAAAACACTCACACAATAATATTGGTGAGTTCATTTTAACAAATGTACATTTTAGATTATGGCATTAAATGCAAGAGTGGTAGGGACAATAAATTTTAGTACTTAATCTTTCATCTTTCATTTTTTGCAATATCATGTTCCATTGTACTTCATGCTCATTAGCACAAAACCGTTGTTTACATCATATAGATTTTTAATACTCTAACTTACTGTGTTGTTGGAGGTTATTGACAAACAGCTGTCAGAAGGTATACATCTGCTCAATATATAATTTTAGATAATTCCAATGAGTAACCCCACACCATGGACCTTGAAAGAGAAAAGGCAATTATGCATGACAAATGATTCTCTTATTTGCAGACCTGTTTTCAAAAGAGAATTAACATTGGTTCTAACAATACTGATGTCTTCTTCATTATCAGCAACATATGACCTGGTAAGTGTTGGTTTACCCTCAAACCCAAAATACAAATACAATACAATACTGATGTATCAGTATTAGGTTTTGACTGATTGGTTATTCACACTATATGATGTTAAAACAGCAGTATTGTTAGAACAACTGTAATCTGGAAATAAATAGTATAAGTCTTGGAAAATTTATTGCTCAGCTTAGATAGAAAACATTAAAAGTTCAACAACAGAAGTTGCCAGTCAAGGTACCATTTGTAAGAAATAATGATGTTAAAAAGTAGCATAGAATAAAAAAAATGAAATTCAAAACACTTCGTTGCATTGGAAAATGAGATTGTATCATTATATATCGTCAACATTTGTCTCCTGATATATTGATAATGTTGATATGCAAAAAGTAATCAATGACAGTCCTATGTTAAAATAAGACAATTGTTAAGAAACTCTGCTTAATACGTTTTAAGACAATTGGTAAGAAACTCTGCTAAATACGTTTTATTGCTTTTGACTGTTTATGTAAATACTTAACTGGTTTATTTTATTTCCGGGCAATTTATGAAAATGCATTCATGAAAATAAGTCCTGTTTATCCATAAATTGATTTTATAAATGAATTTACTTTCAGCACTTGAAATGTGTACAGTAACATCTAACGACACATTGTCTCTGTCCAAATTTGTCATGCTGTTTTAGGAATATAATATAGTTTTAATATTTCATGTTTCTCATTTAAGTCCTATTTCTACATTGCTTTCTTCCTTTTTAACAAAAATTGTCATCTTAAATTATGTCTTGGTTATAGTTTAAATAATCTTTGTCTAGTCAACCAGCAAATTGTATCTTTATTAAGACCAATGAATTTATTTGTAAAATCATACAAGATGCCTGTTTTGTTCTTGTTTTATGAAATTGTTAGTATGTTAACAGTTAGATAATTTTTATTCACTTTTTAGAAATCAAATGCCACATTCAGTGTTATGTATCAGGCCAAGACTCTTTCAAATAGTTGATCATGTTGTATATTGACACTTTACAGAAAATTTTGTCATCTTGATTTGACAAGAAAAGCAGCAGTGATAAGATCTCGATATTTCTTATTTTAAGGCTCTTGTTAAATCATTTCAATTAAAATTGATGCATGTACATTCTTCTTACAAGCAATAGACTATAGAGCCTGGCTATGAGTATTGCTGTATAATGCTTTCTGCATCTGGGCCTGTGGTAGGAGTATTGCTGTTTCAAGCTTTCTGTACCAGGGCCTGAGGATTTGAACATTGCTGTATAATGCTTTTCTGCACCTGGGCCTGTGGCAGGAGTATAGCTGTTTCAAGCTTTCTGTACCAGGGCCTGAGGATTTGAACATTGCTGTATAATGCTTTCTGCACCTGGGCCTGTGGTAGGAGTATAGCTGTTTCAAGCTTTCTGTACCAGAGCCTGAGGATTTGAACATAGCTGTATAAAGCTTTCTGCACATGGGCCAGAGGTAAAGCATGACTGTTCAAAGCTTTCTGCGACTGGACATGAGTTAAAGAAACCGAGTTTGAGAAAATTTCAATATATATAGATTGACTAGGCTGAATGTTATAAAACTGAGCAAGAGTCTACGGTCGTTCCGAAGCATCTGATTGGCCAGATTTTGAGCTATATTCTAATTATGGCAAATCCGATGCTTCAGATCCATCTCAGACCCAAATTCAAAGTTGTATAAGCTCGGACCCAGCGTAGACGTTACATTCAAGTCCAGCTTATTGTTGCTGGAGTGTTGTCTTAATCCATGTTATATGGTCCTAGGCCCAGATCAGTGCATTGTTCTCATTCCTTTTATTGTGCTTGTGTATTATTGCATCTGTCTCCATTTTCCATACTGTGTGAAAATTTAATGTTAGACTGGCTGTAGTAACCATCTTTTTTTTCAGGGTAGATATTTTACTGCAGCCAGTATATATTTGTAGAATATGAACATGTTTAAAATGGTACAGATTCATACATTTGAAACACTATATCCATTATCATCAAAATAGATAGTTTCCACATCAGTGAAAATCCCTTATTTGGCAACCATCTTTGATGGTAACTACAAGGGATGTTCATATGAATTGTATAGAAGGGTAAATTTTATTTTCTTGTAATTTCTTTCCTTGTAGTCCGAAAATTAAAAGCTATACACCATTGGAAAGCTCTTTAAATTCGTATTTTTAGAATACAATATTTTTACAATTGATAAATGCACACAGAATTAATACACAGAAATAAATAAAACTACTGGCTCATATAAAAACAAAACAAACAATATATCATTTTCGGTTGTATTTCTTTAACCTTTTAAACTATCAAAATATAGTTTTGATATTTAAAATACTTTATAAAAGCTGTTAAATTTGATATAAAATTCAGTAAAATAGAATGAAAAATAAAAACACAGTGGTGAGTTTAATACAGCACATATTTCCCGATTTCGGCCTGCATTAGCTTCTGCCCACAAAGATGGCTGCCTTAAATTGTCTTATCAGTGTCGATGACATCACATGGAACTATCTATAGTTCTCTTTGTTACTAACACATGTTCTAATCATTACTAGTGTTTTCAATTTTGTCATTCTGTCATCTCTTGATTTGAAAATTATTATCACATATAAATAAAACAGTAACATTAAAAAGAAAAACATTTCTCATAATTCATTATCAGATGGATTAAAACATTGTAACCATGTTCCACCTTGTAGTCATATTTGTTCTATTTCATTAAATTGTACAGCTTGATTGTGTGTTTTTCTTTTGTTGGTGTTCCTGTGAAAGTTACCTTTTAAGACAAGTAGATTTTATTTAATTATCGATAGTGCTTTGTTAACACTTCAGAGATATTCCATTTGTGTAACGAAGACAAATGACCTTTACATTGTGTCATCAGTTCAGGATGTTAATAAGTCAGATTTTCCTTTCATTCAATTCAACCTATAAAACTATTAAAATCTGCAGATGCATGTTGTGCTTATATTTAAATATTGGCGTTTCAAAAAAAAGCATAGCAAAGCATAATTGATTAAAAAAACTAATCTGTATTTTAAAGGTGTTGTTTTTTGCAATTGATAATGTAGACAGACAGCAGAGCAGATATAACAATAATTTTCTTTTCTGTATGTTTGCCAAGGTTCTAGAAATTGTACTTTTTACTATTTTAAAATTTAAATGTTAAGGAAATGTTTGGAAAATCTTGCAAAGTGAATAAATTTAAATATAACAGTATAACTGTTGTCTGAAATCACAAACAGAATTTATGATTCTGGCGTCTGCTTTCATATTCATTCACATTTAATGAAGTTAACATTATTAATAGGCATTCACAATTTAAATTATTATTAAAAGATTAAAACTAAGAATTTTTAAACTGTGATTTCTATAACATTTAATGACCATGTTTTGGTGCAGAAGGGATTTTAATCCTTGCTTTTACACTTCATGGAGTGCTACAAAACATGCAGATACGAAATTGAAATTCATTTAACATATGCTGGGGTCAAAATGTGCACTTACCTGATTTTACGACTGCATAAGTGTTGTTTCTGTTAAACTGTTCTTAATTGCTGCTTCCATTTTCGTGAAATGCATCAATATTTCCACATTGGAATCGTGTAATTTACCGAAGTGTTAACTTCATAAATCGACAAAAAGGTCAGACACATTTTACAATTTCCTTTTTAGTAAATGCTAGCAACAATGACGCAAGCAATGTCCAGCTAAAAAAGATTTAAAAGATTTCCTATTGCACCACACACGCAGGTCTATGTAGGCTATAGATTAACTTTAATATTTTACATTTCCAGCCCGCTTCAGAATCGCCATATTGGCTTCTACTTTCTGTGTTGTTTATGGTCAACCTCAATTTGTTTCCCGTGATATTTTATAAGCGGACAATTCCATTATAGCGCGGTTTTTGTTGTTATTTTTTTTTTTTTTTTTTTTATGCTTGAACCTCAATTTGACCACCTCGGGTAATTCCGACGTCGGGGCAATCATCCCTCGAATGTATCTGGTGCAATTATACTTACTGAAATCCCAATCGTTTTGTTTGCCGTAAGTCGGATGAACAATATGCCTAGATTGTAGTTCGCACAAAACATAAACAATGCCAACGTTTTATAGCTGCGTGTCTGCTGCGCCGGGTAAATTATACTTCGATGATTTTAATTTGAAGCCGCCACAAATTGAAGTTTGGGCATTGTTGTTTGCAATATAGAAATGGACCACGAGCCTATGCATTTATATATCGATATTACTACTTAATTCAATCATGTATGGCTATGCATTGAAATGTTTTATTGTTTTCTACTACCAAAGTAATCTTGTCATACTTTCGGGTAACTGTTGACTGCGGAAATGTATTTTGGTTTCATTCCTACTCAGGCAACGACTGACAACATTATTTCTCAGCGGCAAATTCAGGATAAATTACATGACCTCGTAGATCTCGAAAAGGCTTTTGACCGGATTCCAAACGGGCGTGATTTGATGGACCATGAGAACATTGGATGTTGATGAATGATTAGTCTGCTAAGTTCAGACCATACACGCTTCATGTATCCCGGCCTCTACATTAACGATGAAGTCTGTCGCCATCGGTATTCACCAAGGCTCAGTTTTGAGCCCATTTCTTTTCAACATCATTTTACAAGCAATCATCTGGAAGTTCTTCTCTTAGACGCTTTTTACAGGGTGAATGTACGTCGACGCCCCCCGTCATTGCAGTCGATTCTATTGCGGAAGTACAAGTTTTTTTCGTAACTGGAGACTAGTCGTCTAAAGATCAACGGATATAACAAAGTTGATGTACTATACTCACCGCGAAGATGCAATGGAGCACCAAAGAGTCGGACGGACACCGCCATTCCTGTGTGGTGTTTGTTCTGCAGGATTAAGCCAATGTCACACTGTGTGACAACTTTCGCAAAGAGGTACGTAAAAATGTAATGGATTACTGCAAATACCGGTGCTTGTCTCCTCCACCCACTCCCAAACCGAGCAGGGCAACTGTGATGTTATAATGCATTGAAGTAGTTGATTCCGTGATCTATCTCGGCTACACGATCATCCAGGAGGCAACTGCACTCCTACAGAATCAATGCAGGCTTCATCAGCTGCTCACAATCATAGCTGATTAGCACATCATGCCCCGAAAAAAGAGGTAAAATGTTCAACGTTTTTAGTTCGTTGCAGAACAGACGATGCCCAAAGACAATGACAACAAAGCTCTCAACATCACCATCCTAACTACTGACAGGAGCCAGTGTAGAAGCCAGCTACATAATAACTCAAATTGTCGCCACCCCTCTTATTGAGGGAAACATACAGTATTAAATGCAATAACACCTTTTAAGTTATCAAGACCCCCCCTCCCCCCAAAGACCTTTTGATCTTGATTACAGTGTGATTAATAGATAAAAGCGACACAATTATGGAGAAATTATGTCAATGTTCAGGTGTTTTGGTGGAGCAATACCCAAGACAAATGTCTGTCTCGCGAATGAAGACAAACAGAAATTTCAACGGGAAAATTTTGGTGAACACTAGGTTCTTTTCTCTGAAAAGTGTCTCACGGAACACTTCCGAGATCGTGTTACACTGTCGTCCCCATAAAAAATGCATTCCAAAAGAGTCACATTCCATCAAATCTCATTAGTCAATGACTATTTTCCCTTTTGGTGGCCGAGGTTATTGTGATCTGATAGGCACGTAATGTCTGCGTCAGTACGCATATTTATCTTAGGAATCCTATTTGGTGCCGTGAAATCCGCATATTAAACCCTATTCTCATAATCTCGCGAGTCGTGAGATTTAGCGAGAAGTGGCCACGTCCGTGCCGGTAGTAATGACAAGTCGCTAAAAAAGTCGCTTCAACACAAAGATACCTTCAACGCTGCAATACACTATAAGTAAATGTAAGTCAATGTTGTTGTTTAACTTGTTTTGCTTAAAGTACGCTCTAACACTAGCACGAATGGTCATGAACTGTTAACTACAATACGAATGTGTTGACATTGTTTTGTTATTTTGGAAGCTGTCTGTCATCAGAAAAAAGGACCAATGCTTTGCTCGATGAAGCATCGTATGTAGTTGTAACTGTTATCCTTATGTTGGTTTTCTGATGATCAGCACCATAAAAGTTGTACAGTATTCTAATCAAATCTAATTTGATAACAGGTTTGTTGTTACAAAGACAAGTGGAAATACAGTGCAATGACAGAAGGACTACAGAAATCAGGGGGTCAAAAACTCTCAAAACTGAAAAGGCCAAATACCATAATGGCCCAGGACCAAACAGCATGGACTTAAAGGCCCTTCATCATTGTACATCATTGTAGAAATTTTTTATTATTAACCGGTTTATCACATGTTAATTTCAGTAGCATTTGAGTTAAGAAAATTCATTTATAAAGAACATCTTCAAACTCACAAAAACTGCCTCCAAAATGGAAGTAACTGTGTTTCTCGTTAAATGATAAAATACTGTTAAAGACCTACAATGCAAACAATTCCATACATTTATTACAAGATAAAATGTATGGCATTCCTATTATCTTTATTGCCTTCAATTACTTGTTCTGTTGACAGATATTATGAGATTATTTTTTATTAACCAGTAATATACATAATATACAATGATCAACATGCCACTTGAACACATCAATAACATATACGTATATATTACAACACACATATGGACCTTTTTGATGCCCTATTTGTGGTCTGTTCCAGAACCCTTAAAAAGTGGGCCTTTTTGGACCTGGCCATTTTGGATTTGGGCCTTTATTACATGACAAAGACTACAGATGTGTCTCTGATCGGCACCTTTCAGTCAGTAACATAACCAAAGTCAAGAATTAAAGAATGTGATATTTGCATAACAAAATTTGTTCTGAATGGGCAATATTGTAATAGGAGTGTAGATAGTAAACATCCACAGGGATTGAAACATCAGACCTCTACAAAGCAGGACTTTCTACCAACTTAACTATATATGGGAAACCTTTTACAAAAGAATTCTCCAACTCCAACATTTTTTGGGACAAATGACAGAGATACATGATTTATCTGAAGAGCACATTCAGTAACCTGGGGTCTGGTAAATTGTCTAGTGCAATGGCTGTTATAACACATTTTTTTTTAGATGTCTATCTAAAACCATTTAGACAGTTCATAAGTTTTTTTCTCACTGGCAACACGACTGATATGCATTTGGAGACAATAAACTAATGCAGATGGCTATTAAAAAGTGAAACATTTTTTTTTTCCATAAATTTTTCATAAAGCCATCATAGCTCAGTTGTGATTCAAATCTCTGCGTTAGTTCATAAGTCATATTTTGTGTTGATATCTAAGTTAGCAATTATATATATTATATATATCTGCTGTGTTTGGAAATACTTGCAGTTTTCATGCGAGGTTTTTCTTAATTAACATGACAAGCATATAGGCGGTTTTAACAAGAGATTCACAAATTATACTGTAGCATTGTTGTAACAACCAATATCATGTTGATTTGTATAAGCATAAGAATGTACAGCAGAACTTGACTGATTAAATATCAAATAAAAATATGCCCTGAAATTTTATGAAAATATTTTAACATCCAAACCACAGCATGAACTTGTCTTTTGAGTTGTCTTTTGAGTTGTTGTTTACTGTTACTGTGATGATCTGTCATGAAATGTGATGGGGGAATGAATCAGTTTAATGTCATCTTACTATAAGAATAGTTTAAAATATCACCAAAAGAATTAAAAATTCTTGTTCTATTTTTAGCTGGTGCATTTCTGAAATTGATCTATTTCACAGTTGTTTAGAATGGCATTGGTAAGTTTAAGTGGTGATTAGAGCTTCCTCTCTTATTTTTAAATCCTAAGTTAATTTACTGACACATTTTCTTTCAGTTTTGTTAAAACCTATTTATTTATAGTCAGTTAGGAAACAAGTTCTTTCAGACATATTATTCCTCTTGACTCTTCACTTCCTGGGTACTGAGTAGCTGGAGCAATGTGTAGTAAACTTTTAAATTTTAAGATACACATATCATTTTTGAATCAGTAAATGCCTTCGGTAGACAAAATGTCAGTAGCCTTTAGTAGAATTGATATTTTTCAATTAATTTTAAGATAAATTGTGAATAGGTGAAGCTGTTGCTAAAAAAAAAGAACACTTGACTACTGCTTAGTACATTTTTTTGTTTTGAAATGTTTATGTAGATATTTAATTGGTTTATGTTGTTATAATATATTGGAGCAATTTTTAAAAAACAAACATTTTATTATAAAATCTTGGATGTTGAATAATGCCATATAAAAATTTGATTCAGGACATTTTATTGATTATATCATAATTGTACAGTTTAAGGAACATGTTAAATATGCAATTTGTATACATATTTGATAGTGCATTTATCTTATCTGAGAAAAATCTATAAAAACAAAAAACATCAATATTGTCCAATATTAACCCTTAACTTGCTGGACACTCCATTTACCCCCTAACCATAAAAAAATATCCCACCGAATGGTGTTTCCTGCAAATAAAGGGTTAATTATAAAATATTTCCAAATATTCTTCATTTTGAATGATTTTTCCAGAATAGCACTTACAATGTAGGCCTGTCTTTGGTTGATGCTGACTTATTTTTTAGTTTCTTACCTTCTTTTTACTTTGCTTATTTTTTTACTTTTGGTGCACAGTTATTGAATTTTAGTTTTAAATGGGTGCTTTTTTACTTTTTTTACTAACCCTTTACATACTGGAAAAACCATTGGCTATTATTTATTTTAATGGGGTGAATGAAGTTTCTAGTAAGTAAAGGGCTGACATACAAATATAACTTTGATGAATATTTACTGAATGTTTCTGAAGTAAATACAGTCAAACCTCGGTCGCTCAAACATGGGATCACTAGAACTCTTCGGTTTCGGTAGAACTTACCCGCTGGTCCCTTGGTTTTGTCCTTATTTCTGTATATACGTATATATGTTGTATCTTGATCAGTAGAACACTGGTTCGCTGGGTAACTAGAACTAATTGATTGCCCCTACCGCCCATTTACCTGTATTTTCACACCTTTTCGCTCAGTCCACATCGATGACTGATTGCCGTGCCTTTTGCTTCAGGTGGTTGTGAATTTCACACATTCATGAAATTTACCACCACCCGGCATCACATATATTAATTACTGAAGTGATGGCAACTAATTGACACCAGATGAAAGAATTGTATTCTGATTGCTTTGTTATAAAGACTTCAAAATTATGTGTACATATGCAGAAACAAAACAGTGTATTAATGTGACATTTCTTATTAATTCTTAGTGAAGACCAGATGTCAATGCTGATCGGTCAAACAACTTGCTCGATCGAACTCAAGCGTAGGTCCCTTTGGTGTTTGAGCGACCGAGATTTGACTGTATATTGTGCATTTATAAATCTTTTTACTCTCGATTAACTAATACAACTCTCTTTTTAAAGATATTACTAACCCTGTATGTTAATTTGTCATATAAGAAGCATGATTTAAATCCTTTGCCTGCTAAAGTTAACTTGATTAGTCTAAGGCAAATAGTGTAGATCAAGATAAGCTCCACATGATCTGCAGTTTTTGCTTATAAGTCTCCTCTGTTTTCTCGTTTTTTTCCACTGGTTGATATTTTAAACAAATTATTAACCATTATTTTGGGTTACTATGTATTGTAGCAAGCTAAGAGTTAATATTGGCCATAAAGACATCTGTCTGTTTGATGCCCCTTGTGTATTTCAGAACAAGAAACTCGACATGGCGTCTCTGGCAGAACAGCCGTGCTACACACTGATCAACATTCCCAGCGATGCTGAACCTCCCACTGAGTTACAACTGAAAACTGATCTGGGTAGGTAGCAACCTGGCAGGCTTAACCTATAACCCATAAACTGTTATGTCTGTTAATATTACATTCTAATTTTTTTACTTCTTACAAATACTAAGACATTGAGTTAGGATAATCTTTAAGCAATTGTTCATGGTTAAAAAAACTGGACCGGAAGCACAATCGGTAGAGCATTAGTACAAGGTGCAAGAGGCCCCTGCTTCAAATCTGGGTCACAGCATATTGATGTCTTCAAAAATGTAATGGTATAGCTCCCTTGCTAACAGGCAAGCAAATATGAAGGTAGTTCCACGACTGGGCGGTTGGGAATCGGAATAATTTGACTGGGTGTGGTATCATGCCAGGTATTCATGGCATGTTATACTAAATGAAGGCAGCACTGTATATGCTTTAAGTGGACACCATGTCCAGATAACTGGAACACTGTTGGTTGGACAATAAATCCTGCAAACAACATGATAAGAGCCAAGAATTTAGATTGATGATGTTAGAAATTAAGTCTTGATTTATTATTTCAACCGTTCTACATTTCCATTAAAGGCCCTGTATGCTAGTTGATTTTTATGCCAAATAATATATAAAAACAATCCCTGTATCTCCGTAATTGCTGCTTTTGGTTCTGTTAAACTTAGCACCTGGTGCAGATTTTAACTTTCTAAACATATGTAGTTTTTACATCTTTTTTCACCTTGATTTTTTCTGTGGAAGTTGTGCAGTCAATTTGAGATTGTAACTTCTTGGTTAGTTCTTTCAACAAAATTGCAGTTTATTGATAAAGCCAAACAAACGATGTATATAAATGTCACCAATGTTGCATTTTTCTAGTGATTATATTCTTACATTACTTAATCAAGGACTGCCATTCTTTTATCTTTCTTATTTTTAATAGTAATATTATGCTTTGTTAACTTGATATTTTCAGTTCATTTGTTTTACAAATAATATCTGGTCAGTTTGTTGGAAACAATACAAAAATAAAAAACAAATGGGTGGCCAAGACCTTTAAATTTTTTTTTTTTTAAACTATTGTGATAAGTTATATATCAAACAGCTTTCTTTGTTTCTCTGTTTAGAAAAAAGTGATTAGTGTTTTTGTTTGTAAAAGCTGTGTGGTAAGACATATATCAAGCAGCTTTGGCTTATCTGTTTAGAAAAAGGTGATGTGAAAACTAAAGCAGATGCTTTGAAGAAGACCATTCAAATGATTCTGAATGGCGAGAAGATGCCATCCCTTCTGATGACGATCATCCGATTTGTGATGCCCTCACAGGATCATATGATCAAGAAACTGCTACTCATCTTCTGGGAAGTGGTGCCCAAGTATACCCCAGATGGCAAGATGTTGCACGAGTTCATCCTTGTGTGTGATGCATACAGAAAGGTTTGTGTACAGAAATCATAGCTATGGGGACGCCCATGCTGTTATGGAATACTTGCAGATTTGTAACTCTTCTGAATGCTTAGTCTCTCTGTCCATGGGTTTGAGTCCCTGTTGGGGTGACAGACTTCATGTGGGAAGGTCTTCTAGCTGATTTGCATTGTGACGGTGGTTCTACCCAGACGTTTGTTTGGGGTCTTCTTCCACCAAATAGCTTGATGTCGCTATAATGATCATAAATGGTCAATGCGATGTACTTAAAACGAAATCAAAGCTTTAATCATACTATACATTATTTTGATTGTGTTATATCCTTTGACTCAGATTATATTTTCTTACTTTGTGTATTTTGATTGTTTTACACAGTCATCATCAGCTTGTAGACATTTGTTCACTAGTTGTAATGTCAAAAAACAAAGTCACATGACAAAAGTAACTTAGGCTTAAAAAAAGAGGTTTGTTTCCAGTTACCCGACCGACTGTATATTTTAGCAGCCAAGTCAAAAGTTTTTTTTAAAAAAAAAAACAGCATCTAGATTTTTTGTCCAAATTTAGCGTGTTCCATCGTAATTTTACGATGCAATAGTTCTTATGCACCTTGGTGGGAAATCGTCTGCATCATCTGGAGGATTGGTTTAATGTCATTGATTGGATGATAGAGACCATCAGTGTGACCTGATGCAGATTTGAATAGCACCATATAAACAACGCTTTCGTGATGTAGCAAAATGACAAGCTTGCTGCCAATCGAAACTCCTTACATAATTTTGGCCTCAGGACAATCATCACTTGGATGTATCTGGTGCGATAATACTTAGTGAAATCACGATCGTTTTGTTCACCGGATGTCGGAAGAAGAATATGCCTAAAATGTAGTTCACACAAAACATAAACAATGTCATTGTTTGACAGCTGCGAGTCTGCTGCGCTAAGTAAATTAAAAGTTTTACAGGCATCTTACTGTAGTGAGCTGTCATCCGAGCTGCAGTCTTTGTTTTGATGTCTCAAAAGTAGTCCCATTTAGGGAAATGGCCGAGGTGATCCGACTATCTATATACATCCGAGAGATGATTCCTGAATTATTCGAGGTGTTCCAATTGGCTCGCTGCTCGCAGTTCGTTTGGAAAAGTTTACTTACCGGTTCAAAGTATTTTATATGTAAATGCATGGTCAATCTCTATCAAACATCTTTCTTGGTGAATAGAAAGCCACTTCTGATACCATCTTCTGGAATGGTGATTTTATTAAAGATTATTTACAATACACTGCTCTAAATATACGAAATAAATAGTAAAATATTAAAGCATAGGACAGGAACATACTAACTGGCCATGTCGACTGGTATTAATGTTGTTTAAAACAACAACAAAAAAACCAACAAAAACCACCACAAAAAAACAAGGAAAACCCTACCTAACGGCCCATATTTTCTGGGACTAGAAACAAACCTCTTTTTTTGGCACTTAGTGAACAATGTCAACAAGCTGATGAAGACTGAAACATGTTCTGAGTTCCAGGATATTACATAATAAAATGTACAATCCAGAACAAGAGATCAACTAACACTGTTATGCTCACCTTATGTTCTTCATAACTGCAGCTACAATCTGCTAAGGTTACAGAAATAAGAACTTAAATGTATGCTTCAGTAGTACTCATGTTTTGACATTGTGGACAGCATTGTTATGAATAGCAGCATAGTAAAGGGTTTAGATGTAAGAATCTCAATTCATGGTCTTGATAACAAGCATATTTCTGTTAGGTTTATCAGCTTTAATTCCCAAAGAGTAACATGTTTGCCAGTCTAATTTAGTAATTGTAAGCTATGAATTTTCCCAAATTGTTTGACTGGCAAATGTAATAAAAAACCTATTTCTTCGTTGTGACCTAAGTTTACAAAGAGTACAAACGCCATAGAGGAGTGCCAATGACATAGTGGTTAACAGTTGATCATTATAACCCCCTAGTCCCTTACATTTTGAATACCAATTAAAACAAAAACTTAAATCTGGAGAGGTCTTCCATCTTGCTGTTGCCATTAGTCCAGTGGTGGGACATTGTCTTGGTATAATAACCATGATTGTGTCATTGCCCTGTTTTTCTTTTCAAATGATTAAATCTCCTCCTAAGGTACTTGGAGGCCCCAAGGAATGAATAAATTCAGGGCTTCACTCCATTCTCTGTATAGTAGTCAAATTGTCATAAAACTGTGTAGACTATTTCAGGTTTACATTATTTAATTTTTTGCACCATGTTTTCCACTTTAGGCCTGCATTATTGCAATGAGTTATGCCTTTGCAATTTTCCTCTAAATGACATAGCATTCCATGGGGTTTATCCATTGCATCTTTTCTTCTATAAAGAATTGCAACATCCCAATGAGTTTGTCAATCAGAGTTTATCAATCACAACTTTTTCCCTACAAGAATTGCAATATTCCAGTGAGTTTGTCAAGCACAACTTTTCCCTACAGGACTTGCAACATCCCAATGAATTTGTCAATCACAACTTTTTCCCTACAAGAATTGCAACATCCCAATGAGTTTATCAATCACAACTTTTTCCCTACAGGACTTGCAACATTCCAATGAGTTTATCAATCACAACTTTTTCCCTACAAGAATTGCAACATCCCAATGAATTTATCAATCACAACTTTTGCCCTACAAGAATTGCAATATTCCAATGAATTTATCAATCACAACTTTTTCCCTACAGGACTTGCAACATCCCAATGAGTTTATCCAGGGTTCCACTTTGCGTTTCCTTTGTAAACTGAAGGAGCCGGAACTACTGGAACCTCTAATGCCAGCCATTCGCCAGTGTCTCAAACACAGACACTCCTACGTCCGCAGGAATGCTGTCCTAGCCATCTACACTATCTTCAGGTAAATCATAGACTGTTTTACTGCGTATGTCGGTATGTTATTTAATGATAACGACTAAGTAAAAGTTTAACCCGATCAATGACGAGGAGTTACTCCCAATGGTACGGTATCGTTCATTAATTACGATGCACAACATTTCTACTTTCTAGCGAATAGGGAAACGGCTGTTTTTGGGGATTGGGAAAGGTGCTTCGAATTGGGAATACTCCGGTCGGCTTTGGGAGTGGTACCCTTTAGGGGAGGTAGTTAAAGAAGGAAAAAAAATGCTGCTTAATTGAAATAATATTAAAACAAACTGCTTGTGTAATACTTGATTACTTACAATTCTACAGTATAAACTGATAACCATTAGAGATTGAAAGGTAAATGTAATGACCTGACAATGTGTTATTTTGCTGACAGAAACTTTGACTTTCTGATCCCTGATGCCCCTGAACTGGTGGCAGAATATCTGGAAAGCGAACAGGACATGTCATGCAAGAGGAACGCCTTCATGATGCTCATCCATGCTGATCAGGTGCGTCCCTTTTATTTGGTATCTTGTTTTCAGTATATGACCCGTCATCATAGGGCAGTTAGAGTCTGCTCCAGGTTGAGGCTGCACCAAGCTCAGTCCCAAATTTTTACATGCCATAGGTGTAAATATTGGTAGTGATGTTTTTTCCATGCTTATGCTAATTTTTTAGTTTGTAACTGATCTGCCCTTTGCCAGGATGATGTGACTTGTGATATCTTGTGTTCATAATATACTATCAAAGTGAAGGCAGCCACTTGTGCATCAATTAAAAACACACAATCTGAAAATGATGCATTAATTTCTATTTCTCTTAAAAACATAAACAGTATTATAATTGTTTGAACTTAATTTTTTTCTCCTCATCCTCTTAGCCTTTAATTCTTGTCTGTCATTTTTTTATTGTAAACAAAAAGTAAAGAAATACAGAAATGCCAGAATGCATGATATCTACAATTATTGACATACAAATATAATACTTTGTAGGATCGAGCACTAAGCTACCTTAGCAGCTGTATTGACCAGGTGAATTCCTTTGGTGACATCTTGCAGTTGGTGATTGTTGAGCTCATCTATAAGGTAAGAAAACATAAAATTGTCATTTGAAATAGTTTCTGGCAAGCAATATGCTGTTATTGACTCAGCAACTGTTGTTGAAACTGAAAGAATAATAATAATAATAATGACAAGAACATTCTTAGTAGCTGTGATAATTTTTTGATACTTATGCCTTTATTCTGATGACCCCAAAGAGTTGACAGAATGAAATCACACTCTTTCCTAGAGCTACAAGCTGACAACATAAAATGATATTAAAATGGTTGTAAAGTTACACAAGTGCACTTTTTTATTGTTAATCATTATAACTAAAACAACTGACATAGATCTATGTTTTCTACAGATGTGCAATGGCAACCTATTCGAATGAGCCAGGTTGAGCTTAAATAATTTATTCCTACATCATTGCAACTTACAATTATCTTACATGCTTCAACATTCTATAGGTGTGCCATGCCAACCCATCAGAGCGAGCCAGGTTTATCCGGTGTATCTATAACCTGCTGAACTCCTCCAGCCCTGCTGTCAGATATGAGGCAGCTGGCACTCTTGTCACCCTCTCTAGCGCTCCGACTGCCATCAAGGTACAGTATATATTCAAATAAAGTAACTGTTTGTCATTGCTATCATTAGCCAAGTGAGCATTTATCTTCTGATGTTGTGGTTCTTTCAACCTTGGTTCATCTTCTTTGTGAACAATAGGTCCTGAAACTAAGGGTCATTCAACATATATGGGTATTACATAAATTTGCATATTTGATTGTGTGGGAATGGGTACAACTTAATCATTTGCAAACTGCTATTTAGGTGCAGTCCCACATTATGCTTGGAATCGGATGATGCCTTATTTTTAGGGGAAAACTAATCAGAATTTCAAGAAAAAAAATGAAGACAAGTCATTAAGTAAAGTTGAAGGATATGTTTAATTTAAAGAAACTCTATAAAACTGGTTTAAGCACCCCAGTTGGGCCCTTTTGCCGACAGATCGTTCCAAGGCAGCAACTGTTGGGTTTACTCTTTTCATTAAATGGCTCATCACATTTATTCTTACTTTTACATTAGGCTTGCATGTGAATACCTTTGTCCTGTGCTTTTTCAAGATTTGGTATATGTTGCAATGCTCATAGGACTTTGTCATATATTCTTAGGGCTGTTCCAGGAAAAACGGCATCGGGGGGGTGGAACGGAAATCAATTAAAATTCGGTGGGTGGGGGGGGTGTTTCCTGGAATATAAATGTGTTGTATGGGGGTATTTTACCAATTATTATTGTGTTGGTTGGGGTTAATAATAAATTCTTATTGTGTTGCTGGGGGGTACAGTTTGTTAATTATAACCACATTGTCGGTAAAACTGACTTAAAACACCCGCTAGTCACATCTGGTAAGTATGAAAACTGACGCGTATGAAACTATCGGCACATGGACGCACTAGGAACTCCTCGGGTAATTCCGTCCTCTATGTAATCACCTCGGAAACAATGCTGTCGCCGCCATATTAACGAACTACGTCCAAAAATGCAATCGTACTTACTCGGCGATCTCCGGCAAGCTTCGGATATAGACATCACCGAAGCGTGATCCGACTGCATGCAGGGTAATAACTGGTATATTACACTTTTACCAAATCCTGTTGGTAATATACATACAGTATCAACTAAGTTAAAAATATTCTTCAACGAAGCAATCTGCTCTTCTTTCAAGGACTGTTGAATCTCCATCATATCTAAAGCGTACTGCATGCACTTTGAAAAGTCAGCCATCTTTGTTTACATAATGCAATGCGTTGCGTCAACACACGGTCAAAATGACCTGTGTGAATGCTCTCGGTGTATTGTGGGTAAAGTAGTTCTTTAACATGGCTCTTATGAATACGGAAGTAATTGCTAAAATGAACAAAACAAGTACGAAGAGGTATACAACAGATTATTTTGGCATTTTTTTATACATTCTAATAGTTAAAATATGTTTCATGCAAACATTTTGAACTAAATTTTGTAAACGGTCCACTTTAACGTAGTGACGTCACACGCTATGTATAATGAAAATATTACTGTTTAACGAAAGCGAAAGTAGCAAAACTTACTCATCGTATTTTTTTCCATTTATCTATAAATATCAAGACTTTAAAAGTTTCTGGACATAGAATAAGGCCGTAGAATATGGTTATTTAGTCATTTATCTTAATTCAATGAATATCATAATCGAACGTATTTCCTACGCGGAACTTTTTTTATGTAGGCACAAATCTCAAATTTTGGGTGAGTTACGAGTCGGAGATGACTTTAACGTAGTGACGTCACACGCTATGTATAGAATGAATACAATGAGAAGTTATGCGCTGGGGCAAATCACCAACTGGTGTATTCCTACAATTACATACGCGGTGATATATCCGAAGCTTGCTGGAGATCGCCGAGTAGGTACGATTGACATGGACGTTGAAAATGTGGCCAAGTTTTTGGCTGCAAATAGCTTGAGCATGCTGATTGAAACTTTCAAAGGTGAATATATAGCAAGAAATATGGCTTTTGTTTGTGGCCATTTATTTTTAATCTTCTGGTTTACGAGACCGGCGACAAGTATTTTTTCCAAAAGTGTGGGGGGGGGGGGGGATCCAAATTGCCGGTTTTTAATTTTGCCGGGTTTAAATCTGTGATAATAGCACAGCAGTAAATGGACTCTATATTCTCAATAAATCACAAGCTTTTGTCATCGTTGAGCCAAAATAAGTTTGTATAAACTTTGAAGAATTTTCTGGATTCCATCACCTGTGATTTTCAGGGCAACGTTTCAAGCAGCTTTCCTACTTGTAATACTTGTAATAGGCAGCGGACGAAATGCCATCAAATAGAATTTGATAAAATCACTGCATTTCTCAATGTTGACGTAACTTTTGTGAGATTCAGCTCCGCTGGGGCTGTAAAATTTGTGAGAAAGTAGGCATTTGCTTTAAAATAAGGGGATGGTGTTTAGTACTGGTACTATCCAGGAATGATGGCTGGGTAAACTGACCCCCCCCCCCCACCCACTAGATAGATGTGGATAGAATGTTTATTAAGTAATTGTGATTCATTTACATATTCAAGAACAGGGCCACATAATATGGGGTACAGTCAAAGACATGAATACCAAAATTGTACAATCGGTCATGTTTTTCGATCTGTTCACATAATGCAGGTCTCTGTAAAAAGTCGGGCCTGCAGCCTTTAACTGGCTGCCTTTATGAGGACTCTTTGATCTGAAACATGTGTAACCAATGGGAATGATATTTGATTCAACACATGAAATTAAACAAATACAGTTAAGTTCCACTATAAAGACCACCTTCCAACCTGATCTTAATAGTGAATCAGTCTAAATAGTGGACCTTTTTGTTCTTTATTTAATATTTTGGGACTGAAAAATTACGAAATCTGCATTTGCAACAAATTTATAGCAGATTGGTATTTCTAATTCTGTTGGTGGGGGTATAAATTGTAATAAAAATAAGGTGGTGGTGGGTCTTTGATACATTCAAATTGTGTTGGTTGGGGGGTAAAAAAAGATAAAATTGTGTTGGTGGTACCCCCATTTTCAAGTTCCGTTCCACCCCCCCCAACACCTTTTTTCCTGGAACAGCCCTTAGTATGGATAGGGCCCTGTAACTGTTTTTATAATAACATTGAAGCTCAAACTTATTTTGTTCATTAGTATTGATTTAAATAATAATAATAAAATTATATTATAATTAATTGACCATGTTTTCAATTGAGTTATCATGTATGGCAGGAAGGGGTTGACTTATTTTATAGACCATCCTGCAACCCAGAATACTTGAAAAATCTTGCTAAACAAATGGTGATAGTGTGTATTTACTAGTATGCAGAATCAGTTTCTGAGGTTTATTTCTGAAATGTTAATTAAATTTATACCTACTTGTATGATTGTAGGCAGCAGCTAGCTGTTACATAGAGCTGATTGTGAAGGAGAGTGACAACAATGTGAAGCTGATCGTACTGGACAGGCTAGTGGCACTGAAGGAGGTGGCTGCCCATGAAAAAGTTCTCCAGGTATTCCTCGAATTAATTTGTCATCAATGTTCCTACTCTTATATCATTCTACATTATTAATTTCCTGGGGTCATTGGAGTTTGATGAAACGGACTGATTTATGAATTTGTTTTCAGAAAAAAAAATATGTGTTAAAAACACTTCCAAAAAGTGATAAATAAAACCTATAGGATGTTTTTTTCTTGAAATTTTTTACTTACCAGTTTTCTTTTTACAATTCGTTGGATGTACAACTATGCTTGGTACTTTAAATGGACAAAACCAAAAAATTGTCATAATTTGGATAATGTCATCCCATAAAAATATTTTATTTTGTTGTAATTGCAGTCATAAATTAAAAAAAAATATTATATAATCTGAGGCATTAGCAGTTTAAGTTGAAAATGAAAATGTTATCAATTTATCAAGAAGCTCTTTTGAGGTTTTTTATTCATATTCAGTTTCATCTCCTGCATTGGGTGACTACTTCATCTATTTTCTATGCTACCAAAATTGTAATTAATTATTGAAGTTTAATCATTCTCAAATTTTGTCCCATTCATTGATTATCTTCCATCCCCAACTTAGGGGTGAGGCAACTCCCTATGCGTATTTGCAAAAAACTGCAAGACCTATTACTTAAAGACTTTTCAGATCTCTCCCTTTACCTCGGTTTTCTCATAGATTACATATTCTGCTGCAGGATTTAGTGATGGACATCCTACGAGTGTTGAGTGCTCCAGACCAGGAAGTGAGGAAGAAGACTTTGAACCTTGCCCTGGACCTTGTAACATCTCGATCTGTTGAAGAGGTCAGACTCTAGATCTTTTAAGCGCCTCTTTTCAAAGACAAAAAATGGAGCTATTGTCATAACCCTCTCACCAGCATTGGTTTATCTAATTGTTATGGTTCATTTTTGAACAAAATCACAGATATTCAATTTAAACTTACAATACTCACTATAAAAATAAGAACCCATTTCAAAAGGGCAGGTCTAATGTTAACTTTGGAAGAGTTACGCCCCTTTTGACTTAAAATTTGCATTGAGCTATCTGGCAATGAAAAAAGTGAAGCATACTAGCTACATACTATCTATCATAAATGACCTTTGCTTTGGTTTGTTGAGTGACTGCATGGACGGAGATATGGTGTCACTATAGGGATTAGCAGCTATATAGATGGATGATTATTACCCAAATACTTGGGTAGAACCACAGATGCACATGAAGACATTCACTTGTTGGCTTTCTCACACTTGAAATAAATCCAACCAATACGATTTGGGGCAGAGGGGTCTTAATTAAGTAAGCAACAACTACTATTCAGGCAATGTGCAGTGAGAGTCTGTTGAAATAAATCTATAAATAACTGTAAAATGCTTTTTTAAACTATAATTTTAAAATCTTTTTTAAACAAGGTATATTTTGAATGGTATGGTAAATTTAACCATGTTTGAATGTTTGCAGATGGTACTGGTTTTGAAGAAGGAGGTTGTGAAGACCAACAATGTTGAACATGAGGACACTGGCAAGTACCGCCAGCTCCTTGTTCGAACACTCCACCAGCTCTCCATCAAGTTCCCAGACATTGCAAGCACCATAATCCCAGTGGTATGTATACCAACACATTGGATTTATATTATTTTTCAAATGCTTGTTTAGTATTTGTTATTATGCTACAAATTTTCTACATTCAGCTTCAAAAAAAAAATGTTTGTCCATTTTTTAATTTTGTATATTTTTTTAACATTTTTTCTGCTAAACAGATACAGTTTGACAAAAAATATATGGTAATCTTTTCATATTGTTTTTCTTTTTTGTTTTGTACAGCTATTGGAGTTCCTGGGAGACAGCAATGAGGCTGCAGCTGCTGATGTGCTTGTATTCATTCGAGAGGCCATACACAGGTTTGAACCTCTACGCAACCTCATCATCACCAAGTTACTGGATGTATTCTCCACCATCAAGGCTGTCAAGTAAGTATGCACATATTTTTCTATTCTTCTTATATTCTGAACATTCTGAAATGAAAACTTTTGAAATATCTCTAATAATGTCCCTTAGTTTAGTTTTATAACATCCTTTTTTAACTGTTCTTTTATTTAAATTAAGCATGACTTTACTATTGCTGCAGATTTAATGTTATTTTACTTGTTTTGTTTAACTTTTAACCAGCACTGATCAAACATAGACAAAATGTTAAGATCCAGATCAGTCTGCTTCTACTCTAGAAATATGTGTAATTATTAAAGTAGCAAAAAACTAATGGTCGCCTGTGGCATAATGGTCGAGTTGCCAATTTGTAACTGCTGACTGCTTAGCTTCTCATTGCGTGGGTTTGAGTTCTGTTGGGGCAATAGACTTAATGTGGGAAGGTCTTCCAGCTAACCTACGGTATGCCACATATACCCACATATGGGGTTCTCCTCCACCAAAACAGCAGGATGTCACCAAAATGATCATAATTGGTCACTGTGATGTATCCAAAAAAAACAGCACCAAAATGTAGTGAGACCCGTTCAGGGGGAAGTACCTAATGTGGGAAATTCTTCTAGCTGACATGCAGCGCATCAGTGGGTCTACCCAGACGATTCTCTGGGGTGTTTCTCCACCATAATAGCTGGACTTCCTTTTAATGATCATAATTGGTCGCTGTGATATACTTGAAAAACAAAGAGTTTGAAATGAATAAATGGTTATTGCAGGATCCATCGTGCAGCCTTGTGGGTGCTGGGAGAATACTGTGTGACAGCTGAAGACATCCAAAATGTTATGACACTGATCAGGCAGTCCCTTGGAGAGATTCCTATTGTCGATGATGAACTAAAAAAGGCTGCAGGAGAGATCAAAGAAGGAGATGGTGGGTGGAAATATGTGATTGATTTGGTGCAGGTGTTGGTTTATATTGTAATGATATAGTTTAAAAATTGGAGATATCAAAGAGATGTTGTAAATGAAACCTACTGTTTAATATTTGCTTTATGGTGGTGAGTTCATGAATGTGCAAAAATTTTGTTAGAAAATATCAGAAAGAAAAATAGATATTTCTTGATAAAATCAGGAACAAGAGATTAACCTACATTGTTGTAAAATCTACACTTTTTTTAATTTTTAGATTGATGAGATTAATTGAAAAGGTTGCTTTTAGATCTGATATTCTGATTCTTGATTGCAAGAATTCATGATTTAGATGTACCTGGTCTCGCTTGCAAGATTATTTTACAAACAAAATACTAAAATGTCTTCTTTTTATATACTGTCAACTTTGAAATGTTGTGGTATTAAGATTTTAACATGAAGTGTTAAATATACAAGTAAGCAATGTGAAATAAAAAAATTGAGCTAGACAAAAATTTCTACTGAGAAAGGTTTCTGGAAAGGTGGCCTGTGTTTTTCTTTTTATAACCATTTATATTCTTTTACAGACACTATGTCTGGGGGCAACATTCAGCGACTGGTCACGGCAGATGGTACCTATGCCTCCCAGAGTGCTTTCAGTACAGTGACACCAACAAAGAAGGAAGACAAGTAAGTGTAATTAACAACTTGTTTCATTTTTTTGTTTTGTTTTAAGTTATGTAATAAACAAGTGTTCTCCACAACTTTATTCAAATTGTTAAATTAAAGGTTGCATATAAAATTGTCATATTTTCTTTTTAACCAAATCTCTTTATGTAACTTAAAACTTTCCTACTGAGTTATCATTTTCTATTATTAAACTAAACTATTTACACCTAAAACTAATTAATATAATAATTAATAAGATATTAAACTGAAGTAGTATCTAGTTCGATTTGTTTAGGCATTTAACGCTAGAGTGCTGGGTCCTTGGTTCCACCTGCAGACCTGACAAAAATGTTAGTCCTTGGTCAAGACTTGTCATTGCCTTAAATAGTTAATAGCTTAGCACTGGTTCTACCCAGGAAATTGATTATTGGAACTGGTTTTTTTTTTAGAAAATGGACATTGCAAAGGGGGTTTATCAAGTTGAAAGAAAACATTCTCAAATAAATAGGTATAAAATAAAAAATCAAACTGTTTCATGCAGGCCCCCGCTGAGACAATACCTTATGGATGGAGAGTTCTTTGTTGGAGCTGCTCTTGCTACATCTCTGACAAAGCTGGCCCTCAAGTATGTGACCCTTACACCAGAACCCAAGAAACAGAATGTAAGTAGACGACTTACGGTGTTATTTTTGGATAGTAGATGTTCACATTAAAGCTATTCTATTAATAAGATCTCCACCAAGTGTTTCTTTTTTTTTTATATAACCCGATTTAATTCTATGGTGTTCGACTGTAATTCTGTGTCCTTTATTATAGCTGATGAGAATTCAGTTTAATACTTTTTTATTAGCTCTTTAAAGTTATTTTTGTATGCTCTGGTAAAATAAGCCTAAATGCCCTGTTTTCTATAGATATCAAGTTTGTTTCTTTTGGTTAATTTTACAAGGATAATCGAAAGTAAATGACTATTTAAAAAATGAGTATGATATGCATGTAATTTGTTTTTCTGATTATTTGCAGGCATTTCTGGCTGAGTCTATGTTGATCATGGCAACCATCATACACCTGGGGAAGTCAGGACTACCAACCAAGGTATGACATCATTACAAATATGATGAATAATCAGATTCCTTCAGCCATCACGAAGTCAGGTGAAAGACCAATTTAGTTCTAAACAGTATCCTTCATAACACCTTTTTTGTTCATTGAAGTGACACATGTTTTTTTATAGCAACATCCACCTAGCTTTGTTGATCTAAACCAAGTGCCCTTTAAAAGTCACATGAAATATCTTCCTTCATAAGAATTCCTGCCTGACCAGGGTGCAAAACTGCACATTTTTGGAAGAATGTTCACAATGCTATAAGATTTAGTAAAAAATAATAAATCATTGATTAGAATATTTAGAAAATGTGGAAAAAAAAATCCTGTAAATCAAAATTCAGTAAACACCAATGCAATAAAAAACAGTATCTACATTCATAAGGCTTATTCTGACCTTTTTAAAAAAATCAATTCAGATAAAGTCAGCTCAGAAATAATATTTTTTATTAGAAAACTGCAAATGAAAATACTTCTTGAGGAGTCTTCATTTGTTCAAACATGCTACCAGTTACAGAAGTTTTTTGTTTAACCCTTTCTTTGTTTTATTTCTAGCCCATCACAGATGATGATGTTGACCGTATTGCCACATGCCTGCGTGTGCTGTCAGAGCAGTCACCCCTGATGGACGATATCTTTAACAAGTGTTGCAGAAATTCTGTACAGGTCATGCTGACAGCAAAATTAGCCGAGGAGAAGGAAGCACAGAAAGTAAGTTTATTTTGTTGTTATGCACTATGCATAGTACCAGCACAATAGTAGTTATGTTAGAGATTTCAGGCTATTACAGGTTGAAATAAGGCCTCGAAAATGTCTGGGCAGAGCACTGAAAGTCAGCAAATACAGCTCCCTATATAATTTTTAATCAGGTTTTTAATGAAAATCATGGTTATTAGATTGGGGTATGGCGGCTTGCGGGCGTCGTCAAACAGAGGATTTCCGGTCAAAAACTTAAGTTTGGTAAACCAATCTTGCTGAAACTTTAGATATAGGAAGCTTGCATGAAGACCTAGCTTGGGATTGGATTTGGGTCAAGTCCGGTTAAGGTCACTGTTACTAAAAATAGAACAACAGTTTCTTGTCAATAACTTAAGTTTGGATAAACCAGTCTTGCTGAAACTTTGGATATACCAAGCTTGCATAAAGACTAGCTTGGCATTGGATTTGGGGCCAGTTGGATCAAGGTCAAGGTCTATGTTACTAAAAATAGAAAATCCGTTTCTGGTCATTAACTTCAGTTCGAATAAACCCATCTTGCTGAAACTTCGGATATAGCAAGCTTGTTTGAAGACCTAGCTTGTGATCGGAGTCGGGTCAAGGTCACTATTACTAAAAATAAAAAAAAACAGTTTCCGCTTAATAATTTGTGTTAAATTGTTGAAAACCTGGTTTCATGGCATGGCCACATTTCCTGTTTTCCATTAATTTGGATTTGGACCTAAAAAGTCTGCCCCTCAAACTGCTTGACCAATGGTTTCTCATGAGATTTACAAATGTAACTAGCTATAATTTGTGTGTAAAGTCAGTAAGTTTTAGATTAGTCATTCTTAAAATTTGAAGAAAAGTAGTTACTCGTTGATAAAAGATATTGTAAAAAATTAAGGCTTCATATCTTAATACCAAAATTTTTATTTCCTTTTTTTTATAAACAAATAGAAATATTTTTTCTTTCATCACTTAGCCTACACTACCTAAGTTAACATAGTAAATGTACTAACACAATATTTTTGGTATTTAGGCTGCAGAAAAGAAAGTGGTAAAGGTACAAGCAGATGATCCCATCGCCTTTGCACAACTGGTCAACAAAAATGAACTTGGAGCCACAGAGGTAAATATTGCAGCAAATATTGCAGCCCCATTTGTTATAAATATCTTCTATTTTTCTCTTTCAATGCAATAAAACATGAGCATTCTCAGCTATGGATCCTTTTTGTGTCGCCTGAAAAGGCGACATATAGGGGTTACTTTGTCAGCGGCGGCGTCCGTGTTGGCGTCCGGATTTTTCCTTGTCCGGAGCCTAACTTTGTCACCGTAGGTCCAAATGACTCCAAACTTGGTATGCATGTTTCTGGCAATGACTCGAAGTGCAGTGCACAAGAACTGTAACTCTACCTTGTTCCGTTTCTGAATTATTCCCCTTTGATTGATTTTTATTGAGCATTTCTTGTCCGGAATGTAACTTTGTCACCGTAGGTCCAAATGACTCCAAACTTGGTATGCATGTTTCTGGCAATGACTCAAAGTGCAGCACACAAGAACCGTAACTCTACCTTGTTCTGTTTTTGAATTATTCCCCTTTGATTGATTTTTATTGAGCATTTCTTGTCCGGAGCCTAACTTTGTCACCGAAGGTCCAAATGACTCCAAACTTGGTATGCATGTTTCTGGCAATGACTCGAAGTGCAGTGCACAAGAACCGTAACTCTACCTTGTTCCTTTTTTGAATTATTCCCCTTTGATTGATTTTTATTGAGCATTTCTTGTCCGGAGTTTAACTTTGTCACCGCATTTCCAAATGACTCCAAGCTTGGTATGCATGTTTCTGGCAATGACTCAAAGTGCAGTGCACAAGAACGGTAACTCTACCTTCTTCTGTTTTTTAGTTATTCCCCTTTGATTGATTTTATAGAGCATTTCTTGTCCGGAGCCTAACATTGTCACCGTAGGTCCAAATGACTCCAAACTTGGTATGCATGTTTCTGGCAATGATTCAAAGTGCAGGGCACAAGAACAGTAACTCTACCTTGTTCCATTTCTGAATTATTCCCCTTTAATTGATTTTTTTAAAGCATTTCTTGTCCAGAGCCTCACTTTGTCACCGTAGGTCCAAATGACTCCAAACTTGATATGCATGTTTCTGGCAATGACTCAAAGTACAGTGCACAAGAAGGGTAACTCTACCTTCTTCCGTTTTTTAGTTATTCCAATTTGATTGATTTTTATTGAGCATTTCTTGCAAAGGGCATAACTTGTTGTGCATGTTTTTTGCAATGAGACAATTAAAAGGTTATTATATATATTTTGTGCAAATACATTGCTAATATCTGTACAACAAAAAACTAATTAACATTTTTTATGTTGACTAACTGTCAGGCGACACATCCGACTCGCGGAGTTCTAGTTTACCAAGACAGTCATCTGGATGTTATCTCATTTAGGCTGACTGCTTCCACCATCTTCAAATATTTAAGAGATTGTGCGACCCAACAAACATCATTAGTAACTGAACAAAAAATCAGATTAAAATTAAAATATAGTTGTTTAGCTATTATGTGTTATCGGCATTGTACAGGATTTATATTCTTACTTTGTTGTTTTTACAGAATATGTTTGAGCTGACCTTGTCACAGGCCTTAGGTATGACACAGAAGAAAGAATCAGACCTAATGGGAGCATCTAAACTAAATAAGGTATGCATTTTATCAGTGCTGTAATAACAGCTTCCTTTTATGAAGTACTTAGATTTAGATTTATTTTTGTAGGTATTATTAAATGCAAAACTTCAATAATCATAAAATTGTACCTAATTAATGATATGTTGTTGTGACTGAAAACTTAATAAAACTTAGATCATCATCATCTCATAATTATTATCATCATTACAAGATGTTATTTGCTCAGTGAAAATGGCGTTTGACTTTCATGAAAGTGAATAATTTCTTTTGATGGACATCCAACCTCGCAGTTTCCCATGTTGTAGAAGTTGGACCTTAATGTTGTTTCACTTTTATAACAAAAGTATTTCTGACACCATCAGGTTACCCAGCTGACTGGCTTCTCGGACCCTGTTTATGCTGAGGCATATGTCAACGTGAACCAGTTTGACATTGTCTTGGATGTGCTGGTTGTCAATCAGACTGCCGATACTCTACAGAACCTCACATTGGAGCTGGCAACACTCGGTGAGTTTAACACTATGAATGAAAAATTCAGTTTCTCACTAATATATTGTACTGAATATTTTTGCATGCCTGTAATGCTGTGCATGTTTGTTTCACTATTTTACATTTTTTTCACTTTTTAATGAATGGTATATTTTTATTTCCACAGATTTAAGCAAACACAATATTAAACAAATATTTGTCTTTATGAATGAAGTTGGACATTCCTCATTCAGCTTTGTTAGCAGTACCAAGTATTTGGTGGAAATAAATATAAGTTCTTCACAAAAACTAAGTAAAAGAAATAGTTAAAGGTGGTATCCGACAATTTGCCTGTATCAAATTTATCTAACAATACATTACCACTGCTTTTGAGAGCTGGGACATAATTTCTGCATAAACTCATACATTAGTAAGTAAAGACGGTTTAAACACTGACTATATTGTTAGACAGTACACATCGCTATAAAAACACTATAAAGGTTCAAACATTCCAAATCTAGAAATAATCACGATAGTGATTTGTGCTAAAAATAGGTATCTACATCAGGGCGAATTACCTGGATGACAATAATAACACTTATCTAGGGCATCAACGAGAAGCATTTTGTAGGATCTTTTCAGGTAACAATGACTTATTTGGTTATTTGAGAAAAAATATTTTGGTCCAAACTGTCAGATACCACCTTTAAAGACAAGTATTATTTATTAGTGTTTACGGTAAGTATATCTAAGTTTCTAGTATCTGTTACTTGGTGACTTAAAGCTAATTTAATTTAATTTAAGGCTGCAGGCACATTTTACAAATTCATTGTAAAAATGCTGTTTATTGAACAGTTTGCATGACATAGTTGTGAATATGCCATTTTCACTTTAGAAAACAAGTTAAATTGTGTGCTTTTTGCAAGTATTTATGGTAAATGTTTCTAGGTGACCTGAAGTTGGTTGAGAAGCCCCAACCCCTCACCATGGCTCCCCATGACTTCTGTAACATCAAGGCTAATGTCAAGGTTGCATCGACTGAGAATGGAATTATCTTTGGAAATATTGGTAAGTCTTACAACACCATTCTTGGCAAAATGTTCTTTCTTTTTTAACCTTTGCTATTCCTTTTTTTGTATTAATTATAAAATTTAACCGAAAGCAATTCATTTTGTATGTCTTTGTTAGCTAAGGGGGTGGATTGGGGTTGTGAAATCAGTATCATTTTGCATCCCCCAAACCCTTTCAACTTAAACCCAATGCTATTTGTGATGGGGTTTTTTTGTGTGTGTTTTTTTAATATCCAAATCTTAATCAACTATTTACTAATTCTTCATTGATATTTTCAGTGTATGATGTATCTGGTGCGGCCAGCGACAGGAACTGTGTGGTGTTGAATGACATCCACATTGATATCATGGACTACATCGTCCCTGCTTCTTGCACTGACAAGGAGTTCCGCCAGATGTGGGCCGAGTTTGAGTGGGAGAACAAGGTTGCTGTGAACACAAACATCTCTGGTCTAAAGGAGTTCCTGAACCATGTCAACAAGTGTACCAACATGAAGTGTCTCACACCAGAAAAGGTAATTACATTCACTTGCAATGCTTCCTGATTGGTAATCGACAGACAAAAAAACTGCATCATTGAGAAAACTGCACTAATTTGTGTTCTTAATCAGTTTTACTGCATTTGAGAGTGCAATATTTCTAAGAGATGTTCCCCTGACCTGTTCGGGCTTTGTTAAACTGGTTCTATAAATCTGCCAATTCTCTAATGATAGCAAGGCTAATACTTATTGGAAATAGTGGGGACATAAATACAAAAATAAAAATTTTAAGTTGTGCATATGCATAAAGAAGAGAAGACAATATATTAGAATAGCCATAAATATAAGATGAAGTTAAGTAAATAAAACATAAATGTTATCTCTTTAATTAAGCATTTATTTACTATCAAATTAAAACTTATTTTGATAAAATCAGACATATCTCAAAGCTTATGCTGCAAAATTTAATATTTTTTAATGTCTATAAAAACAAATTGAATAATAGTTTTAAACTGATTGCAATCACACATTTTTGAACTTTTAATAAGTAAATTAAAAGTAAGTGTTCACATAACATGTACAAAGATGTGATAGAATGTACTTCTAACTTCTCTCACATTTACAGAGATATTAAGTGCAATGTGGATTTCTTTTGTTTTAGGCTCTGCAGGGAGAGTGTGGGTTCATGGCTGCCAATATGTATGCCAAGTCGATCTTCGGTGAGGATGTATTGGCTAACCTGAGCATAGAGAAGCCTCAACACCTGCCACCCAATGCCCCAGTGCAGGGACATATCAGGATCCGGGCTAAGAGTCAGGTGAGTAAATATTATAGTACAAGACCTGGTAGCACAATGGGAGGTGTCTGCGCCAGGTACAGGTGGCCCTAGGTTTAATCCAGGGCAACGACATGCTGAGGTAGTAAACAAAATGTTGTGGTTTATCCCTTAATGTTTTTTTCCCAACTGGTTAGCCCAGCATCAGGATAATGTAACAGGGTGTGGTATCATGCCAGGTGTTCATGGCATGCTATAAACAATGTAGGGAGCACTATAGCATCTTCTAGTGGACATTGTCTCCATCTAAAATACTGTTGGTGGAATGAAAAACCCAGTAAAAAACGTAAATATAATGATCAAAATTGGCATTAGTTAGGCTACATTTTGTTTAACAGCCACACTATATTCTTAATATTTTGCCTGTGTTTGATATATTGCAGGTAAAGTACAATACATCTATTTATGGTCTAAGCAGCAATAGGTCTTGCCCAGATAGCTCCAGTTAGGAAACTGGCTAATCTGGACTTTCACTATGTGGCTTTGAAAAGTATTATAAGTAAAATAGGTAAATTAGAACGCCCATCACCCTCATAGCCCAGTGTTACCGATGGACTTACAGGATTATATAATGCAAATATTCTCATAGACAATGTGCATCCTTTATTACCTTCATTCTGTGCCATTAGCAGAAAAAAATGGCAAGATAAAAATCTTAATTTTAGAGGACAATCATTTTTGAAACAGTATTCAGTGGTTAAAGAACAAAATTTAAACCTTTGGCTGTTGGAGAAGAATAAACATAGCTACTGATGTATGCCACTGCCTTGGACACTCCTGTTGGATTATTGGCACTAATATTTACATACTATATCATTTTGGAGTCATGGTGTGAACAAAATGCATTCTCAACTCGAGAAATTAACACTTTCTTAATTTAAATTTGGAAATCAAGAAATAACAGACCAACTTTTTGTAAGACTAACAGACTTGACTCCAATATAATATAGCCATTAAATACATGTACTTTATATCTAAGGTGATAAAAGAAGAATCATGCACACAATGAATGATTTTTGCCTAATTTGCCATACTAGAAAAAGACCAATAAGGGAGCATTTCTATTTCAGGGTATGGCCCTCAGCATGGGAGATAAGATCAATGTGTCCCAGAAAGCCAACAAGGCTGTGGTGCAGGAGGCTTAGATGGCAACACACTGTGGGGTTCTACAGGCAGATGTTTCATAAAATTTATAAACTGCTTAATTTATTAACAAGACAGTACTAGAATGTTGTCGGCTTATTGTTGGTGCCTGCAGACCATACAGCATCTCAGTGTGGTGTTCATATATGGAGGATGTGTTTGTTTTATTTAGATTTCATTATAAAGGACTATTGTGAGATTCTTTTTTTAAGTGGCATATGACTAAGACAGGAATTCACATAAAGGATATATCTGATTCAATGAGTATATATTAATCCTATTGATAAAAACAAGTTATGCTCGCAATTGATGCCAACCTGGTGGTAGTTGAGGCATGAACAGAATCAGTAATAGATCAACATTTAGGCTGTATGTACATCCATAATTTGTTACAAGATAAATATTTTTTAGAAAGCACTGTGAGAAAGATTGTTGTTTAAAACCATGGTTAGAAAATTTTTAGAGTGCAGGACAATAAATAATTTGGGATCCACATGCACAATGTATCGGATTTGATAAATATCAGTTTTGATTAACACTGATATTTTGTAATTTTATTAATTGCAAAAATATGTCATTAATCTTGTTAAATAGTAAAGGAAGACTGTTGTTTAAAAAACAGGTGTTGTACAACTTATCAATTGGTTTATTGTACGTTAAATGCTTGTAAATTATAACCAAATTAAGACGATAGTTCTAAGATGCAATATTGTCAATGTTGTCGTAAAACATTGTGGAACAAAATCCTTTGTCTAGGGTTTGCATTTTTGTTTTATATAAATCATTTAATCTATGGACTATTTATCTGTCTTAATATAATAAATGTTTTGTATATTATAAAAAATATTTGAAAATAAACAAGGTATCTATGAATATCCAATGGCTTTATATTGTTTGTTTAAAGTAAGTTTGTACATATTTGGGTTACAAAAATGAGTTTTTTGTTTAATTTTCTATTTACTATATCTTACATGTTTTCAAGATGCTAAGTTTGATTAATTTTACAGATTTAGATGACATGTATTTAGATCAAGAATTGTTCAAAGATTGTTTACTATCTCGACGATTAAAGATGAAAACAATAAAAGGCTTGATTTTTTTGTTGATTTTTTATATTTTCCATGAATATATTAAAGATATGATAAATCTGGTTCACGTAAATACATTGAGGAAAACAGTTTCTAATCACAATGCAAACTCACATCAATTTAACAAAGTGTATATATTTACATACAATGTATATGAAAGAGCTTTTACACTGCTTCCTTGTAATATTGTTTATGGGCTTATAGGCATTATTTCTTTTATGTAATGGTATTCATCTGTTAAAATGCATTTATTTAGCAATGAGTCTACTATGCATGTTGAATAAAAGACATGATATACAACATGCATGAAGAATAAAGTGATCAGTGCATATTTGCCAAACATTATGATTAGTTGTATAAATAATTAGCTTAAAGAATGGCTGATGGTGACACCTGCCACTGACCCCTGAACATTTCGCTCTAGTACAATAAGGCTTTAGGTTCTGTACTGTGGCTGTGAGAGGAGAGTGCTTACACTGCATGCTGCAGTCATTAATTCAAGTACTTGCTGGTGCTTTCGTGTAGTTGTGTCACAGTTTCTACAATAAGAAGCAGAGCAAAATGCTTTTATGTAAATAATTTAAAATACCTGAAACTTTGCTAGAGATGAAAAACATGATTTTATTCAGACTACAACATTTTAGTAAAATTAAAAAAAAAAAATGAAATGGATACTGATGTTAATGGACTTTACTGACATAAGTAAATATTTCTGGGTGCTCCCGGTTGCACATTGGCTGAAGATTTCTCAATAGGTGAAAAATTGGACCGAGTTCAAATAACTGAAACTCTGCTGTTGGGATAATAAACCCAACAGACAAAAAAGTGAAAAAATAATATATTTTTACGTTAGCTTCACACTAAATGACTACCTACAAGAAAGTAACACAATGTAATTTGAATAGTTATGTCCTTTTATAAAAGAAAAAAGTTTTTATGAAACTGCTTTGTCTGAAAGCATTTAACATGCAAATAGGGCTAGGAAATCAACTAGAAAGGTGATATTATACATTTTTATCATCCCTTATACATCCATAAGGCTTAATTGTTTATGAAAAAAAGAGTCATCTAATGCTATGGTCACATTACCAGAAATGCCGCCGCGCGGCGACTTGACGGCGAGTTTTTCGTGAAATTCGTCCGGTGGCAGCGCGGCTGCTGTTGACGCCGCGCGGCGGCAGTCCTCTTTTTACACGTCGCGCGGTGGCTGTCGAGATTATAACTAAAAGTTAAAATTCAAATGTCGCCGCGCGATTTTCCTCCCAAATTCGAAATTGCGCGGTGGCAGGACGGCGACATTTCAGAGTGGCGCGGCGGCAGCGTCGAGACCGTGCAGCAACTGGTGGGAGGCAGCGCGATTATGGCCTCGTCCAGGATTCTGGACCGCCCCCTTAACTGCGCGGCGATCGGGCGATTCCCGACTGCCACCGCCCAGCCACCGCCCTCCTGTGGCGTCGCCGTCGGGCTGTTGCCGCGCGATTTAGTAAAATCGCCAGTGGCTGGGCAGTGGCTGCGCGGTGGCATGCCGACGGCTGTTCATATTGGACTGCTATCCGACGGCTACCGTGCCGCTATCGCCGGGTAGCGGCTGCCGCCATGCACCATGTATATATAGGGATGTGGTGAAGTCCAGCAACAATCGTTACCATGGCACTGATACCTCTACTTGCTGGGTACGCTCAACATCTGTGTCCTCTGCCACCTCTGACTGCCTGTCTTCCGATTCAGGACTACTTGGGCCTGGACTGGGCTCTGGATCAGGCTCCCCATCTCGCACTACCCTGGCCTTCTTCGCGGGTGCCTTGCTATTTGACACTTTCTTCGGCCCCATCACGCTTGATTGATTATAAATAATTGACTATGCATGAAACGCGCCAGGTATATATACACCCTTAAAAATGAGCTGCCATCGCGCTGCCTCCGGCCGGGGGCAGCGCGGCGGCAGTTGAAGCTGGCTGCCGCTGTGCGGCAGCAGTCAGTTTTGGGCTGCCACAGCCCGGCGTCAGTCCATGAATTGGCTGCTGCCGGGCGGTGGTAGCACTGTCACCGCCTGATTTTCTTATGACGTCAGGGCCTACCGGAACCTTGAAAACTAAATGTCGCCGCGCTGTCGTCGGGCTGTCACCTTTACATTCATGACCACTTTCCCGATTCGCACATTTTCGGACGGTGGCAGTCCAATCCAAAATTTTCCCGATGTCATACTAATCGCGTGGTGGCAGCTGGTAATGTGACCGTAGCATAAGGAAGCTTACACAATATTGTAGGACTACTTAAGTTAAAAAAAAAATATAAAAAAAATATTGAAAAGCTCTTCCAGGGATACTTTTACATAAAACTTAATATACAACACAAACCATTTTAAAACTAGACAAAATATACAAACTTGTTCATTTACTCACTGTTGACTGACTAACTGCGGTTCATACTCCTGACAGACATTCCTCACTTGGCTGGAGGCTGTATCTATACAATAAAGCACAGGGTCAAAGGTTATAAAACTGACCTCGAATCTGTAATCATCCTCCAGCATCTGATTGGTCAGATTTAAAATTTTGTTTAATATTCAGCCAATAAGATCCTTGAGAATGATCTCCTAGAACTCAGAAGTTTTTATTCTTGGTCCTTTGTTAAATTAGGTTATGCTACCAAAAGTGATGTTGATTGTTTTAAGTGACAATATTCTCTGCAAAAGAGAATAAAAATATTTTGTACACAAAGTTATTGACTTCATAGTAAAAATAATTTACAAAATATTCAATTGCTTACATTCTGTATAACAGCATGTTCATAAAGATGTTTACATTGCCAATGTTTACCACAGCAATGAACTATACAGTATAGTATAACACATAAAAATTACGTTCATTTCTTGATGGACTACAGTGTGACCTAGACAATGCACACTTGCATTCCTGATTGCTGACTGGCTATGGACCATTTTCATGTCAATATGACATCTAAATTAGGTCATACAGCAGACATGTTTGGAAAACATTTTTTGAAGAGTGTGGTCTTTGATAAATGTTTTAATTTTTCATTTGTTTGCAAACCTATTCAATGTAATTGTGGTTTCAAACACTTTATCTATTTGAAAAATCTGTAACAGTGATATTTAAAAAACTATAAAGAATTTAATCATGTGCAGAGTTAGCTATTTGTTGGATCTAACTTCTAAAAGAAGTCGCAGGGTTTGTCCCATACAGATCAAATAAAAGCGGTTATAATTATCTATTTTTCAAATGGATTGATTTTTAGTAGATCTAAATGTAGTGAAAATATAAGGAATGAATAATTGGTTTTTGACATTCATCAGATGATGCGGTTGATGAATCGTTGAACCATGTTGGGTCTGTTAAAGTATATTGTAAAGTCCTTTAGACTCCACGATACACAACACAGCCCAATGCAGTTCATCAACTGATGAAGGACAAAAGTCAATGATTCATTCCTTAAATACCAGTAAATGTACATTTATTAAATTACCTGATTCAGTCTACTTTATCCAAAATTGCTCAAATGGAATAAGTTAGCAGATAAAGTCATAAATGTGATAAGAAAAAAGGTTTTTTAATTGCTAAGTATACAATTACTAAGTATTTGATGCTGTAGAGCAAATGTTTAAATAGGCAATAGTGTCATATTTATTGCTAGTTCTCTCTGCTTTACCTTGAAAAGACGAAAGTAAAATAGTATTTTCTTCTGATCGTCGTGACTGTTTTTAATAGGAAATGTAGTCAAACTTCAAGGAATTTGCTACAAAAAGTCAGACCTACCATCTACTTTGCAAGAAGAACCAGAACTTCCTAGAGCACTGTCGTCATAGAGGCATTCATCTGAGTATGACTGCAACAAGCAAGAGAACGAGAACTACTTAACCTATCTTACTTTTATACATCTTATACTGGTACTATTGCCCTTATAAAAATTTGGTTCAGGTAATTAAAAGTAATTGCATGTACAAAGATTTTATATGTTCAAGCAACATGGTAAAAATTGGTTAAATTAGCATATCTTAAATTTTTAGATTGGATTTGAACATGTTGTTCTTATATTAGGGGAAATAAAATCATTACAAATCTTTTTAACTAATTTGCAACAATTTTTAGCTCAACAACTTGATATATCCCAAACTGTAAATGCGATAATTTATATAATATGTATATCTCAATTGTATACAATATGCTGATTGATTTGGTCAGTTGATGCAAAAATTTAAATACATGTATGTACAAAATGCAAATAGTGTAGTTCTGAGTCATCTTCACATGCAAAATTGTATCCTAGTTCCACCAACAATTTTTAGCCACCCAGATACAGACATTGTAAGTTTACAACTGTATGTACTAGATTCTTCAAATAGGTGATATTGAATAGTTTCACACCATATCAAAATGCTGACACAAAGTCTTCCATATACCGGTAATTATCCTGGTATATCCTACATTGTTAAATTCTTAAGATATTATATTGTGAAGTAAACTGTTTTTTAAAGCTAATTTTACAAAAGAAAAAGAAATGGGACATTACCTGTGAACTTCTCTCTCTGACTGTTGTATGAATGATCTGCCTAACATGACTCTGCTGCTCTTGCAAAATACCACACAGTGACTGATGTAAGAGCCTTACTTCCATATCTACACGATCCTGGAAAAAATTCTCTGGAAAAAGATAAAAAAGAGTATTACAATTGTATTGATGTTATAAATGTGGCTTGCCAGTTTATTGTAAAATAGCTCAATAACATGCAATATTTGGTTATTATTCTAAAGTAGATGTAATGAATAATAATCTCACACATGTATGAGAAGAATGTTTCATCCACCTTTAAACATAAGGTGATAAGAAATTAACTGCAAAATTGTGTTAAACATGTGGAATAAATGAAGATTGTAAAAATTGAAATAAAATGCAAACATTCTGAATGCATACGAAATTGGTAAAGAAGGTCTTCCAAGTCATTTGCGTCCTGCCCAGGTGCAGCAACTACAGGACCTTGAAAACAGTGTGGATCTTGATCCAAAGGCTCCTCAGTGCAAACATTTTTAGAATGTTCTCCTTGGGTCACTTGCTGAAGAGGTTGTGTAATCCACAATGATTGGGTACCAGCATATATGCTTCCAGGGCACTGATCTATTTGTGTAACAGCAAATGCTGTATGAGAAGCAAATGAAAGTTGATCATATTCCAAGTCTAAATCACTATCACAGAAAAAACTTGAAGGTTGGTCAGTGTTTGCATGTGTTTTATTCTGATTGCCATCATCTTCAAACCTGTCTGCGAGTAAGTTATTTGCCTCAAATTTTGTGTCATCTGTCTTAGCCAGTTTATGCGGTGTTGGGAGGAATGTACTACTTGTTTGCACATCTTTTTTCTTTTTAGATGTCATCTGTCAAAAAAATGAAGATCAGTTATTGGATCATTATTAATTATATTATCATGTAATTATATCAACACTTAAGAGGCTTACTTTATGCCAATTCTATTATAAATGTACATAGATGATTTTAACTCTTATAAGGGTGGTATCCAACAGTTTGGAAAAAATATTTTCTTTTTCAAATAACCTAATAAGTCATTGTTTCCCAAAAGAGTCCTTTAATATGCTGTTTATTTTTGCTTAGATCTATGTGAATAGTGAAGCATAAATCTCCACTCATTATTGCAAGCAGCTATTCTCCTATCCAAAGCACACTGCTGTGATAGCTGTTTTTAAACTAAGAAAACCATATGACAAATAATTTTTAAGATCACAATGTAATCGTCCATGAAGACTGCTCTGAGGTCGATATCTGTTTTTAGCAGAGATCACTTTTGTGCTTATGTATAGCTTTGGAAAGGATGTGCATTTAAAGTTATTATTTTCTTAATTTGTACTGCCTTACAATAAAGGAAGTGTTAAGACTTCAACTAAAGTATGAGCTTATGAAAAAAATAAGCCTAAATTCTCCTAAACAGTAGAAAAATAATATTGTTACATGCATTTGATACTGGTAAACTGTCAGATGCCACCTTTAAATTTACGTCCCGCCATTACCTTGCACCTCACTATGTACAATAATAAGAAAAACATGTACGCTGTAACACATGGAAAATCATTAGCAATCAGGGGCGTGCCTGGGCTTACGCACGTGCGTACAGTTGCTTTCAAAAATTGAAAAAATAAAAACGCCAAAAAGCGAATTTAAATCGTCACATAACCCGGGTTAGGCACTACCAGTTAATTGTCTTTATTATTTAAATCCATGTAATTTAAACATTTTTCTAATTCTACACAATCTTCAACAATCCAACTTGACGTATTTCTGTCTCTTCCTGCTTCTAAGACAATTATTTGTTCTAGACAGTGAGAGTAGCCGCCACTTCCCCCCTCTGCCCCCGCCCCCCCCCCCCCCCTGCATCTACGGAAAATCCGGATGGGGGGGGGCACGCCCCTGGACTCCCTAGGAGAAGTGTGTATACTCAAAAGTCCCCCAGGCACGCCCCTGGCAATGTCTTCAAATATGACACTTCCCTAAGCAATCTAGCTAGGGGTCAACTAAAGGACGGTGCCTTAGGTATTCTCAGGATATAATTATTATGTAGTGTTTTTAGAGAAATACCCATCAATCAATACATTCAGGCATGGGGTATAACCATATTTCCATCTTATCCAAGCAAAATACTGACGACATTTCACAGGCTGAAATGCAGATCACCTCCGAGAAGCTTGCAGGTTCCGTCCCTTCATCTTTTTCGTTGCAACTCAGATTACTATAAAATAAATGTAAACTCCTGTGCATATCGGACTCTCTCCCATATTGGACACTCTGACTCTCATGAGTTAGTAACTAACTTTTACTAAGCTAAGCGTGAACTGGCCGAATCGTTCCTTCAAATAAGAAAGAAATAAAAACTTACTGTAAATAGGAAGCGTGTTACATACCATCCAATATGATTCCAGCGTTCATCAGAAGTGTAGTAAAATAATGTAAATAAAAGTAGTTTTACTGCTTTGAATTTTTGCGGCTGTAAACATTATTTGGAATAGTTCTGATTTCTTTTGACAGAAGATGTGCAACTAGGGGAGACTACTCTAACTGAACGATCGGCAGAAGGTCAGCGACACAACGTTAAACATTTTAGCGATGCTCAGTTATAATGTGTTTGTCATGTAATGAATTAGATATCAGTCAGATCTTTTCTATTCTATGGGTCAAAAATAACCCCCAAAAGATAAGAATTATTTGTGTTTTTGGTGGAACGACCGTGGTGATTTTGTTTGAAGTTTCGGTCTAAGACATTTCGTCCATGATATTAACAGACAATAAGTATGTTTATAAATTGTTGTGTGTTAAATGGTAGATAGAGCAATTCTGAAGGAAAAATCAAATAGCATCCAACGGGCAATGTATTCGTATTAAAACAACAGATTTATTTTAATGACAATGTTATTTTTATGACAATATGATCAGTAGAATCCAACAATGGTTAAATATTAAAAAAACGCCCAAAACTCCAACGACATCTAGTTGTATTAAACAATACAAAACACATGAAATAATCTGGTTTCATATAATTGCATCAAAGCTGTTGATTATTTTCAGTAGTCAGTGAACACTCATGTCAGACCTTTGTAATGCAGAAAACAACGACAAGTATCAACTCTTAAAAAAAGACTGTATTCCAAAGTTTCCATAAATTTCTGTCAAATGACCATTTTTATCTCATGTTTGTATATACAAAAACACATTCAACTTTTAATTTAATTATTTATGAAGTTCACACTATATTTATAATTTGCTCCACACAGTTTCTGTCAATATTAAAAATATTTTTATCAAAACATTTATAATATAGTTTTTTTTCCATAGTTGGTTTTCTGAAAATATCTTGCCTGTAATGTCACAGTAATTTTTTTTACAATTCTGGCATTTGCAATTCAAGTATGACAACTTTTGTAATGCATTTTATGCTGAAAATGTTGATCTGCTGAAAATGTTGCCAAAGTTAAATGAACATATTTGTTGATTGAAAAAGGTAAAATTTTTTGTTAGCAATATATAGACCATTGAAAAGCTTTGTGAACCTGCAACATAAAGCAATATTTTTTATTTGTCTTTAAACTGGCCTTTTCAACTTTGTTCCCAAGTGTGTATGTATTGATGGTGTCGTCCAAAAAGATTTTTTAGTATTTAATTTAAGAGAATCATTATAACAATGGTTCTCAAGCTTATTTACCTATTAGAAACCCCAAGTGCTTTGAAAGTCTGATTACACAGATTTAGTTCAAGTCATCTATAGGTACCTCAGTCATAATTTATACATTGATTGCGCTGATAGTAATAATTTAACACAGTATGTTGCTTGATTATCTACACTTAACTGTGCCCATTTGACTTTCTTTTTGTTTTAGAAACACATTGTAGTGATCAATTATGGTCATTATTGTGATGTCCAGCTATATTTTGTGGAGGAAGACCCAAGACAAATGTCTGCGTAGAACCACTGGCACATAGCACATCAGCTAGAAGACCTCCCCACAGTAAGTCCTTAGCCCTGAACAGGACTCTAACCCATGTGGTGAGAGGCTAAGAAGTCAGAGGAGTTACAAGTCATTGACTCTACCACCATACCAGGAGAGCCCCTCAGTGCTCAGAAGGCCACTTCTGCCTGAATGTTTGTACAGATCCGCATACTTTTACACTTTTTTCCAGAAAACAATGAAAGGAACAAGGTTTGTTAAGTCAACTGTGCAGCGTCTGTTGACACCAAATTGCTGTATTTCATGTGGGCATCTGAGGCAGAAACCATTGTCGAGAGCTGTCGGTAGCTGTGGACCACAGATACCACCAATTAAAAGGTGGGTACAATAGTACTACCAAAGAAGGTACATTTAAAGAAGAAATTTACATGAAGAAAAAGGAACAGAAGTAATAAAATTTCTGTGAAAATTCAAGTAGAGAAGAAACTTGAGTTCAGTTTAACTACTAAAGCAGGTATGTTTACATAGAAATTTACTTGAAGAAAAAGGATTTGAAGTAATGAAATTCTGGTGAAAAGTCAACTAGAGAAGAAACTTGATAATAAATATTTGTATTTTTTTTTGTTACATTGCATTGACACAGTTATGACCATATTAGCTATATTCAGCTATATATTGGTAGAGGAAGACCCCCAGACATATACCTGGGTAGAACCACCAGTGCACTGCAGGTAAGCTGGAAAACCTCTCTACATAAAAGGATGTTAGAGGCATAGGAGTTACTAACTCTAGGTCATCTGCTGAATCTGTCCATTTATCTTGTAAAGTTTGTAGAACTGACAAAAGTGTTGGTTAACTCAGGCCACGGTCCACATAGGAACATTTGTTGATGACTGATGTAAAGTAAGAAGAGACTGTTACAGTTTATATATGTAGTATATCGACATAGACTTGTGTTAATACTGCTGACATTGTTGCGACACAAAGCTATTTGCACTATTTGTAGACCAGTAATAATCTCATAGCAGCTTTAAATGCATGTTATGTATAATTTCACATGTTTTTTTGTGTATTTTTAATGCTTGAAGACATGAAAATGAAAAAAAATGGAAGTGCTACGATATTGATGATGTTGCTATAATAACCATGCTTCACGTATGACAATTATTGATCTTTTGTTTCTAAATTGTACCGTATATATTGACTTGTAATAAACTGAATTTTCAACAAGAAAGAAACAAAAATTAGGGTACTATTCTGCATATATGCATATTGCCAAATAATATCCTACTAAAAGAATACTAAATAGTGCTTTGTGCTTTGATCAAAACCCAAGGATGTTATTGGTAGATCTTGTGAGAACAGAATAGAAAGAAAGCTAGCAAATGTATCAGGACATGGCTGAAGCTTGAAGCCATCCGTGTTAGTCATCAGTTGTCTTTCTGGCTGAGGTTGGGTTTCCCGCACTGTCTCTTTAGAGAATGTCAAGATCCTTGGGCATCAAGCTACAGCCATTTAATGCTGCTGTCTAGGCTATCAGCAGAAATGATAATCAGGTGTTGAGTTGTTTCTTTTTGAAATGCAAAAACTTACTATGGTTACCATCATAACCAAGCAGCGCCTGATCACCGCTGCTGCCCTGCTATTCTGCTATTGTTCCAAACTCCACTTGATGTGTGGGAAACTTGGCTGATGATGTTGATAATAAGCCATCTAAGAACTGTATGATGACATGGATCTCTTACCTCTATGTATAGGTACAATCCAAGGAGGGCTGTGTTATATGTGCCAGGCAATGATGAAAGGAAACTGTTGAAGATACCAGGAATGAAGGTGGACTGTGCTGTAATGGATTGTGAAGATGGAGTAGCCATGAACCGCAAGGTGATCATGATATACCAGTGATAAAGGTTGTCTTATGATCATGCAGTTTTTTTCAGCCAGGGAAAGGACTCCAGTCTATTGTATAGAGAAATTTCTTGGATCAACAATGAACATTTCGATAACCATGTACTTTTGGGAAAACTTGCAATTTTTAGCATCATTTTTCACTAACCTCTTCCCCCTCAAAAGCACTCTCGAACCCTTTCTGATTATTTCATGAAAACTGTAAGTGATGTCTTTGTCAAATTTGAAATATTTACACTGATTTCATTAGGGCAGGTATCATCAAAATTCATTTTAGTACACCTATAATTCATTTTTACTTTGAATTTTCTGTGTTTTGTTAAGATTATCAACATCTATCCAGCATTAAGAAAAATGGAATGTGCTCTTGTTAATCAAATGTCAGTAGACGCTATCTTATCCAAAAAACACTTTGTAGTTACCTGTCAGCAATGTAGTGTTTACTCTTGTTGACAATCAATTTTAAGTTATTGTAGCCGGCTTTAAAATAAACATATGTTTTGATATCTCAATCATAAATTGGTTTATGAAAAGGAAATGTTTTCTTTCCACTGCTGGCAATTGAGAAACCCCTTTGGGAAGTGTGAGGTTAGAGCTCTGTAAAAGCTGTTAAAACACCCCAATTGGCCAATCTTCTGACTGACTGTTACAAGCCGATAACTGTTGGGTTTCCCTCTTGTTTTAGCTCACCTGAGCACAATGTGGTCAAGGGGAGCTTTTGTGATACTGCGTCGTCTGGCGTCCGTCGTTCGTCGTCAACATCATTTTACCTTGTGAACACACTAGAGGCCACAATTTCTATCCAATCTTCATCAAACTTGGTCAGAATGTTTGTTTGCATTAAATCTTGGATGAGTTCGTTATTGGGTCACCTGGGGTCAAAAAGTAGGTCACAAGGTCAAATTTTAGGAAAAACTTGTGAACACACTAGAGACCACATTTATAGCCCAGTCTTCACCAAACTTGGTCAGAATGTTTGTCTACATGAAATCTTGGATGAGTTCATAACTGGGTCACGTGGGGACACAAAGTAGGTCACTAGGTCAAATCTTAAAAAAAACTTGTGAACACACTAGAGACCACATTTATAGCCCAATCTTCACCAAACTTGGTCAGAATGTTTGTCTGCATGAAATCTTGGATGAGTTCATTATTGGGTCATGTGGGGTCAGAAAGTAGGTCACTAGGTTACATTTTAGAAAAACCTTGTTAAAACATTTAAGAGGCTACATTGATGGCCCAGTCTTCACCAAACTTGACCAGCATGTTTGCCAGTATGAAATCTTACATATGATTTGAATTGAGTCATGTGGATTCAGTAGGTTACTTGGTAAAATTCTAGAAAATGTTATCAACCCAGTGGCCACACTAATGGTCCAATCTTCACCAAAGATTTCTAAAGTAAATAACTCTTAATAACTTGATGCCAGATTTGAGCCTACTTAAAGCCTGTGTCATCAGGTGAGTGATTAAGGGCCATCATGGCCCTCTTGTTTTTATTATGTCTCGTCATAGTTCTGTTGTAACTTTTACAACTGACTGGCATGTCAATACCTTTATACTCTGCCTTGTCAAATTTTAATAGATGTTGCAGTACACAGAGGACTTTGTCATATCTTCTTGAATGAAAAATAAAGCTGATTATGATTTGATTTAGGAATGTAAATGCACTTTGTTGTCTCTATGGTAATGCATTTGGACAGACAGGTATCAGTTGATGGAAGATACATACCAGAAAATATAAAATGTCAGTAGACAGGATAGAGGAAATGATTTGAGTATTTAAAAAGATCTTTCTTTTTTTTTCTTTCTTATTACTACAAATCACTGAAACGATTTTATTTCTATATACAAATTGTCTGAATAATTGACTGATTAAGACATAGATATCCTTTTATTTTGTTCAGGTCGAGGCTCGAGAAACAATACAAGCAATGCTGGACAAGCTAGATTTTGGTCAGACTGAATGTGTAGTGAGGGTGAATGCAGTGAGCAGTGGGTTGATGGACGAAGATCTTAAAGTGGTCCTACAGGCCAAAAGACTTCCTGAAACCATCATGGTACCTAAGGTCAACAGTCCTCAGGAGCTAGCAGCAGTAAGTCTTTAAATGACAATCAGTTCACTATGAATAGTTTATTTCTTTTGTATTAATAGGATATTGTTTATTTGTTGCTTCAAAAGCTAAGACCATAATACTGATTGGTGCATTTACGGTTGAGTAGTTCTTCAGACAAATCAGCATATATGCATGCAGCTTGTTTTATTATTTTTTCATATCGACACCATATTTTAAATAAAATGTCACATGGCTTCAACCTTTGTCAATAAAAAAAATAGTACATATACACAATGAAAATAAACACGTGGACAGTTACGCTCTTTCAGACCACCAACTTGGAAACAAGGCAGGAGATCTTATTGTAATTGGTCGAGGAAGAACCAAGAGGTCAATAACTCTAGGCCTAAGTTTTCTTACTCACAGCTGTGAAGGACTTGGAGTTGTTGTCTTTAATTACTGTGGGGTCCCACAGCATGCCTTTAATGAAGGACTGCAAGTACTTTGAATATTCAGTTAAAGTATCCATGTGATTACAGATAGACCTTATAAATCGATGCTAGGGGTGCCAGTGGCGAAGCAGTTATAGTCGCCCACTTATAACTTTTCTGATCCTCACAGTATAGGGTGGAATTAAAGACTGGGCAAGACATTTTATGGGGATTGGATTTTTAGCTAACCTGAGGTTCGTAAGTGCTTTTATCCATACATAATTCTGGGCTCTTCCTCCATCAATAATTTACATTACATTGCCAATATGACCATAATTTTGATGGTGCAATGTAACAAAAAACACAAGAAATTTATTATTGCTCCTTCATTTTTTTTTAAATTATTTTTTCTTCCAACTCCAGATCACCCACAGTGTACATAGTTTATTGCGGGACAAAGAGCTTCAGCAGAAGGTGTCCTTGGTGTTGTTTGTCGAGAGTGCCATTGGACTCTTAAACCTTCCTGAGATATGCAGTAAAGGAATGGAACTCTCTCTTCGCTCATCTACATTCCATGTAGATGGTCTTGTATTTGGCTCAGATGATTTTTGCGCTGATATAGGTAAAATAAGAGTCAACAAAGCATTTTATGCCTATTATGTATCATATGTATCAATATTTTAAAAATATGTTCTTCTTTCTATTTTTAATATTATCACTGTGTTGCTTTAGTATATATTTAGGCAAAAACCACATAGAGCATCAGAGAATTTACCAATTGTCATACTTGCTTGTTCAATAAAAACTTTATTAAGTTCAAACATTTTCTTAATTGTTGTTAATACTGGCAGACATGTCAAATGACAAGTATCTTGGTGACTGTCTGCAATAGCTGAAGTGGTGGTTGTCTTGCGGATTGGGAGGTTGCGGGTTCAAACCCCGGCCAGGTCAAACCAAAGACTTTTATGTTGGTAGTAGTGGCTTCCCTCCTAATGCTCGGGGCTAAGTGGACAGCATTACGCCTGACTCAAAAAAATGCCGGCAAATCCCAGTCCCTTATATCTTGGTTGATTACATTTCTATGCTATGCCAGATCCAGTCTGGCAGTCTATTTAGTATTTGTCTTCAGCAAACATCAACCATAACCATATATTCCCAGGTGCTCGGCGATCTGTAGATGGCCAAGAATTGCTGTATGCTAGGCAGAAATTTGTAACAGTGGCTAAGGCTTATAGACTGCAGGCAATTGATATGGTGCACATCGACTTTAAAGGTAGACACAGTGATCACAGTTTTATATATTTTTACGTATTTGAGACATGAAGAAGAAATGAAACAATTAAAAATGCATAAACAATGTATATGCATTTGAAATGATTAAGTATTCTTATTTTATAATTGATGATTATTTTTGAATATATTATTTAAATATATAGCATCCTCGTTTGACAACATTTTCTAAAGTCATTTAAACCTATTTCTTAGAATTTGTTTTACATTATAGTTCTAATACTGCATTAATGTTTGCCAGTTAATTTATATATAGGATTATTTTTATTACCATTGTGTATTTTCATTGGTTAAGATGTATGCAAATAAGTAGTATATGTTGCACTCCATAAATTTGTTATCCCCATAAATTTGTTATTTTTTCTTGGAACAGATCTCATTTCTCTACGGGAACAGTCTATTAAAGGTGCTAACATGGGGTTTACTGGAAAGCAGGTGATTCATCCTAGTCAAGTACCTGTGGTGCAGGAGGCATTTACACCAAGTGCTGAACAGATCAGCTGGGCTAGAGAACTCATTCAGGCGTTCGAGAAACACCAATCTTCGGGCAAGGTGAGGAGGTTGTCTTTATCCATTTTGGTCCCACAACTCTGTATGAGTTTGTTCTTTATTCTTTAGTAAACAAGAACTCTCATCTAACCCCACTCCTTGATACTATTTTGCCATTAGCCACAATTGCTGTAACCATAAATTAAACAAGGAGCAATAACTCATGTAAAAACTTGTATAAAAAATCAGATTGGTTATGACGTGTGAATGATGTGTGCTACTAGGCTCTGTACTTAACAGTCCTATATAATTTCATAACAGTTCAACCAATGGTTGTCATAAAATAGTGTTCCGGCCCTGGTAGCCCATTCGGTAGAGCATCCGTTCTAGGTACAGGAGACCCAGGTTCAATCCCCAGCCACGCCATACAAAAGTCGTTAGAAATGGTAGTGGTATAGCTCCCTTGCTATCTTTCAAGCAAATATAAGGGTAGTTCCACGAATGGTTGTCTTGGTGTCAGAATAATGTGACTGGGTGTGATATCATGCCAGGTGTTCACGGTATACTATACACAGTGAAGGCAGCACTATATCTGCTTCAAGTCGACACCATCTCTAGATAACTGAAATACTGTTGGTGTTACGATTAACCCAATAAACAACAAACAAGAAATATCCTTCATATCAGTGGGTTTGATAAAAAGACTGATGCAAAGTGCACAAAGACCCAGAGGTAATAGGACTCCTTATAGTATATGATTGGAAAGTTATTTATTGTCTATATTAATGTAACTTGAAAAACAACACTTCTGCTGAATGTCTAGGCAGCCATTAAGTATAGTTGTTCAGTATTTTTGCAGTTTTTCTATTCTATAGCATTTGAATTATTTTTGCACCATAAAGTTTAAGATTATCTTCTTAATACAGGAAAATACAGTAAACACATAACCATACTTATAAATATTAAAAAAAATCTGTCCTATGGGTATGGGCTTCGGGCATAGGGTCTACTTCAAGTGTGATTGTGACTTTCCCCACATTTATCAACTGATTAATTTCTTTACCTTGTTTAAACAATTCCTATTGCTTCATGCCACTTGTCTTAGTCTAAAGTATGTGCTTAAAGACAGTACATTGTTTATTGCTTGGTCAGATTTCTTCAGATTCAATCAACTCATAAAATGTAGTTGTTATATAATATTGAGCTTCCTTATATACATACTGTATATGTCATTGATTAAAAAATGCAATGTGAGTGTTGTAATTCTAGTTTTTTTTACCTTATACAGAAAGTGCCATTTAAAAGCCGCTTCCCTCGAAAAATAAGCCTATAGTTTTTTCCGCCCTAAAAATGAAAATTCCACTACAATAAAATTCAGTATTTCAATGCCGAATTGTGGAAATTAGAAGCATTGATGTGGATAAGTGACTACATTGGTAGCTTAAAAGAACTGAACTATACTAAATTATAATAATTTAGTAGAGGAGTTCAGGAAGAAGAAAAAAGAGAGACAGCCTTTTAATAAACATACAAGATGCATGTTAAAAAATAAAAACTTGCACATTCTTCCCCTGTTTTTACTAGAACTTCACGAAATTTTCCCCATCTCAAAGGCCCCATGCTCCGTCCCCTGTATCAGAAGCCACTCCCCTGATTTCATATAAACGCATATCTAACTTTAAAGGAAACTGGAATTTTAGAAATGCCTTTTATCTTGTCAATTTTTTTTTTTAGTTAAATTCATTTCACTTGTGGAAAATTGTGTTGATTATTGTAAATATTTAAAGCAGAATATATATTTCGAGTCTTAGAATAAAACAGCTTAGTAATAATGTATTATTATATTACTTTTGTATACTGGTTATATATTTTGTGTGAATTATAAATTCACTTCACTAACACTATCCAAAATATTACACATAATGATTGATTGAAGAACTTTCTTGTTTATTTCAGGGTGCATTTACATTCAGGGGCCATATGATTGATATGCCACTTCTCCTCCAAGCTCAAAATATTGTACACCTGGCTGGACACCTAGCACGTATCAGCTAGGAAAGTTTTCTTGTCACTAACCTTTCATTGTGGATTTATGTACAGAATTGCCTGTGAAAATTAATTTAAGTAATCTGATAACATAAAATCATAATTTAGTATTATATGCTGTTACTTGATGAACATCTAATTACTATCTTTTTTATTTACGTCATAGCAGCACAATTATGGTTATTATAGCGACGCCCAGTTATAAATATTTAATTCAAACATACATGTATCTTAGTACATAATTTAGTGTAATAAGAATGTGTTTGATGGAAAGAAAGGAAGAAAATGTATTTTTACAAAGGTAATGTATACAGTAAGTCTACTGTTAGGATCTGATATTGAGTTGATTTGACACAGATGTGAGGGAATACTTTGCATGTTTTTTAAGCTTTGCATTAAAAATATATTCAATCACTGATGTTGTGATGAATGCTTTTTCATGTGAACATGTGTGGATTTTTTTCCTCAAAAGATGTACTTATTTAACAATTACAATTGAAAGGGCAAGACACAGAATAAGGTAAACTCAGTGTTTAATAATACATTTATTAGCAATTAGAGAGAGGTTGGCAAAGCCAAGTACAGAGTGTCCATGGTTTCTATGATTTAAAGAAGTGGCTTTTTGTGGCCGCGAACAAGCAATATCACTATTTCTACTTAAGGCACCAAGGTGGACTGCATTAAAAGCATCCAGCCGAGAGAAGGTCGAGAATCTCAATTATAATTCCCTTAAACCATTATTTCTGCAATGTACTAGTGCAAAACCAAGTTGTCGCTAATAGACAATATGCAACACTACCAGCATAAACGTGCAAGGTGTCTTTTATGCAAGTGCAAAGCTAGGAATTACCAAACTGCAAGAGCAAAACCTAGGTACTCGTAGCAAACGCAAGAAAAGGCAAAGCAAAGCTAGGAATTACCAAAAGCAAGGGCAAAACCTAGGTATTTGTATTCCCCAACAGCATAAATGCAAGCTGGATATTCTGCAAACGCAAAGCTAGTAATTACCAAGACACTTACCAAACTGCAAGAGCAAATCCTAGGTACTCGTAGCAAATACAAGCAAGGCAAAGCAAAGCTAGGAATTACCAAAAGCAAGGGCAAAACCTAGGTATTTGTATTCCCTAACAGCATAAATGCAAGCTGGATATTCTGCAAACGCAAAGCTAGTCATTACCAAGACACCAGGGTAAATATTAGTACACGTTATGTATATCTGTGCTAGATGCCACCCTATCCTATATCATTCCCACTTTATTGCTTTGATAGCTTTTAGCCCATTGATTGTGTTTTCCCCTTCACTGATGATTCTGTAGCCGTAGCAACACCATCAGGTAAGGTTTTCCACAACCACCTAAAATAGCTAAAAATGTAACTTATATTATAGCTAAAGGTCCTGATTCCCGACCAACTCTCAGCTGGAAGAATTTTCCCACCTTTAAACCTTCATGTATTTCGCCTTAAGAGTCTAAAACACAATTTAGTTCGCGACAGAATTAGTAGTATCTATATTCTTTGACTGGTTGTACCATAACCTGCACAAATATCATTTTAAAATGTCAGGTTTTTCTCCTTTGGAGCAAGGCATCGTAAATCATGGAATTGTGTCCTCAATATATGTTGAGTCAAAATTTCTATATCTGCAGATTAAATAAGCATGTTTGAGTTTAGTTAACAGTACTTTTTATTTGTCCTTAATGACACTGGTCAGGCCCACATTGACACTTTCTTGGGTACCATTGATTGTTGTTCAATGAGCAAAACTATGCGCCCATAAAGACACTGGTCGGGTCCAAGTTGACGCTTTCTTGGTCAGTATGGATTGTCATTCAATGGGCAATACTATTTGTTCATAAGGCACTGGTCTGGTCCAAGTTGACACTTTCTTGGTCAGTGTGGATGGTTGTTCATTAAGAGGTCCTGGCTTGTTCTAGAAGTCCCTTCCATAACCAGGATCTGGTTGAGTACCTCCCATCCTTGTGGAGCATTGTTACCAAGCCATCTGTATGGCACATGGTGAACCTTCAACCGCAGATAGTGCAGGTGATACCTGAAGCATACAAATCAAACACGCAGCAGCAAAATGTTCTCACAGCCAGGTTACAAAGTTCTTAATATAATATGTACAGTATAGCAGCTAAGTCTTGACCGTAATGCCAGTCTAATCTTAACATGTGAAGGGAAACTGCCAAATAATAAAGGCTTGACAACTTGTTGCCAATGATCCTAGATAGGATATAAAGGTACTCAGTACAGAAAACAACAACAGTATTTATGTGATACATTTTTGAAGAAGAAACGCATCTTATTGTAGTGCGGATTGAAACATAATTCAATCTAAGATATAACTTACATCTTTGGCTTTAGCAATTTATTTATTTATTTTTTTTTTTTATTTTTTTTTTTATTTATTTTTTTTTTTTTCTCCCAGGGTGTGGTGGGTGGGACAATTTTGCTTGCAGTTTCGTCTGCTGATTTACAGGAAAAGGAAGTAGTTAAGTGCTGGTTCCTAACAGGTGCTCTACAGATGCATTCTGGGTATATGCCAGGAACCAGGCATTGACAATAGGAAAAAGGCAGAGGCAATCCAAATGCTTAGAAACTATGTAAACAAACAGCTCAATTTTCCTGTAAATAAAAGTCATTATGTTAAATTTAACATAATGAACATTATTTAACAATTACAATTGAAAGGGCAAGACACAGAATAAGGTAAACTCAGTGTTTAATAATACATTTATTTGCAATTAGAGAGAGGTTGGCAAAGCCAAATACAGAGTGTCCATGGTTTCTATGATTTAAAGAAGTGGCTTTTTGTGGCCGCGAACAAGCAATATCACTATTTCTACTTAAGGCACCAAGGTGGACTGCATTAAAAACATCCAGCCGAGAGAAGGTCGAGAATCTCAATTATAATTCCCTTAAACCATTATTTCTGCAATGTACTAGTGCAAAACCAAGTTGTCGCTAATAGACAATATGCAACACTACCAGCATAAACGTGCAAGGTGTCTTTTATGCAAGTGCAAAGCTAGGAATTACCAAACTGCAAGAGCAAAACCTAGGTACTCGTAGCAAACGCAAGAAAAGGCAAAGCAAAGCTAGGAATTACCAAAAGCAAGGGCAAAACCTAGGTATTTGTATTCCCAAACAGCATAAATGCAAGCTGGATATTCTGCAAACGCAAAGCTAGTAATTACCAAGACACCAAACTGCAAGAGCAAATCCTAGGTACTCGTAGCAAATACAAGCAAGGCAAAGCAAAGCTAGGAATTACCAAAAGCAAGGGCAAAACCTAGGTATTTGTATTCCCCAACAGCATAAATGCAAGCTGGATATTCTGCAAACACAAAGCTAGTCATTACCAAGACACCAGGGTAAATATTAGTACACGTTATGTATATCTGTGCTAGATGCCACCCTATCCTATATCATTCCCACTTTATTGCTTTGATAGCTTTTAGCCCATTGATTGTGTTTTCCCCTTCACTGATGATTCTGTAGCCGTAGCAACACCATCAGGTAAGGTTTTCCACAACCACCTAAAATAGCTAAAAATGTAACTTATATTATAGCTAAAGGTCCTGATTCCCGACCAACTCTCAGCTGGAAGAATTTTCCCGCCACAAAACGAAGTTTCCCCCAAAATTCTTAATTGTGTTTTAGAAGAACATCTCTAATGGTGTCCAAATAGAACTCAATTCCCACTTGGTTAAGGTGGACACCATCAGGGCGGAAAAAGCCCTCTGTTGTTTTTATGTCTACATTGACAATATCAGATTGGCCAGTTGAGAGGACAAATTCCTACCTAAACGGTAACTCTTTTTCTGCTTCAGATTTATAACCTTGCTATATTGCCCATTAAGCCATACCTGATGTGGTAGAATGTTGACCCATATTAAAATTGTGTTGGGAAAGGCTGCCCTTAAGTAGTGGATTTCATGTTTTATTATATTGTGCATCTGCCATATTGATAACCTTGTAAGGTCATTGTCTCCTAAGTGTATTAATAGTAGTTTGGGGGGGGGGGGTGTGTTTAGCAGTAACTGTGTCTCAATTTTGTGATGAAGCTCTCTCCAGCCAATGCCCAGAAAACAACTTCATAAAATCTTTGAGGAAGTTTTCAAATTAGGTCTTCCAGTCACTTGAGCTGTTAGACCCACCCAGTATGGAATTGAATCTCCCAGGATCCAAACGTCTATTAGGAAAACAAAATTTTGCCATTATTTATATTGTTTGAAAAGGGTTTTGTGAATCCATAGTGCTTAAAAGTGTGTCAAAATAGAATATAGTTATTAAGTACGTAAGTATAGTCGGCAAGCCTGTGATTGCCATCAGCCCATTTCTATGAGTTTAGACATGGGTATACCCTGGGCTATGAGGTCTGCTGCTCTTCTATATGGAAACTGTTGGACCTATAATGTCCAAGGGCATACCTTGTTTTTGTGATGCTTTTGGCTAGGACCCCTGAGAATTGCTGTCTAGTGACAGTTGCTGAATTGTGGTGACAGAAAAAACAACAAAAAACTGCAATGTGTTGGACGGCTTGACTGTATGCTTTGATCCATCTTACCAGACAAATTGACTTATCTGCCTCTGCCAGCAGTTTTATTGTAACCGGAAAACCTGTTTGATTCGTCTTATGTCTTCATATAGTGATAGCTACACTGTCTCCTGTGACAATAATATCTTTAGACCCAATGGCTGTGCCAGAGACTGTTGCAGTTGGCGCTACTATTTTGCTGACCCCCGAACAAACCAAAATAGGCCACTGTGAAAAGTGATTTGAACAATTGGTTCTGCATCTGGTGCCAACTGACGGAAATGACTTAGCTGAAAGCAGACAGTGCATCACATATAGGGTTACTTTACCCAGCTATATGACATGCCTTGGTGATAACATTAAATCTAAGACACCGCATTGTCAGTTTTCTTATAAGGCACATTACTGATTTGTTTTTTGATGACAGTTTGTTAATAATGTCCACGACAGCTCTATTATCACAATTAAACATGATTTTCTTGTTTCTACCGTTGTCGGCCCAGATAAACAAAGCAGCTACTATTGGAAACAGTTCCAGTACAGTAATGTCCCTTGTAAACCCTTCAATATGCCATCTATCTGGCCACCTTGCATTACACCATTGTCCTCCAAAGTAAATGCCAAAACCCATATTTGGACCCGCTGCACTATCTGTGTACAGGTCAATTCATTGTTCATACTCCAGAATCTATCATGAAAAACTGATATCCCCATGTGTGTTCTAAAGAAATGATGTCACATGTTAATGTCTTTCCTAATGCCTTCATTGATGCGTATGTGATGATGAGGCTTTGGAAGTCCACAAATTGCATTTACTAATCGGCGGCAAAATGGTCTACCCATTGGAATAGCTTGGCAACAAAAGTTAAGCTTTCCCATCAATGATTGCATTTCTTTTAAGGTGTGTTTTGGTCTTGCCAGCAAAAACTACATTGTTTCGCAAATATTAATTATAGTTAACTTGCATGCAGCGCCACCACAGATCGTTGTTGATTTGTGACCAAGGAGTGGGGTTGGCGGCCTGGCGCAGTCTAAACTGTTCATCATACACCTTCCAAGCCCCACCACCCTGATACTTGGCACATTCCCTTATGTTATACATGTAATGCAGTATTTTTAGGGTTTTCTCAGGGTAACTAGAGAGATAAACAGACATATAAATTGTGAATGCATCAGTCCATCTTTCAATGGTGTTAATTTTTTCCCTGCACTCACGCTGCCTTGTTTCTAGAGTGCCATCTGAACCTAGCCTTACCACAAAATTCCGCCAAATCCACTGCCCCCTTGAGAAGAAGAGCTAGATTTATATAATCCCCTCGTTGTATTTGATTCTTTAAAGAGTGGGGAATGTGGATTGCCAAGTCATCATTTGCTAATCTAATTCCAGGCGTATGCATTGAGTTATTGAATGAGTGCCCAGGTAAATTTTCCTCAATCTGTGGTTGAGGCATTTGCATGCTTACACCACACCCTGGCTCAGGAACAGGAATATTGGAGGCCCTGATTATTTCCTCAAAATCAATTACATGAGGTCTCTTACCCTCTGGCTCATTTAACTGAGCTGCCATCTCCTCTTGTGGGCCTTTCCTCTTTGTTCCTCTCCAAGGCATCTTGCTTCACCTAAATATTAAACTTTATTTCTCTGATTGCTTAAAATATAGAAGATATATAGTTGATATGCCAAGAGCACAATTTTGCTTGCAGTTTCGTCTGCTGATTTACAGGAAAAGGAAGTAATTAAGTGCTGGTTCCTAACAGGTGCTCTACAGATGCATTCTGGGTATATGCCAGGAACCAGGCATTGACAATAGGAAAAAGGCAGAGGCAATCCAAATGCTTAGAAACTATGTAAACAAACAGCTCAATTTTCCTGTAAATAAAAGTCATTATGTTAAATTTAACATAATGAACATTATGTTAGGGAAAAGTCAATTGTACATGAGAGTTTTGCACACTTTTGACCAAAGGAGCTGCCCAGTGCATTATCATCCTGCATGTATGTGATGTGTATGCTAGTGATAAAAAGCACAAAATCTGACTATATTCATTATGAATAGGTATTTTATATGCCTGGGCAGCTTTTATGGAAAGACCTATTTTCATGGTAATTTGAAATCATGAAAGAAACGGTTTTATGAAGATATGTGGCATTGATTTCTTAGTATATGTAACTTTCAATCATGGTTTTAGGATTATGTGAATATATTATAAGTCATGGTTCGCCTGTGGCATAGTGGGTGACTTGTAAACCTTCTGACTGCTTAGCCACTTACTGCATGGGTTTGATTTCCATTTGGGGTGAATGACTTAATGTTGGAATGTTTTCCATCTGACCTGTGGTGCATGGCTGGTTCTACCCACGTTTGTCTGGGATCATTCTCCACCAAAATGGCTGGACATTGCTATCAAGATCATGATTGGTCTCTGCAAAATGTTACAAAAAACAAACATAAATTAAGTCACAAGAAATCGCTCCAGATCTGTCCATCATGTTTATACTCATTGTCTTTTCTTGTTTTTGGAATACATTGCATTATTAAAATTAAGGTCATTTACACTATTGCCAAGTTTTTTATTGGAGAACTTCAGATATGCTGGGTAGTATGACTGGCACACTGCAGGTCATCTGTTAGAAACATGGAACTTTTTGCCTAGATTGGTCTCAAACCCATTTGGAGACTTGTCAGAGGAGGTAAATCCCTTTCTTAACTCACTTGGCAAAGGGTAACACATTCAGCTTAGTAGTTGTGATGATTATTTAGTGTTTTAATGTATATGTCTAAAGAATAAAGGTCAATACAGATAGAAACTGTTTTTGTTTTGTTTTCTAAAATGTATTCTATAATGCTCAATAAATGCAGGTTATGATTGGTGGTTATGTACACAGTTAAATGTCATTTGTTTATGACTTTTTATATAAACTATTTTTTAACTATTATTTTTGAAAATTTCACTGGACTTAGACCATTATTTATTGTAAACATTTTGATAAAACCCACAAAATATCATAAAGTTATTTTAATCAGGTTAAGTACTTTGTATTTTATCCAGTTAAAATCACTAGTAAGCATATTTGGTCTAGTGGTTAAGATGTTGGGCTCTTGATTTAGGAGTACCTGGTTCAAAACTCAAAACTGGTCATGGAAGGTTAATCTGTGAGCACAACAATTTTTGCACATTGTTTCAGATACCGGTACTCATTATCTGAGTACAGGTTCTACCTAGGAACTTGAAATTGAAAGGAATAAATATAGTCCCAATCAACTATAAACAAATAGGTTATTAGGTAAATTATAATAGAAGATTATGTAAAGAAATGTAATTAAATACAGATGGATTTATGCAATTTATAAAGAAGATACTAAGCAGTAATTCTAGGTATATGTAGAACAATGGTTGTTATCGTAATACGTTCAACCCATTTTAAGCAGCATCCTAAAATAAATAGTCATGGTTTGTTTTTGTTTCTAGACAACACCCAACACAATGGTCATTTTGACATCCAGTTATAATTGGTGAAGCAGACCTTAGACATTTGAGCAATACCTTTAACATTTGGGTAAACTACGAATGAAGCAAATTACTTAAAGGAACAAAAAATAACAATCACAAAATATCAATGTCCTACAGTATTTATTAAAACCACAGTATTGTATAAACATTCAATGGAATGAAAAATGGTTATTCATAGGAATAAAAGCACATCCTCTCTATCATAAGCATCTACTAGAAAGCAGGAAGACAGCATGCTAAATGCAACACAAATCTTAAAGCAATCAGACATTACATGCAACAAGCCACAAATCTTATCTTCCAAGTGTTAACATAAAGATTATCACAAACTAAAGGACCTTACACCATTTTTCAAGAAGTATTGTGTATGCTAACATACAGAGAGAAAGACCAGTGGATCCAAATATTTTATATTGTTAAGGAACTTTTAAAGAAAGTAAAAACACAAATTATGTGGTTCCTCTAAGTAACTTCCAATTGTAACATAGTAAATACCATTAATAATGTACCGGTAATATAAACAATGCTGCAATTATTCAATAAATGGATCATCATTGTTTCATAGCTTACGTATGCTTCACTCATTGCGTATCATATTTTAATTATTCAAGACAACTGTGGCAGCCATTTAACCTAGACCATTTACCTCTTAGTTATCAATGTCTCTTTTCATACAAAACATAAAAGTCATAAAAGTGAGTTCAGTTCAAAGTTCAGAATCCAATTCACAATGACCGTTAGCGAAAAAAACTATGGCAATGCAGAAAGTTATGTTTTCTTTTCATTGCATTGCTCTTTAACACCTTTTTTATGCACCTCAGTCGGTCCCTTTTGCCAACTGACCATTCCAAGGTGGTAACTGTTGGATTTGCTCTTTTGTTTAATAAGTGATAAGAGATTTGCTCTTACTTTTACATTTGACTTGCACATGAATCCCTTTGTCCTGTGCCTTTTCAAATTTGGGTACCTGTGACAATGCTCACAGGCCTTTTTTCATATTGCCTTGTATTTATGTACAAGTGTGAAAATAATGGTTGGTTCCTGAATGAAAAAGGATTTCATGCCTTACTCTATATACTATAATCCATTTGATAAATTGTACACACTGAGTACTGTAAATGATTTGCAACCATAACTTGGCAATTTAGAAAATTAGTGTTTATTTTTTTTTCATCTTAACTCGATTGAAATTTAAGGAAAGCAAGATATTATCATAGTGCCACACCAGAATGCTGTTATCATGTGTATAAATGTTGAAAATTATAGAGACTAGGTTTGAGAAGCATATACAACAATCAGCAATACTTTCAATAACAAAAACAAAGTAACAACTTAATAGCATGCTTATAAATTAAAACATAATTAAGCATATAATTGCTTAATAAATTGTAACACAATTAAGCGTAATTGCTTATCAATTATAACATAAGCATGAGAAAAAGAAACAATTCACAGTAAAATAGCCTCTATTAAATATACTTATAGCATAAAGCGTAAGATTTGTCAGAAGGAAATAAAAACAATCATGTCTTCTCACAACACTTTGCTGACAAAATACAATGTGGATATAATCAAGCTTTGATACAAAAAAACAAACATTTTGCAAACAGTGCTCAAAACTTTAAGGTGAATTAAACAAATGAACATTTCAATATACAAGTATATGTGACATATATCACAATTGTCTTTTATATTACAAACAAGTCACTTAAATAAGTTTAATACTAAAATGACAAAAAAAATAACCGACCAATACTAAATTAGTTTCTACATTGCAGCCATTATATAATATCAAAATATTAATTTAGCCTATAAAAAAATCAAATGCAAGGATTGTTATTTATTACAATGATTGAGTGCATAATAGCGATCATAAAAAGTATGGAAACTATACACTCTGAATCATTGTATAATTAATGAAATTAATTATCTTTTGATAAAAAAAATATAACTGGACAAAAAAGGCAAATAACAATAACCATCATTTTCTATAACAAACAACAAGTTCCAGTGACAAAATGGCTCCAAACATACATCTATTGTCATAAAAAACAAAAATTAATATACAGGTAATGGCTTATCACATCCTTATTAAAGAACAAACCAACAATCGCACAATCTATCATTGTCAAACTGAAAGAATAGGCAACCTTGCATTTTTTTTTAAATTTTAATTTTTATGTTTTGTCTGCAAGAATTTACCAGGCTTCAATTTTTAGTGTCTTAACTAAAAGCTGTCTGATCATGACTTGCAGTGTATTCAATATGTATATTTACCTATGTATGTAGTATGCAACGACAAAAGTAATTGCAAATTTTTGTTAATTGCCATGTTTATATGTTTCAACTCTTAGCCTGCTAAGCAAAGATTTATTAAGCCATGGGTAACCTTTGTTTGTTGGGTTTATCGACAGTATTTCAGTTATCTGGAGACATTGTCCACTTTAAGCAGATACAGCGCTGCCTTCACTGTGTATAGCATGTCGCGCACACCTGGCATGATACAACACCCAATCAAATTATCCTTATATTTGCTTGAGCGATAGCAAGGGAGCTATGCCACTACCATTTTTAACGGCTTTATATCATGGCACAGGATCGAAACTGGGGCTTCCCGTACCTGGAGCCGAAGATCTACCGATTGTGCTACCAGATCTGGTATAAATAATTTAAATCTGACTGGATTAAGATTCTCAATATTTGCTTAGTCTCTTTAAATATGTCTTGTATTCTAGAAATGAAGTTGTGAATAGCTTAATGAATGTATGTAGCATTTATAATTAAATTTACTATGAGTCATAAAGCTAGCAGGCTAAGGATTTAAGAATCTGTAAATTGTAGTAGACAAAAACATTGAGCTTAAAAAACAAAGAGTAAATGATCCCTTTTTAACATAATGGCACAGATGTACGACTTCAAACATCTGTAACATAATGGCACAGATGTACGACTTCAAACATCTGAACAAATTTTATAACAGTCATCATTTTAAAATTAGGCCAACATATATTACAAATATACACTGCTCAAGTATCAATAATACGGAAAAATTGCATATATTTTTCAATTTTATTGGAAAGAAAGAAAAGGACCATATATTCTTAAACTATTTAACAAGAACTATTATCAAAGATATGAATACTCCTAGATGCTTCACCACAGTAACTGTAACCATAAATCTAACAAAGGGCCATAATTCATGTATAACCAATAACCCGACAATGATATGCACAACAAGGCTTGGTACATAAAAACCCTGTACAGTTTTCATTCAAATCTGATGAAGAGTGGCTGAGAAATAGCAAAACAAAATTCTTGTCCAAAGATGAGACTTCAAAACAGCCTCCATGTTAATTTGTATCTGGGGGTATAACTACGTGAATACAAACAATGTGCAAAAACATTAAATGTTAGGTAAACAAAAAAAACCCTATTCAATCCATTTTCACAAAGAATGTCATAAATTTGAGCAGCTATAGACCACATTCATTGTGTCCTGTGTCTTCAGCTATCAAAGTGAATTGCTTACCAAGAAAAATATAAATCCCATTCCCATTTCCCGACATTTGCTTACACACACTGATCTTGTCAGTCAACCTCAGAGCCTTGTTTTGGCTGTTAAAATGGCTGCTTTGTGAAATATGTCAATATATGGTCTATCAAAAAAGGCATGTATACATATAACCAACTATTGCACAGCATGATCATATTACTGACATTGTGTAACTTTAAAAAACGATGTCAGAATTATATAAGCATGCTTAGACTTACGATAAACAAGAAAATACAACAACAGATGTTCACCAGTACAGGTAATTAGCAGTCGCTAATGTTTTTATTATAAAATTCAAAGCCCAAGCACAAGAACATTAACAATAATCCTATTGGCTAGATTTAAAATTTAATTTAAATTCAACCAATCAGATGCCCGAGAATGGTATAAAAATCTTAACCTTATTATTTTCTATCTTTGTGGTCCGGGAGACTCGGAAATAACTATTTCCAGCATGAACTTATCTGATTGCTTGGGTGTAGTTTGAATACTGACAAATAATTGAGCTTCATGTTTCATAACAAGGGGCCTTGGAGCCATGGAAATACTATTTCCAGCTTGAATCAGTCCGATGGTTGGGTGTAGTTTGAAATCTGACCAATCGGCAGCATCCAAACATTTCAGGCAAGGGTATTAACGAATAATATGCTTTAGGCTACTCTTAGACTCAAGCTAAATGTAATATAACTATCGGCCTAGAGCCATTTCAACTGGTCATAGATTATATTTATACTTTTATTTTAGTATGATTCATTCCCAAGACATGGTCTCCACCTGATGATACATACATAAGATCGTAAATATACACTGTGTATGATTTGTAGCCTTACAAACGCCATACATAGTGAAGTCAATATGGTGGACTTGTGATGTCAAACGGGTTCATAGCATTTTGATGACACCCTGATCCAAAATAAATGATAATTTCAATAAACTTACATAACATGAATGAACAGATTTATACTTAAAAAAGATTTGAGCAAAGTTTAAAAGCTGGATATTTAACTTTCACTCAGCTACAGTCTGTCTCATAACTTGGATAACTAATCAAGACAACTGAGGTAGGTGAGAATTCCTGAATGATATCACAAGCAGTGTTATTTCATTGCTTTACTCAGCACTGGCTAATTAACTAATTACACCGAATTATAAATTATCTGGTCACACCAATACATCTCAGACTGACAAAACCAGAAGTTGTATCTATAAAGAATCTTAGTTATTTATTAACATATTTTTTTTAAAATAATAAAAAAAATAATAATAAAGAAAATGATAAAAAAAAATCCAGATTAAAAATGTTCCCTGATTGTTATTTTAAGAACTCTTGTTTTGTTTTTGAAATACACAGCAGTGATCAATTAAGATCATTATAGTGACGTTCTATTATTTTGATGTAGACAAATGAGTGGGTAGATCCACATGCGCACCACAGGTCAGGTGGAAGACCTTTCCCCTTTGAGTCTTTCGCCCCGAATGAGACTTGAACCTAACGAGAAGCTATGCAGTCAGAGGAGTTACAAATTGGTGACTATAGGCCCCCAAACTTTTCTGATGTCAACACTAAGAAAATGTCTAAATGAGACAAAATAATTCAGATTCTTTATAAACATCATGCCAGTAGATATGATTGTCCACTTTACATCATTTTATATAGCGAAACAAAGTATAGCATTAAATGCTGTACACAGCTATCTATCAGTCTTATTAACATAATTAAAGAAAAAAAAGAATCGAACATCATGTTTGAGTAGACTGCTCTTTAAAGTTAAAAGTTAAGCTAAGATTTAAATTAGTTACATAAAAGATTTATTAAAGTGCAATAAAAATGTTAGCACAAAAACTCATTTATCTTTGTACATTTAATTCATACGCAGATCTAATAACATGAAATCTGTGTCATTAACTGCATTAAGACTAGCATCATAAGCCTTTAACTGTGAAGTATAATGTTTAGATAATTAACGGTAGATAACAAAAAAAAATCAAGAGCTAGCAAATTTTACAATGATATTGCTAAATGTCATATTTAGACAATTTTTATCATTTAAAATGGATATTCACTGGTGCAAAAAAAAACTTAAAGGAAATGAATGTCTTTATACTGGTATAATTCTAAAATACTTTGGCACAAAAAATTATTGCAAATCTGCACAGCTGTTAAAATGCTGTCAAACATCACATAAATTTCACAAGTTCTGCTAAATATTGTTAATATATAAGAAAACCTACTCTAATTTCATCATTTGAGTCTATAAAAATGCTTCAACATATCACAGCTGCCTGTATATGTTTATATAAGATATAAACAATAATCAAAATATTTTAGCACTTAAATCATATTTTCTTTTTCTTTTCATTAGACTTAAAAGTGGTATCTGCCAGTATTCCTTTAATTAATACACATACCAGTATGCAACCACTGCTTTGGGGAATTTGGTAATACTTTTTTGTAAACCAGTACTTTAGTCGTTAAAAAGAGGATTTTGAATGCTAACTTTATTGTTAAGACTGTACTAATCGCTAAAAAATACTCTAAATGTTCAGTCTTTCCAACTCTTTTTAAAGCATGATGGTGGTCTCTGCTAAAAAGATATTAACATCAGAGCAGATTACCTTGATGACTATATAAAAGTTAGTGGTCACATGGTTTTCTAAGTTTAAAAATAGCTTCCTCTGCAACTTGGCTCGGATAGGAAACACCTGTTTGCAGTGACGAGTGGGGATTATCATTGACTGTTCACACACATCTTTGGCATCAATGAACAGCATTTTGCAAGACCTTTTGAGGTACCAATGAATTTAGTTACTTGCAAAAAAATGTTTGGGCCAAACTGTCAAATACCACTTTTAACTAATACGACATCATAAACAGCATAGCTTCAACAACACATACGCTGCTAAGTAGAACAGCCAAGTGATAATATAACATTACTATGACGTCTAGTGGTTAAGACATTGGACTCAGGATTGGAGGGTCCCAGGTTCCAACCCCCAAACTGACCACGTGATATAAGTCCTTAAGCAAGACTATTCACTGCACATTGCTCCAGGATTCAGTACCTGAGTATTGGTTCTACCCAAGAAGTGTGCAGTCAAAAGGGATTAATATAAGTTGAAAGAACTTTTTTTCCAAATGACTATAAGTAAGTAGGTTTAAACCAAAGTTACTATGACAACTAAGTTTATGATTAATACAATTTTATAAGAATTGTGAAGGTATAATTTTTAATAAAATACAAATAAGTATGCTATTTCAAAGCCTTAACAAGAGTAAAAAGATTATTTAAAAAAGTGCTGTTATAGAAATATATGTGTAGTTATAATGTAAGTAATTATATGAAGTATACAGTATATAAAGTGGTAGTAAAAACATTTCAGGTACATACACTTCCATTGGAAATGCCTGAACAGCATGTCACATGTGCCCTTTTTGTGGATAGAAATACATATATGGTACTATTGAAAATTTACATTGTTTACAGTTTAAACAGGCTTACACATTCAATCAGCATTTCCCTCATTTTTAAGCTTTCAATGTATAAAAAGGCTTATTTATCTAATCAGTAATTTGCTGTGGTTATAAAAAGTGTAATATTGTTTTTTACGCTATTTAAGCAGTCAAAACATTTGTTTTTGGTTGAAAATGTATATACAAGCTTATAATAAACACCCTATCTGTATATTTTCATAAAGCAATATTTAATTTTATACTAATATTTTAAGATGTCAAAACTTTTACACTTTTTTGTGTCCAATCAAAGAAAAGGTAATACACATCAATATATCCTCTCATAGAACAGTAGATATGCCTGGGCCCTTTCAACAGATGCTTCGGTGACTTCATTAACCCTTGAGTCGCTGATGTGGTACCACCGTCCAGGGGGCACAAGCCCCTCTATCGCCACATCATCTACTGGTTCCCGGCTACAACAGTCAGGGTTTGAAACACAGCTGGCGTACTTGTGCAGGTACTCCTTTAATGTGACATTGTGTTTGTTAAGAAAGTTGTTGAGTGTGCCAATGTTTGGCCGCACCTTCACATACGCCGTATAATGTCCAGATGTGAGTCGGCCACTGTGCTCCACGACACCGTACAGAGAATAGAGGATCTTACGCTGACCTGCCTTGATTCCCTGTTGTAACATAGTATTATAAGATGTAATAAAATAGTTATATATAGTCTTATTATGAATATAATAAGATAACAAAAGAAGGCAAGTAATTTGTATTTGTTAGAAATTGCCCACATTAGTTGTCAAGGCTCAGATAACATGTCATGATTACTTAAATGTATGGGGCGCCTGTGGCGTAGTGGTAGAGTCGCCGATTTGTAACTCCTCTGACTGCTTAGCCTCTCACCAAGTGGGTTTGAGTCCCGCTTGGGGCGAAGGACTTAATGTGAGAAGGTCTTCCAGTTGACTTGCTATGCACCGTTGGTTCTTCCCAGACATGTGTCTGGGGTCTTCATCCACCAAAAAGCTGGACATTGCTATAATGATCATACATGGTTGCTGCAATGTATTTCAAAAACAAAACAAAACAAACATACGTAAATATACATCCAATGTCTTTATCTAGGAAAGAACAACTAACATTTTGACATTGGTTTAGTAATAGTAATTATTTCATTGATTAATATTTGAAAATAACGAACCAAAGAAAAACAAACTAGAACAGTCAGTAGACAATGCACTCCGTTTTCCTAAGTGCATGATAGTATAATGAAAATCCTAACTGGAAAAAGTGTCAATTTAGAGTTTCATGCCCTTTTAAAACCTGTTAACGTTTTGATATTAAACAGGAACTCAATTTAAGCATTTTAAGCCTTTGCAAATCTGTTAATGTTTTGACAGTTAAAAAGAATTCCAAGTTTGAATTTGCATATCCTTAATGGTTTTTCTAAAAAATGGACCACAACAAATGCTATTCAGAGGGCAATGACAAAAGCTCACTATTTTTCCTTCAAACAAATATCTACAGAAGATGCTTAGATCTTGTATTGTCATATCATCAGACTGGCATCCAGAAAATTGTTCAGACTTTTTTGTGTGTAAATTTTATAGCATAAATTGGGTTATATTTCCAATATGAAAAATATATTTACAATATTTACTGAAAAATTCCAAACAAGGACAAAACTACTATCAGACATTCCAAACTTTATCCCACTAACAAGATTTTTGTGACAAAGTCTGTACAAACTGTTACTTGGTTATTTTTGTACAGAAATTTTAAGAAAATTTTCAACTGTTTTAGATAATATGCAGCAATCTTGTGATAAATTCCATATGGATCAATTTTACAATTTTACCAGTACCAAAATGCATTTTCAACATTTGACAAATATTAAATTTATAATATACAAGACATATAGTGCCTTTTACCTGAGTTAGAGCACTGCAGTATGGAGCAATATCCAAAAGAAATGGAAAGTCCACATGTCTATTCACCTTCCTGGAACTGAATCCAACCTGAAGACAAGAAGTACAGCTTACAGTGATCAAATGAACTTTATTGTTTTTGAATGAAAAATATTAATACAATCGAGAATATTATTAGGTGTCCAAATGATTGCTTTGTTTATTGTCCAACCATAAGTATTTCAGTTTTCCAGAGGTGTTCACATGAATTAGACAAAGAGCCGCCCGCAGTATGATAGCATGTTGAGAACACCTTACATGTAACCTTCCCAGGAACATCATCCTCGCACTGAACTTGACCAGGTCTTCAACAACCCTAATAAGCATATGCAAGAAAACAGTTTCATATTTTAAAACTTAAGTATGTCCTGGCCTAAGATTGATCCCAAAGCCACCCATACATGGAGCCTAAGCTTGGCTTCTGGTTTAGTCTTAGTCAACATTATATGAGCGTCACTGAAAGTCCATTTCAGTAATATGCCAACAGTTGACATTCAATCATGCCCTTCAATCTGTGACTGAGGTAGAATTTGGCAGGTTACCAAATAACTTAAATAGCTGGTCAGTCTAAACGTTCTATTACTTTTTTTCTGAACACATTGCTGTGACATTGCAGCTATGATAACTATAACATTGTCCGGCTATTTTGACAGAGGAAAACCCAAACAAATGTCTTGGTTGAACACCATGCCAGCTGGAAGACCTTCCCACATGGAGTTCTTTGTCCCCATTGGAATCAGACCCACTTGGTGAGCAGTCAGTGTAGTTATTAGGCGACTCTACCACTACGCCACAGGCGCCCCCTAAACACTCTGTAAATTTTGGACAAATAATTGTATAAGATTAAGAAAATAGAAGCAAGCTATGGCCTTGTTACTTAACATCATAATATTTCCTGTTGGTAAGCAACACCACTGATACAGATAGATATCGCATTTTCCTTTTTTTAAATCTTAATATTCAACCACAGAACCTGTTAAGCTCTGCTGGACTTAATGGTTTAAATTTTGACCTCCTATCCTTGGGGATGTCAACCCCTGAAGTGACATTGTCTATGACCACTCTGAATTTCAACTTGTGTTATTATATAGGTGTAGCAACTAAAGTCATCCTAGAGGTAGTAACTCACCTGCTCAAAGCGTTTCAAATGCAGAGTCAGTACAGCTGGTGGTTGGAAGATCAAGTATTGCTTGTTGGCATTGGAATAGACCATTTCTTTTTTCTCTGTAATGATAGATTAAAGAAAAAATATTATAATTAGATAAGCAAAACATGAAAAATACAATGTTGTATGTAAAAAACAAGAAACATGGCCATGCCACGAAACCAGGTTTTCATCGATTTAACAATTTAACACAAATTTTTAAGCAGAAACTGTTTTCCTATTTTTAGTAACAGTGACCTTGACCGTGATCAGACTAGCCCCAAATCTAATCCCAGGCTAGGTCTTCATGCAAGATTGTTATATCCAAAGTTTCGGCAAGATTGGTTTATCCAAACTGAAGTTATTTACCGCAAAGTTTTATTTATAAGACGCACACAAAGATAAGACGCACCCCCTCTTCCAGATCTAGAGTCAAGGAAAAAAGCAAATTCTCAAAGACAAGACGCATCCCCTATTCACTATCCATCTGGCCGCCATTAAGCAATTTCCCGCGTCGCCACATGGCTTGATTTGACTCAAGGGAACATGTTCCAATTGTTCCGTAAATCTGTGTTTGCGCCGAGTGCTTATTATTCTTTAAGTGTCTTGAATAATATGTTGCGACTGTTTTCCTAGCAAGACCGTGTGTATTGTGTAACGTTATGACACTCTACCCCCACCCACCCCCAGTATATCGTTTACACGCCAGACAGGATATTCTCGCAACTATCCAAGCCCTACACAATTGAGAGATGAGAGAACATCCTGTTTCATGAGGCAGGATGTCATAAAAACAATTACGTTTTCGGCCTGTAATTAAGTTCTCGACACATGGGACAAACATACAAATGACAATTAAAATAACAAATAAAGGCTTTTAAATGTTCATTTTCACACCAGGGTATTGAAGTGACCGCTTACAATCAGTTATTTCTATGCACCTGTGTAATTTTTAAGGATGATAGACCATCTATAAACATCAAAAGAGGTGTTAAAATTCGTCTGCACAAATAGCCAATGCACATTTTATTGTTATTGTTAAGTGGGTTTTCAATATCAACTTAAAAATTATTCGTAGTTAATATTCAAAATAAAACAAATTTCAAATCAAAGTTGATCAACTGAATAATACCATTTTACTTAGACGATGATAACAGCGTCGTCAATGAATATGTTCGTTTCACTTCGCCGATTTTGTTAGAATAAAGTGATATTTATGCAAAAGTATATTTATATATTTTTTTTTTTTTATACAGAAACGAATTTAAATGTCTCTTTTTATGTTAAAAGTCAAATTTTAGGTAAAAACAACGTAACGTTTCCCTTAAAATAGCACAATACAGTTGTCTATGGCCGATACTATTGGCAACAGTCTCTGTGGTCGGATTAGTCTAAGGGTCAATTTTGGTCTGGGGAAAAAAGGGGAAAACTTTATTTAGCATGGATAAGACGCACCCCCCACGTTTTTATCATAATTTTGGGCAAAAAAACTGCGTCTTATCTATAAAACTTTACGGTACCGGAAACCCTCTGTTTGATGCCACTTGCCCACATGCACACCACTGCCATACACAAATCTAATAACCAGGATTTTCATTGAAAAACTGGTTAAAAATGTCTACATCACAATAATTCAATGTCCTCTTATGAATATGGATAAATGTTTTTTTTTTCTTACTTTACACATTCAGAATTTGCACTGCCCAACTCTCTTTAACAGAAGTGGATCATGTTTGTAAATTATATCGTGGCATTAAACTGCAACTAAAGTACAAGTTGGATAACGATAAACAAACCTCCAAATTACAACACCGCTTTTTTCAACCCCTTTATCATTAAAGCTAATAAGAAAGAATAAGGCTATTTGAATAAAAGGCTTCAATTAAGAGTCTTTATATTGGTCATATTAACTATTACTTTGTAGTGTAATGAGTTTAATAAGAATAAAACTTTTTTTATGAACTCGCATGGCAGTATTAGGTGTTCATTTTCAGACAATAAACTTGATGTTTTGTATCATTATGTAAAATCTGTGATTCAGAAATATTTTGATCAAAAGCATGTTATGACATTAAATAAGAGACACTAATGCCAAAGGGTATAATATATAAGTTTATAAGCACACACACATTCAGCTTGTATATTTTGCAGCACATGATTGGTGAATATTCACACATTTTTTATGTTTAAACTTTTCCAATAAATTTATTCTTTGTCACAGATAGCTTTGTCAAAATATCTGACATATGACATCATAATGGCATTTTTGTCTAATTTTGACATTGTCACATACCTCTGAACAGGTATGACACATTTATATCAGTCTATGATGAATTACTCACTGAAAAAGTTGACACTGTGTACTGAACAGACAGTTCTTAGGAAAACTAAAGTTGATGGTGACAATATATACATTGTTGAGCATTTACTGGGAATTCTGAAACATAAAGCTGGATAAACTTCCCTTCCTAGAAGTTACCTTTATGTGGGTGGTTTTTGTACTTCAGCATTGTACAATTCTTGCATCCAAACTTGTTATTGCCAGTAAGCAGCTCTGCGGCAGTAAACTGGTGTAGGCAGGACTCTATGGAGCATTCCCCAGAAATGGGGTGGTACCTGATAGACAAGACACAATGTTGTAGAGATCTTTGTATTGTACTGTATCAGTTAAATATACACCCATAACAGAACTATGCAGCATTGAACTAAGGTAGGCTGAAGGGCTTTTTTCCTTCCTTAGTAGGAGCTATTTACACACAACCTCCCCTCAGATCATTTCTTAAAAATCATGCAGTTTTCCACAAAAAGTAACCGTACTTCAGGTTTTTTCATTCCCCTTTAAGGAAGAAATCATGCTTCTCCCCAAAAAATTATAGGGCATGGGCCCGTTCCCCAGGCAGTGAAAAAAAAAGCCTTGGGCTGGATTCTATGAAACTTTCCCCTAAGCTTCATTGGTACCTGGGAAATTTCAATGGTACCTGGGGAATTAGACAAAATGTATAAGAGTTTTTTTAAAAACCAAAAATGCATTGTAGATGTATTTATCACTACAGAGAAATTATCTTTACGAATAAAACACTTTCTGAAGAAAATATGAGTTGAAAAACTTATTTTAAAATCTTATTTAAATATTGGTAAAATTTGATAATAACGACCAAAAAGCACTAAATCAGATACAAAATGCTTTACAATGCGAAGTTAATGTACTTGCCTGCAAAACTTTAACCTGAGCACTGCGAGGACCTACACCAAAGATCAGGTGAGTAGATAGCTCCTCTTATTTACAGAAATGTTCAGCTTAAATAACCTGCAAACAATACTTTCTGCCATAAAGATGAGGGTTTTATCTTTACCACTTACCTCTCGGACAGTATATTGATGGACTTTCTCTGGCCTTCCTTCTTTAATTCCTTCTTGCTGTAACTACTGAGCTCTGGATTCACCTTTTCTTCCTCTTCTTGAATCTTCTCTTCCTCTCCCTTTATTTCCAGTTTGGTTCCAGCAACCTGGCCTCCAGCATCTCCTGACTTGGCCCCTGAGACTGTCTCTCCAATATCTACCAAAGCTGGTTCATTGCTTAAAGTGACACGACTGAGGTCGCTAGAAAGGGACATAGATGATCGGTCCCCTATACTTAAAGTGCTAATCGTGGACGTGATATCAGTCAGAGCTCCATCTATTGAGTCTTTACTAGTACTTGCAGACATTTCAACCGTGCTTATAACTTTACCTGTATCTGTACCTCTATTTTCAGCCAGACATTCTTTATTTTTTACACTAAGCTCCTTGCTAAAATCCATACCGTTCACACTTTTTTCACCATTTAAGAGTCTATTCTCAATACAACCATTCATTTTACTATGATCTCTGCCAACTGTTTTCACAGGCGTATCACAGACATTGTCAATTGTCATAGTTTTATCTAGATCACTATTGGGACATGGTCCATTCATATTTCTAGGAGGCTCGGGCAAGGTAAAGCTTGCATCATAGTTTGATACTTGCGAACCTTCTTCATTCACATGTCCATTAATTACACTGAATGATACACTAACATTATTCTCTCCATTTGAGATATAACCATTAAGTATAGGTCTGTCTGTAGTGTTTTGACGGTGGGTAGACATTGATGGGCAATTTTCAATGTTGGTCTCGACATTAAAGCCATTACATGTGTGCATATTGCTGTCACCTGGTAGCGAGGTAGACTCAGCCTTAGTGGATAGGGAGTCTGAGATTGACGGACCCTCACTTGACAATGGGAGGTCCTCTATGGCACTGTTAATACTGTCACTGTTCGTCTTGGTGTAGCAGCGGGATGTGTCACTCTCCAAGTTGTCTTCCACATCAGCATCTGATTAGAAAAGTTCCAGTTTAAATGTGTAATACTTAATGTATTGTCATATATCCCATTATTCTCAACTAAAAAAACTCCATACTGTTGGTACATGTCAACATGACACCTTGGTCTCTCACTGCATGGGTTCAAGCCCCAGCTCAGGCGAGCACTTCATTTAAGAAGGTCGTTCAGCTGTCATACCTTGAGCCATTGGTTCTAACCAGACATTTATCTAAGGATCATCTTTCACCAATGATAGGTGGATTTTGCTATTATGCTCAAAATGTTTCACTGTTATTTTTCTAAAAAACAAAAAAACAGACACAAAAAACAACAACACGACAACAAATTGTCAAATTCAGACGATTCAAATAAGTTCTGATTCTATTTATAAGCATTGTATAAAGCATCATAGGAGGTACTGTTATTTTACACTTATAACTTTGTATTGAGTATTAATCACCACAAATAAGAATCAACAACACAAAACACATTATTCTCAGGTTACAGATCTATACATTATCCCCACATCATTACTTTCCTACTATAATTTCACATCATTTTAACAGTCACTATATAATATAAATCAACTTCACAAAGTATAGAATTCTCTTATTAGTGAATGAGCGATTTACAAACCACGGCTAAACTAATGCCATAATGAAGTTCTATAAACAGAAATATACACCATCTATAAACTATTTTCATTTTGTTTAATATCATCCCATAAAAAAACCCCTCATGTCCACAAATCATTATTCATGTTCACTTAACTTAAGAAAGGTACATATATCAAAGAACCTTTATAGAAAGCTTCACTGTATCAAGTCACTCTTTAACAATAATTTAAAGAAGATGTCATCATTTCCTATTTATACATAATATAATATTCTCAAGTGAGCTATCCACATCAGGTTAAAGTATCCTTAAATCATCTGTATAACTGTTTTCTGATGTTACTCATTACAGTTACATCGCATCCAGAAATAAATTCACAAGACATATCAATAACTCGAACTTTTCTAACAAAAAAATCTAAACTCACTCTTCACTGTCTTAAATATCTTTTGAATTGGTGACAACTTTAGAAATTTATATCTAACCTGAGTGATGTTTCTATAAACCAAATAAGCCAGATATGTATTCTTATAATAAATATTTTGTTTGTCATGTAATTCCTGCATAAATTAATATCCACTGCTCAGTGATGGCATGTCTGTTTATGTCACACGACCTTTGATTTATAAATATAAATTTTTACCTTATATGGAGGATTCTGGGATGAAAGGGAGGATGCATGTTAGTATGTAAAGCTTTTATCTACACTAGCACACCTTGCTGTTCTATGACACATACTCTATCACTTGCCTCCTGACAAATTTTCTTTGCACAATGGTGTTACACCACTTGTATTGAAACTGTTGTTTTTTTAAGCATAAATTGCAGTGACACTACTTTGGTCAATATAGCAACATCCAGCTATTTTAATTAAGGAATACCATAGACAAATGTCTAGAGTGAACCAGCGGCACACCAAAGGTCAGCCAGAAGACCTGCTAACAGTTAGTCCTTTGCCCAAACTAGGGACTCAAACCCACATAGTGAGATGTGAGCAGGCAGAGGAGTTACCAATCTGCAACTCTACCACTTTGCCACAGGCTCCACTATAGTTACAACAACCATAGGGCAACAGAGTTTGGGCCCTATACCACAAACAAACCTAGTGGTGAACCAGCTTGCCAATCATTTATTGCAAACAGTCCAAATTTATACACTACTGTTATACCTCAACGTTGATGCATGTCTTTATAAGAATTTGTACTTCCGACATATTTAGTCTGTTGCAAACTCTTGGCCTGCCCAGCACAAATTGATCCAGCCTATGCAAATATGCGAGACCCAGGTCAGACAGGATTGAGCTCTAGTATTTTGCCTTGCTACCTAGCATGTAGCTTTTACTGGGTTTATCGTCCCACCAACAGTATATCAGTTATTTGGAAACTGTGACCACTTGAAGCAGATATAGTGCTGCCTTTCAATACATATAGCATGCCGGGAACATCGGGCACGATACCACACCCAGTCATATTATCCGGGCCAACCACTCATGGAACTACCCTTATATTTGCTTGAGCGTTAGCATGGGAGCTATACCACTACCATTTTCATCGACTTTGGTATGTCACGGTTTGGGATCAAACCGGGGGCCTCCCGTACCTTGAGCCAACACTCTACTGATTTCATTTCCAGGTCCAGTACTAAGCATGTAGTATTTTAACAAAAAACATTTTAAATATATTGTGTTAGTCTGTGGAATTACAAGTCAGCAACTCAACCTCCTAATCACAGGATGGCACAAACAAATTTATCTCAAGTTGTTTCAGCAACCAGTACATAATTCCCAACATAATACCTGAATCATCCCACATTTCATTACAGCCACCTTGTTTCTCTCCATCTTCAGCATCTTCTCTTTCATTCTCATCTTTTTCCTGATCTTCTTCATCTTTCTCTCCATCTTCTGCATCTCCCTTGCCTTTAGGTCCTTTGTGCTAGAAAGATTGAAAAAAGCAAAAACAAAATGACAATTACTTTTCTTGTGGAACTGCAGTAGGATTGTGACACTAAACATTAATTTATGACAATATATAGCTAAAACTTATGGAAGAAAGAATCAGTTTATGTAGAATCTCCATCATTCACAGACCAGCATGAAATTATTCTTTAGATAAGAAGAGTATTTTTTATTCATTAAACTGTGATTTACAACACACACTAGCACTACAAATGGCCGATTAGAGAAAAAACCAAAACATATGCGGGAAAAATTGTGGTAAACACACAGATCATTAATAAAAATATGTTTTTTAACAAGTTTTGAAACTAGTGTTAACAGGTGTCACACATTGTCAAATTGGTGACAGAAAGCTACTTTTGGCAGAAAAAGAACCCTGGCAAATGTATAGGTAGAGACATTGGATCTCAGCAGGTCTGCTGGTAGACGTCTAAAAAAAGCTTTTTTACTTTCCATGAACCCATGAAGAGAAGGGATGAGGACTTTATAGTTTGCAACTTAATCACTCTCCCACAGGCCACTCTAACAACTCTTAAATAACTGCACAAAATACAACACTATAACATATACTTTTTGTTTCTTGCTGGCCTTCCTCTGTTTCTTGAGCTGATGTTTGGATGGTTTCTCATCCTTAGGGGCCCCGGCCTGGGCACCATCTGTCTGCTCCTCCTTTATCTCTAGCATTCCTGCTTTCTTTTTGCTGCCATATGCCTGATTAGGGCGCTGTGGCTGTAAATGTGCCAGTAACAATCATAAAAAGGCCTACTTACACAAATCAAATATCCTTGAGCTTTATTAAAACAGATATGCTGTATTAGGTTACTGGGGTTGCATAGTAATGATCTACATAAAATACACTTACTAAATAATCTACAATCACTTATCATCCTCTTTTATTTTGTTTATTGTTTGTTGATTTAATCGTCCTACAATCTGTCTTTCAGTTATCTAGCAACAGTGTCCACTTGAAGCATGTATAGCATGCTGTGAACATCGGGCATGGTACCACACCCAATTACACGATTCTAGAATGGGGCCAATCAGTTGCAGAACTAAGCTTATATTTGCTTGAGCATAAGCAAAGGAGCAGAGTAACAGATTGCTAGAAATCAAGACCAAATGCCATTACTAAAGAAAGAAATTGTGAAAGCGCAAACTTCTGTCATCATGCACATCTACATGCTAGGTCAAGTTAGTCGAGTAAGCTTCAGAAAATATTAACCATTTTAGCACGATTTCAGGCCAATTCGGGCACAGACTGATGTCATGCTTTTTTATAGGGAAGGACATACAAACAAACCCATGTAAAACTACAAATTAATAATGTTAAAGTGTATAATAATTTGTGTTAGCCAAATAAGGTGATCCCTTGTTTGGAAATATAAACAATTTAAAAAAACATCTGTATAATTACCTTTTCTTCTGTAACTGGTAAGGATAGGTCCAGAAATGGCTCTAGTATCTGTGAAATCTGGAACAAATTAACTCAATGAATTTATTGTGTCATGGTAGTATAAGCAAAACATCAGTCATTTATATATGATGGTAAAAATAAAAGATATAAGATTTCAATTAGCCCAATCACTGAAAAAAGTAGGTTTAAGCATATTTATAATTATTGATTATTTTAAGACCCTTTATAATAATTGCCTTCGATTAAACTTAGAATGATGAGGGACAATGGAAAATTAGAAATAGAGACCGCAAAGTATTATATAGAAAGTGCATAATATGCATGCTTAAATTGTGTGTTTTTGAATGCATCCCAGTGACCAAATATCAATGAGCAACATTCATTATGGTGGAAGAAGACTCAAACAAATGTCAAGGTAGAACCATCAGCGCACATCAGGTCAGATGGAAGAACTTTCCACATCAAGTCCTTCACCCAAACACAAACTTTATGGGAGGCTATGCAGTCAGAGGAGTTACTACTTATAGACCACTATGCCATGGGCACCCCTTGCTCAAATTACATAACTAATTACTTATTATTAAAATAACCAAGATAATTATCAAGCAGGGAAGTAGGTGACTTACATAGTTACATTCCTCACACACTACTGTACTAATAAGCTGCCCCCCAAACAAACACTCCACAAATGTGTGCTTTACTTCTGTGCCATATGCTGGAAAAGAAAACATTTACATGTTAGGTCTATTGTGAAACATAGAGAAAATATTCAATCTATGACTCTAATTTTGACCCTTTGATATCTGGCAAAACCTCAATAGGCTGGGGTAACCAGATTTCTTACACATTTCTTATGACCAACAGGCTGCATACAACTTAAACTGTCTCAGAATTCTACATTTGTTCAGGAATTTTTACAATTAAGCAGCAACTTATCACAAAACAAGTATTTGCAATAATCTGACTTACAGTCTTGTTTTCTTTTGATTCCTGTATTGCACATTATTGTATATTTAAGTTAATATAGCATATTAATACCGTTTTGCTTGTTAATTAATGTTTGTATTTAGAAGGAATAAAAAAATGACACAGATGAGTTTTGAACTCCAAGTTAAATATTTTTGTTATTTTAAAATTACCTTTTACTTTGTACTTTGTTTCTTCATCAACTTTCTTTGGATTAATACTTTCTGTCATTTTGAAATACTTCAAAATGCCACTCTGGCCTCTCTGGAAATCAAGAAATATACATAAATGTTAAACACCATAAAATATACCAGTCTAAAGAAAGGACACAAAAAAGCTTATCTATCTATATGCACTTAAATGATTATCTCTAGTATCTGCCACATTATTAAATTATAATGGTAATAGTCATAAACAAACAATGAACAGAGAACATTTGTTTCTTATGGATATGTGATTGCCAATGATTAAATTCTTTTAAAAAAGAGATTAAGCTATCATTAACTGCTATTTTGTAAGATGTTTAGAAAAACTTTTTTTAAGGAAGCAAACTGTCATTTTCAATATGTATACTATCTGTTAAGAAGCAATTCTCTGATCCACAACCCAAGTGCTGATTGCGAAGGTACCTTAATTTCCTCTGTTTTCATGTTGTCTAGTAGATATCTCAGGAGTTCATGGCTGTCCTGCTGCTGCATGCTCTTGAAGCGAGGCGCTCTAAAATAACAATCAATGTTTCTTAGTTTTAATGTTTGAAGGTGTTATTTTTGTTCGTTTCTTTCTTTTTTTTTTTTACATCACACCAACACAAGTATGGTCATATTGGCGACGTCCAGCTAATTAATGGTGGAGAAATACCCCAAACTTATGTCTGGGTAGACCCACCGGCGAACCGCAGGTTAGCTGGAAAGTGGTTGGAAAGGCCTTTCTGCTCACTTCCTTCGCATTTAGGGTTCCACCATACATGTACCTTAATTATGACATCTTCTGAAACAACAATAAAAGCTTTGATGCCAATCATCAAAGGGCATCCAACTGATGTTTTAAACAATAGAACATATTATCTAACTAATGTCTATAAAAATAAATAAATCAGAACATAAAAACATGTATGTTTATCAAATATTATGTTTGTGCATTTTGTATTGTGTACATTCCTCCTGGATTTTCACAGTCAGTTTGTATTTTGTGCTAAATCCTCTGTAGTCTTGTAATAAAATTAGTATGTAATTAAAGTATATACACTACAATTTAAATGTTATAAAATTGCAAACAACAGTTCTAAAATCACTTAGCACTGAAATAATTATGAATGGTAGTTTGTTTCACAGATGCTGTCATTCGCATGTCAATTAGAATGTGACACTTGATGTACGGTCGCATCCAAAAACCAACGATAACATAAGTCGCTCAGCGAGTCGTTTTGAGTTGAACGTTTAACTCGTTTCACTTTCGAATTTCCATGTTCATATTCTCCCATTATTTCACGTTTTCGTTTTGCAATGTTCTGAATCTGCGTTTTTCCGACACCAAGCTCAGATGCAACAGCACGACAACTTTTCCAACTGTTCAAAATTAACACAACTTGGACACGATCATCTAGTGTAAGGCACGTTCATTTAGACATGTTGATGTGTAATGCAATAAAGAACAACTGTTCCAGATATTCCATTACATTACTTTATCCAATTGCAGTTTGCGATTTATAATTGTATGTTTTAAGTTTTTAGCAAATCAATTTATCGTAATTAATACAAACATAACTTTGATTTACTTTTAAAGGAACCGAAGTCAGAACATGATCAATAAAAGTCAATACGAGCGGTAATAGGGCACACTCAATTAGGTGTGAATCGAGCCCGGGCTTGATGTGTACATCGACCCAGTGACATTACATAATTTTCCAGTTTGACGGCCGGTTGCAGTGATTAGCAAAGAAGGGCAAACGTGTAAATTAATTGCTTATTGTGTGGTCGTAACTAATGTGTGAGTGGATTAACGCGGTCGCCTATAAGGGGATAATTAAAGCATGTTTGACATGTTTATGTGCAGCCCCTGGACGCAGATCAGAGGTGGGCGCTTATTACATTACAATTACAGAACAAATATGATCGGGCGGCTTTGAAGTGGTTGCAAAGAGCAGGTGGTCGCCGGTTTGGGGTGGTCGCATGGTCAGGTTTGACTGTATGTGTATATATATATATATATATATATATATATATATATATACTCAGCCAAAAAAGAAACCTTACAGTGTATGTTTTTTCTTTTTTTTCAGTAACCAGATATACGAATCTGGAAATGATTGTTGGACATGTTAAAGACATGCATATCCAACACAGATAGCATTTTGTTTTTATTGGTTATGTTTTAAATTTGTTTAAATACTGTTTTTTCATTCATAGGGGTCAAAATTAAATTTATCAGTTTTTAATTGGTGACATTGAAACATTTTATGACCGATGCCGACCATTTCATTTGCATTTGAATCATGTTTGAGTATTCTGTTTTTGAAATCAATATCTGTTATGTCCACCGTTTGCTCTAATCAGTGTATCTACCCGTCGACGCATCGAATTGACGTAACGTTGTACGAGCCTATTGGGAAGGTTGTCCCATTCAATGATCAAGGCATTTGTCAACTGCTGGATATTTTGTGAAGCATGTATACTGCGAATGTTTCTGCCAAGCTCGTCCCAGATATGCTCAATCGGATTCATATCTGGAGACATTGCTGGCCATTGCATGACGTTGACGTTGGATGCTGCCAAGTGAGCGCGTGTAATTCTTGCAGTGTGAGGACGGGCATTGTCATGTTGAAAAACAGCTGGAGCATTTCTCCTCAAGAAAGGAATAGCTTCTGCGTTAAGGACATTGTTGATGTATCTCTGGGCGTTTAAGTTGCCACGCAGAACAATAAGCCTGGTTTTCTGTCCCTCCATTATCCCGCCCCAAACCATAACACCCCCGTCGCCAAAACGGTCATGTTGTCTTACACAGACTGGAGCGAACCGTTCACCTTTACGACGATAAACGCGTACACGGCCGTCGGCATGGCTTAGATTAAACCGTGACTCGTCCGAAAACAAGACAGTGTTCCAGTCACGTCGACGCCAGTTGCGGTGCGCACGTGCCCATCCAAGGCGGGCGCGGCGATGGCGTAACGTAAGTATACCACCAGTATATGGACGTCGCGCTCTAATTGGGCGCCTTTGTGTGCGCAACCAATTGCGAATTGTCTGAGCACAGACATTATACGCCGGTGCCGTCAACGTCGCGGGTGTGAACCTGTTACGTAAGTGCAATAGCACAATGGCGCGATCGTCCCTTTGGCTAGTTGCTCTTGGTCTACCCAACCTTGGACGATCGTGAACATCACCTGTATGCCTAAAACGCCTAACAAGATCATGAATTGTGGTACGGCTGCAATTAAACGTCCTACTAACGTCAACAACGGAAACTCCACCCTGGATCATTCCAATAGCCCGATTTCTCTCGGCCTCTGACAATCGCGGCATTGTAAAACCTGTCCATTTGAGATGTGAATTTATCTGTGCGCTTACTGAAGACATGTAGTGTTTTGTAACAATGACTATCGGTTACCATACCGCGTGCACGAGGTTCACGTGCAAAAACTGAATTTTTACGCTCGCTTGAATACCACTGATACCATGAGTGCAATATGGTTAACGTGTAGAGTGAATCAATAGTAAAATGTTCTGACACATACATGTTTTGATTTAAATAAGATATATTGAAAATATCTTAATATTAAAGGTGTAAGGTTTCTTTTTTGGCTGAGTATATATATATATATATATATATATATATATATATATATATATATATATATATATATATATATATATATATATATATATATATAGTTAAATATACATTAAATTATTAAATTAACATTAAATTCTGTAGGTAAGCCCTCTTTTACATACTTTTTGCAGACTTGCCCAAATAGCGCGCTGGGGTTGACGGTACTGCTACTGTAACCGTCTTGAAGAAACACCACCAGGGCCTGAGTCAATGGGCCAGGGTCACTCACACTGATCTCTATAGAAGGCTGAAATATATAAACAAGTGAATGAGTTTAATTTAGTTCATTGTTCCACCAACAGTATATATATTATCCTGAAGTTATCTTGAAGTAGATATAGTACTGCCTTCAATGTGTATACGATGCCATGAACGTCTGACATGGTATCACATCCTGTCATATTATCCTGAAACAGGACTGACGAGTCATGGAACTTCCCCTATATTTGCTGGAGTGTAATCTAGGGAGCTATACCACTACCATTTTAATATCTTTGGTATGTCATGGCCAGGGATTGAACTGGGGCTATTCGTTCCTGGCACGGACAATGATTGGAAGATATATTCATGTTTGTTTTTTAATAGATATTGTTAACTTAATACAATAAAATATACTTTTAATATGAATAAAAAGATAAAATGTAACATCAAAACATATGCTAAATTATGTTGTTCTTGGTGTAATACTTACAATTTCTTTGAAGCTATTTTTGCTATCAGACTCATCACTGGAGCTAGAGGAGTCATTCATTTCTAGGAAACCGTGTCCCTGGAGTTTAAGGCTGTGAGATTTCTTCCGCTCAGCCAATAGACCCTCTAGGCTGTAGGTTTGAGTCAGGTTCTGAAAATATTGGAGATTTGAAAAATATAATTATGATTATGCCTATGCGACTTAGTTGTCCTGAAAGTTGACATCTTGGTGGCAGGCTATAAAACAAGACGATGAGCTAGATGAATTACCGAATTAATTAAAATGAAATTGTACAATACAAAAACGGTAACATAGAAGTTCAAATCCTGTGTTAATTGAATATGTACAGCAGTTCTATGTTCATGATAAAGAAATAACATTATGTTATAAAGATTTAACCCATAACATATAGCATGATAAAATATCACATAATGTGGACACCCTGTTACAAATATTATACTGGAAGGAATAATAATCAAAGACAAATGAAATTTTATACAACCAGGATTTGACTGAAGTTTTAAGTTTTAAGAACATCTAAAGGCACAGAGAGGATCTGATATGAGTGTTCAGTACTGAAAATATTAAACAAGTGGGATGAAATGATATGAAACGAGGTTCTGCCAAGTTTTGTATCTTGTTATGCAGTTTAATATTTCCAGTATCTAATGAACACGAATATTAGATTCTATTTATCAAATAACCAAAACATCAGCTGTTTTTGTTTACAATGCATCATCTTTTTACAGTAAGAACAGTCGGCCCTGACATGTGCAATTCGGTTTGGGAGAATCAGAAAAAAAAAATCCACTCTGTACTTGACCATTTTCCAGAAAAAGCGACAAAAAACATGAAAAACATGTTATTTTTTTATTAATTAAAATGTAATTGACTGACAAAATGCAAAAAACAGCCAAACAAAGTGATCCGGAAAATCGCATATAAACTACACATACGATAACTAACTAGTGTGTTACCAAAAATAATGCATGATTGTTACCTCACGCTCGCATGGTAGGTTATGTGATAAACAATTTTAACCCATGGTTCTGGCTCAGGCAAATAAATCAAGGTTAGCCACCTCTTTTAAACCTAAAATTTTGAAAATTCAGCAAGACAAGGACTAATTTTATGTTGAGTTCACACATCCTATCTATAACATAAGATACTTGCAGTGCTCCAGATAAGCATCGATTTATCATTTTTACAAATTGATCTTGATGTAAAACGAATTGAGATTAAAACCTTATCGTACTAAAACGTTTTGGTGAAGTGGAAAACGATTAAAAATCAATTTCCTCATTGTTTTGTTTACAGTAAAAATTATCAAGGCAGAAATGTACATACACACCGGTTGGGGCAAAACTTACAGGGTAAAGGATACGGGTGCACTGTTTAATCGATCACATATGAATTTAGCAGTAAAATCAGAGGTATGCCACATGATGTGCTAGGGTAAAAATCACCCTGTATAATGAGTGCAATGGCTGCTTCTAGGAAACTGGCCGGATATTTAAAAAAAACTGTCAAAAAAAAATCTTGTAGTGACAACTAATTGACCAAAAAAATTATCTGAAGCACTGTACTTGTCTTTGGGTTTCGATATCTGACAGTTCATATGGAGCTAAATAATACAACTAAACATACCTGTATCACAGCATTGAAGAAGCAAGTGTTGCCCAGATTATTAAGGCCCTGAAAGAAAAGATAACATGTGTTTTACTCATATGTAATATAAACTGCTATAAAAAAGATAAACTAACAATACTGTAAACTCATGAAATTTTTTGCCTGTCCCAGACTGAAAAGACAAATGGTAATTATTGTTTGAGTTAATAGTAAAAATAATCATGTAAAATTTTTTTTAAAACAAAATTCAGCAACTCACTTAAGGTTATAAGAGCAATTGTCCGGGTGTTACAAGTGGAGACAACTCACGGTCAAATTAAGGGGAAACCAACATGGACTCTGCTGCAAGAGCTTCCATTTAAGTTGTAGTGCCATACAGGCAAAACTGCAGTTCCGCATTCATGTTACTACAACAAGCCTACCTTGACTTTCTGACAACCCGTGGCAGGAGCTCCCTTGCCCGAAAGTGGCCTTCCTTTGTTGGTGGTATCCACACATGCTGATGAACTGCCATTGCTGCCACTGTTTTTACCTAGAAAAAGTACCAGGTGAATACGAAGTAAAATCTTAGACAAACCATTTTATTGCCTAACATTTTGGGGATTTTAACACATATTACCATATGGTATTTGATAATTCCATTTAAAATTCCCTTGTTCTAATTATAATTCCTAACTGCAAAGGGTCATGTAGAAATGCACATTTGCTTTACTTTCAATAATGATTATCAAAATATGAAGTTAATGAATAGTACTGTATAATTATTATTCTTATTAACAAAATGTTTAAACATGTAAGTGATCACAATTAAGATTTATTGTCAGGGGCCATTTAAAGGTCCATTCCTCTCGGAAAATAAACCTAGTTTTTCTCCTAAAAAAGATTCCCCTGGGATAAAATTCAATTTTCATTGCTGAAATGTAGAAATAAGATGCACTGATGCCCATAAGTGACTACAGTTGTAGTCACTTAGTGGATTGGACTATGACAATCAGTGGAAGAGTTCAAAAACAAGAAAACTGAGAAATGTATGATAATAAATAAAAAGTAAAAACACCACAAACTGTCTCCTTCTCAAAGCCCCATCCCCTTTAAAAAACAAACAAAAACCCAACCTGTTGACCATTACATTAAGTTCTCAACCTTGTACAGACTCTGTATATTGTTCCATGTCATGTATCACAATGCGTATTGTATCATAAGCATCCAAAATGTGTGCAGTCCTGGAAGGTAGAGGTGACGTCTTCCTTTTGTGCGACTAGGGCTGATGGAGTCAATCTGTCTTATGTCTTATTTGAATTGTTTAAACCTATGGAACTATCCTGAATATTTTTATGTACCTGAATCCACTGCTGGCACACAAGCCAATTTCTTGATGTGTTCCATACACTCAGACACCTTCTTGTACTTGTCAAGCTGAAGTTCATCGTCACACTCATAACACCTACAGGTAAAGAAAACTCATTGTAGCATATATATATTGCTAGAAATCAGGTCTCAGAATTCTGATTGCCCTACCCCAGTAACTTCTAAAGTTCAACTATCGAAATGTAACACCTTTCAGTGTAAGGGCAAATGCTCATATCTTGAACAAAACTAGAAAGCAGGCCAAGCCGTGTTTTTTTTAATCTATCCTTGCTGACATCTTTCATTAAACACAATAAGCAGTTTTGGTAAAATTGCATTTATAGTATATGGAAAGATGGGTCAACTTATAATGCACCGAACGTCAGCTGAAATACGCTCTCACATTAAGTCCTTCGCAGCAAACAGGACTCAAACCCATGTGGGGAGAGGCTAAGCAGTCAGGGGAGTTACGAATCGGTGATTCTACCACTACGCCACTGGCGCCCCCACGTTTAAGGTCATGGAGCTAGTGATTTGATAGCACAAGGGAAAATTTTATTCAGAGTTTTTTTAAAGAAAGCTGATATAGATGGACTTAACGTTAATTGTCAAAGTCTTTCAAAGAATTTGAGCTATCAGGTCTGGTAGTACTGATTATAAACAAAAGAAGCAGGCTAACAGTAAATACTGACTCACCAGGCTGACCAGGTGGTTGTGTTGATGACAACATTGTGCTGAGAAGAGCGAGGGGTCTGGAAATGTTTCAAGGCGTGTTTCTCCGGACTCTGTCGTCCACATCCCTGCAAATACATCCAATGAGACAATAAGACAACACATAAAACAATATACTTAAAGTAATTGTCGATTGCATCAATTGTTTATATTGAAACAAAATTTTGGAAGGCATGTTTCCATTAAGAGTTTTCCATTTAGTATTCAAGACTGCCTTTTGTTTAATAGCATGCACTGATCTCATGACAATTTTGTCAGATTGTCTTGTATGTCAGTCATGGAACTGCTCTTTAATCTAAACAAAGGCAAGGCAGCTACACTAGTAGCATAGACTTGGTATGCCTTGACCTGGGACAAAACTTATGGTCTCCTACACATGTGACATGGTGTCCTACATATGTGACATGGTCTCCGAAACATGTGGCATGGTATCCTACACACAAGACGCGGTGTCCTACACTTGTGACATGGTGTCCTAGATATGTGACATGGTCTCCTACACACAAGACATGGTGTCCTAGACTTGTGACATGGTCTCCTAGACTTGTGACATGGTCTCCTACACATGTGACATGGTGTCCTACACTTGTGACATGGTCTCCTACACTTGTGACACGGTCTCCTACACTTGTGACATGGTCTCCACACAAGACATGGTCTCCTACACTTGTGACATGGTCTCCTACACACAAGACAAGATGTCCTACTCTTGTGACTTGGTCTCCTACACATGTGACATGGTCTCCTACACTTGTGACATGGTGTCCTACACTTGTGACATGGTCTCCTACACACAAGACACGATGTCCTACACTTGTGACATGGTCTCCTACACTTGTGACATGGTGTCCTACACATGTGACATGGTCTCCTACACACAAGACACGATGTCCTACACTTGTGACATGGTCTCCTACACATGTGACACGGTCTCCTACATATGTGACATGGTCTCCTACACACAAGACACGATGTCCTACACTTGTGACATGGTCTCCTACATATGTGACACGTGTCCTACACTTGTGACATAGTCTCCTACATATGTGACATGGTCTCCTACACACAAGACACGATGTCCTACACTTGTGACATGGTCTCCTACACATGTGACACAGTGTCCTACACATGTGACATGGTCTCCTACATATGTGACATGGTCTCCTATACATGCAACAGACTAGTAGTTTAAGCAGTAGTTGTCTAATGAACTGAACATCATTCTGAACCAGAGACAGTTGTGGCCATTATAACATCATTCAGTTATAGTTGCTTGGGGAAGACCCAACGATAATATCTGGGCAGAACCACTGATGCACAGCAAGTCAACTTATAGACTACCACCATGAAAACTCTTGGACCATACTTGGACTCAACTAAAGTTGTCTAAGTACTGAGGGGATACATGTCAATAACTTTTACTGCTCAACCTATTCCTCTATTCTGCAAAGAAATATAGATATTTTTGTATAATAAGGACCCTAGCACTTTAATACACATAAGAAAAAGATCAATTGTGGAATCCATATCCAATTATGTTAGTAGGAAATCATCATCATCATATAAAACCTACCTGATTGCCACATTGCAGACACACCCACATTGTGGTGTCTGTTGACTCACTGTAGTCACTGCTTGTTGCACCCTCCAGTTCTAACTGATCTAAAACACTCTTTGGTTCCTTCTTCCCAGCCTCCTTCAAACAACCCTAAAAAAATACAAGCCATCTATAAATTTGTTGATGGTTTTTTAATTAAGGTGTTAAAGGTGGTAACTGACAGTTTTCCAGCATCTAAAATGTCACATTTACAGTTGTTCTTGGGAATCTGTGCATAAATACTGCATAAGTTCATACTTTAGTATAAGTAAAGCTGTTTATAAAGTTACCTTACTTGATAAACAGTACAAGTCATGAAATCAATAAAATGTTCAAATCTATAAATAAGCAAGATGCACATTTCAGCTAAAAATAGATATTGATGATGTCAGAGCTGAATACCCATATAAATCATGTAATGTGATCTCAGAAGGAAGTGGTCATGTTACTGCCGTTGTTCGAAAGTAGCTAACTGCCCATTGTGGCTCGGACAGTAAATACCTTTTGTAAGGATAAGTTGGGTGTTGCGCTTTACTTTTCACATGGATGTATAAAAAATAATAATAATAAACATTGTTTTGCGGATCTCTATGAAATTGCGAAATGTGCAATTTGTAGAATTTTCTGTTAAGGAAGATTCTTGGATAAAGGCCTTTCCTCGTCATGACAAGTTTAAATACTTGTTTTCTTCATCATAATAATGCAAGTGTTCAGGAGTAAAATTAAAAACACTAGATCTTTGGTCCACCACGCTGGACAAAGTTTGCAAAATGTACTTAATTTGTCCACTTAACATGTAGCATTGACTGGACCAACATCAACCACCTCTCGTCAAAGATCATTATGGTCAGTATGGCTATAATTAGTGGAGGAATTCACAAGCACTGAGCCAGGACAGCTAAAAGACCATCCCACATCTTCTACAGTATAGTCTGAATTTGTAAACAACACATTATAACCTCTTTAAAGATTAATTTCTAAATAACAACTTATCATGTGATGAGATCTAAGAATGAAAATTTATTCATAATGTTTGTTTGTTGGGTGTATCGTCCCATCAACAGTATTTCAGTTATCTGGAGACGGTGTCGACTTAAAGCAGATATAGTGCTGCCTTCAATGTGTATAGCATGCCCCGAACACTTGGCATGATACCACACCCAATTGCAATATCCGGACACCGGACATGGAACTACCCCCACACTTGCCTGAACTTTATCGAAGGAGCTATACCACATTTTTTAATTGCTTTGGTATGTCATGATCTGGGACCAAAACGGGAGCCTCCCATAACTGGAGCCAATACTCTACCGAATTAATATATATACAGTAAAATAGGAACAATAAAAGAAAAGAAAAAAACCTACTGCACACTCTCCAAATGTCTGCTTTGCAAGACCTTTCTTCATTGCACTGAAATTGACTGCTTTGCTTACATGAAGGCATCCTTTTCCTGTAAAAAATAATATCATTGTGCCTAGACAGTATACCATGGGACATGTACGCCTAATGTGTGTAATGTTTACATACACATAACCAACAGAAACTTATAAAATAAATATATTTTTTTGTGTTTTTAATACAAAAAGCATTTAATGAAATAATTTAATTTCAAACTAGTATAGTATACATGCAAATATTATTCTGTCTTCAATAAGTACCAAACTAAAGAATTAAGTCTTTTAAAATACAATTTCAAAATTTGCCTGACTTATAAAATAGTTTGCTTAACTCGCACTTAGAAGAATTTACTAATGGGATATATGTAGCTTTTTAGCAAGAATAATTGATATTAACTAGGTCAGTGATAACATGATAGAATGACCCAACACATGAAGGTCGCTTGCATAATCTATCAACTTTTCTACCTGGGCGGATTTCTTTATAAACACCATCCACTTTCATGTTAGCTATTATAATCTATGGGTATCTGTGAGGGACAAAATTTAAATGTTCAAATGTGCCTCTTGCTGTACACATATAGAATCAGTAATAGATAAAAAAACATATCTCAAATCCGCTTCTGTAAGCAGTAATAGGTCCTGCTGTAGACATACAATAACAATGAGATGTTTGTTTGGGGCTGGCCATTAAAACCTCAAATTAACTCATTGTGCCCTACAGCTAATTGACCAGTTGTACCCTAGAGGCATTTCTCCAGTTATGCCCTACACCTGGTGGGGGTCTTATCTGCCCCTCATGCCGAGACACATCTGGTGTGGATTACCGGTCAGTGGAAGATATTGGGGGTGGGTGTATACACAACACAATAAACATGTCATTTTGGAAGTACTCTAAAGGGATATTTTCACATACTTGAAGCACAGAAAGTGCTTTACACAAGCATGTAATTTTTAACACGATATGAGAAGAAATACTTCAGAAAAAGAGTGAAATCTGAAGAACATGTAAGATTGACAATATCAAAATTAACACAGTTCAAATTATTAAAGTGAAGAATATTGACCTCATCAAGTTTTTTTCATGTTTATAACGTAAATAACACTGCTTTATATAATATTTAATATAATGAGTAACTTTAAAACAGTCGGCCATCTTTGATTTAAAGTTGCGATTTACCGGTAGTTTGAGAAAATAACACTCTTAAACTTCATATTTGATAGAAAACTTCGGCGATTTCCAAGAGTTAGATTGTGTCTTTTATCTATTGATATCTGCAATTATCATATAATTATTGGATCTGACGTAGGTAATTCCACATATCCGCCGATACATATGCGTATAAGTAGGAATTTTAAAGCTAACAGTAAGACACATCGCCGTTTTTCTTTGTCTCGACATAATTAATTCATTGTGTTTACATCCGGGTTACATGAAATTCCAATATATTATATAACAAGGTTTCTGATTGGCTGAGATCGAAGTATAAATTAATCATTTGAAAACTGCTTTTACGATCGTATTACAGCCGAGAAATGTTTCAAATTAGATGTGAATCACTTCAATCAGAGAAAATGTCGCCGATTTTTCTGTTGCTCGATACAATAAATGAAAAAACAAAAAAGGATTTAAGCCGATAGATTTAGATTACGATGACATTAGCATTTACGATACTGTGGTGTACTTGATTGGCCGAGACTCGAAAGTGATTGAAAACATGAGTTTTAACCAGCAAATATGATGGACGCATTAACGCGGCGTTCGGCAGTAGCCGAGACATTTTCAGGGCCGCCTTAACGCGGCGCTCGGCGCCAGACACAGGTAAAATGCGACGCGATAAGTCGTCTCCCGGCATGAGGAGGCTGTTTTTCGTGCCGCTTTAATGCGTCATTAGGGTACAATGAGTTAACAAACATACAAAAGGAATGTAATTGCAAATGCAAAACACAATGTATGATTTTTTTTAACTTTATCAATTGAGCTCAACTTTAGAAACATTACCTGTAACTTCCTCTGATGAGTCCGAAATTTCATTTTCCTTCTGCTTTCGCAGTTTGTGCTTGCTTTTTTTACCCATGCTGTAGGTTGGTGCACTTTCTCTTTCAAGTACTCTCATTTATTTCACAAAGTGAGAACACTGTAAAAGACAATGTGGGCATTTATTGTTTAAGTTTTGAACTTTCACAATAATAAAAAAATGCAGACAATAACTATACAGGTGAATATATATATGATAAACTGGAATCAACAGATATTCTTATATATATTGCTTGTGTCGATGACCATAAACAAATCAGTATTTGCTGCCAGTTCGGAGCTTCTGTGACCATTAGCCTTTTTTCTGTGTTTGTAAATTTCTTGCATTTTTAATGAGATTAACTCCTTTTTGTAAGCCATGGTTTATGGCTAAGCGAAATATGAATCACTTTTGTTTACCGTGATAAACTTACCTCATTAAGGTCATAACCAGACGGTAACCAGTGGGACACAAAAGGCCAACTCAAAAATTCACTTCAACCGGTTGAGCAAACAAGTAATTATAAGCCAGTGACTCTAATGGCTAACACAATAATTCTTTAACATAATCTTAAAGGCTGTATCCGACAATTTGGCTATATCCAATACATGTAATAATTTCTTACCCCTGTTCTTAAGAATTTATGCATAATTCCTGCATAAACTCATACTTAGGGTTAGGTAAAGACTTAAAGTAAATCTGAGAGGAGAAAATAATCCTGTCCTTAACGGGGATTCGAACCAGGGACCTTCAGATCAGTAGGCTGACACTCAATCATGTTGCTAAAGGGTTAACCCAACAGCACGGCTGTTGAAGGTGCCTATATGCACTACACTCCTCCCCCTTTATTTTTTATGGGCCCAAGCCCATCTCAGTACAGCCACACCAGGCTTCCATTACTTCTGACACCATTAAAGTTAATCTGTTTGAAGTGCCTATATGCACTACAGACTATTTATTACAAGAAATCAGTTGTTAGTGTAAATCTTGAAATATATTGCTTATAATGCCATTTATTTCCAAATTTATAAATAAGTGTTATGGGGGTATCTGCTAAAACAGAAATCGACGTCAAAGTTAATCAAGATGTCACACGGGTTTCTTAGTTTATAAATGGCAAACTGTGCAGCGCGGCTCGGTTAGGAAATACCTTTTTGTAATGACAACTGTGGTGTTATGCTTTACTACATGGATGTTAATAAACAGCATCAGCTGGAACTTTTCAGGTAACAATAGTTTGTTTCATGAGAACCAACAAAATATTGGATACAACTTTTTATAAAATTCCGAACCGGCTTCTTGAATATCAGTTTACTTTATTTCACCAAATGACACACCCACAGAAAACTCTAATGTACTTTCTGTTTGAGAACATTTTATACAGCTTACATCTGATATCACTTTTACATAGAATGACAACAAATGAGGACTTTCCTAAACATCTTGTTAAGTAAATAGCTAAAGAAGTTAAACAGGGATTTAATGAATTTTATTTAGAAGTACTAAATCTCTGTTTTAATGTTTATCAATATCATAGGATTTGATTGTTTGCACAAAATCCGCTTCATTTCCTAATGTGTTACCACACATAATTAGTTAAATACGAACAATTCAAATAAATGAGTATTGTTGTAGAATGAAACAAACATAACATCGTCTAAGGACAGTATTTTACAAAGCATAGGCTGTTTCTACTGCATTCGTTTCGATTCTATGTTGGCAAGCCCATAAATTAAAGAGTGACAAAGTTATATTTGGGCATAGGGGCACGATTTATGCCACATACACTTGTTTACCTTAAATATTAAATCAATGTAACCGAAAGAATAAGCATGCATATAGTTAAGCTGCTGTCATTACGTCCAAATCATTCATCGATTAATCTTCGGCAGTCTTCTTCCACCGTCATGGCGAAAATGACAGAATCCGGGCATTTAGCTGGTTTCCGAGCTTTCTATATCACGTGGCGAGAAGCCGGTACGAAGTTTTTACCAATTCGGACCAATAAACAGTCGAGATTAAAATACGCATAAATTATCCCTGAACTATTTATTATTTGTTCACATTATTGAGTGAATGTTAGAAATTGTCAAGAGTTATGATATTTAGTTCGCAGTTGCTTTTTTCTTATTTTAACACACAAAGTTGATCATCACTATCATTTTTATACACCTACTTATTTACCGGGAGGGAGAGAGTAGGGCAAGAAAGGCTCGACGGACACAGAAATTTTCCAGGTCCCCAGGCTGTCATATACTTAGCTATTCGGGCAGCAGCAAGACCCCTAAGGCCACATGGCTCGTGTACAGAATCATCTGTTCGCTCTCACCTCTCTGCATCGATGATATCGATATATCGAAAGAAAAATATCGACGATATATATCGATATATCGACATATCGAAGGGAATTAGGAGAAATTGTAATTCTTGTTTAATTACTGCCTAGTTTGCAAATTCTGGAAATACTTCTGCATAGTGTTCTTCTTTAATATATTTTCCACTCACATTCTTGTACTAAAAGCTTGATATTTAACAGTTATTTTCAAATAAAATGTGGAAAATTGTTTTTAATTTGTTTATAACTTATCCAAAGATGAAAACAAAATCCTTATGTTATAACCATTTAATTAAATAAACAGAAAGTGTTCCACACTTTACTAATGTACACTATTACTTTATAGTGATTACAGTCAGATTAACAAATGTACTGACATAAGTAATAAAACATTTTCATAAACTTCAGAAGTGAAAAGTCCCCAGTCAGGTACATCAAGTCATAAACTTATATGATAGTGTTACAATGTAAAGGCATTTACATTGTCATGTGTATGTGAAGCATTGTATAATACTGTTTAGTAACATTTTCCCATTATGTACAACAGCACCCCATTCAGCACAAGTCCTAAACAATCTTTACCCAGTTATAACTTATAGCCTTGAGCTGACGGTAGTTGTGGTATAAGAACACCAGCATGTCTGCGTTTTCTGTCGTGAGCGATGATCATTTTTTTGTGTGTGGAAATTATGGTTCCTGCTGTAAAGAATACCCGTTCTGAAAGCACACTAGTTGCAGGTACTAGAAGATAGTGGGTGGCCATTTTGAAAAGTCTAGGGAACACCTTTTGATGCCCGCCCCACCACTCAATTGGATACAAAATCTCCCAATTTTTACATAATAATAGAGTATTTTGTTGATTTCTTTCACAAATTGGCAAATTCATGATCTTGCAACTGTCTCCTAACTTAAATACAACATCGTCGAATCGCAAATGATATGTTAAGCACTTAGATGATTTTTTTCTCGAATTGTCGAATTTCTGATCGTTGTGGTATTACCTTTACAACAGTTCCCTCCTTTTCATACAACATTCTGTAGACTTCCGGTTGACGAAAAATGTTGATTAAAAAAAAACAAAAAACTTTTTTCTTTCTATTTTTTTTTCCCGCCGATATATCGATATTTTGAAATGCGTATCGATATGTCGATATTTTAAAATGTGTATCGATATATAAATATCGGCCGAATCAATGACGGCCCTACTCTCTGGTGAGCACTCCTCTTCGGTGATGCAAAATGACGGCATTAGCCAAGGTGTTCCGATTGTTCTTTTTTCATATTATCCCAGTCAAGACACGCAGTTGACTTTCAGTTTACCTAAAGTGACAAGAAAAGTCGTTGATGCGAAGCATCACAGGCTACGTAAAAACTGGAACAGGTAAAAAGTCTTGGACAATTAACAGAATGGTTTTAACTCAGGATCCCCGATCCTGAGTCCATAACCTAAACATCTTTACCAAGAGCACTTCAAACATGTTATAAATGCTTTCTTGGTGTGTTGCACATTTCTCTTATGCAAGTCAACTGATCATCCAAATCTATAATAAGATCATTTTGAAAACTTGTCGTGACTGGGGTAGGGTTTGAATGTGAAATCCTCCGATTTCCGAGTCCAAAAACATAATCTCTTGATTTGGTTTAGAAATTTTAGTAACAATAAGAAATAAAACAATCTCTCGTTTTCTGCAATGTTTTACACACACGCATGCACGCACGCGCGTGCGCGCGCACACACACATATACAGGATGTCTAATAATATCCGTAACTACTTTAAACACATGTCATTTCATCATTTGTTGTTCAAAAATCATTATTTTTATATAATTTAACAAGTGACGTCATTTGAAATGGGTCATTTTTCAAGATGGCTTCGCTTGAGAATGTTCAAACCGAGGTTGTTAAATTATATTATTCAACGCTATCGCCAAGTACAGCCATCAGAGAATTAGCAAACCGGCTTCCAGAAATGAAAGGGATATCTCTAATGAAGGTAAAAAGAATTGTTGACATGTATGAAGCTAGCGGTTCTGTTACAGATGGGCGTTCATCAAATCCCGGGCGACCAAAGTCAGTGCTGACGGCTGAAAATCTCGCAAGTATTCAGAACTCGATTGAAAAAAAAAAAAACACCTCAAAGGTCAGTGAGAAAGATTTTAGGGGATATGACAAATACAATGAGTAAAACAAGTGCGAATAGGGTTTTGCGATATGAAATTAACTCCGTACACGCTTTCAGCAATGCAGCCATTGAAAGATAATGAACTTGACTGCCGACTTTCATTTGCACACTGGGTGAAGAACAAATCTGACAATGTTGACATTCTATGGTTTAGTGATTAATCTCATTTTTATGTAAATGCTGCTTTGATTAGGGAAAAACTGACCACGTATTGCTGGTCAATGGAAAGAGTAAATATAAAAAGTGATGTTTTATATAAGAGTCACAAAGTGACTGAATTCAAAAAAGTTGTAGAAGAGAGAAAGAGATTTCATTAGACCAGGAATTCTGTTGTGTACAGAGAGATTCATTCTGGGGAGTTTAGAGACCCAACCTGAGGAGGAAATAGATTTAGGCAACCATAGAGAGAGACATAGGATCCAAACTGGAGAGTATAGAGATCCATCCTGAGGAGTTTAGCGACCCAACCTTGGATGGAAGTTGATATAGGCAAATGTAGAGAGACATATAGAGATCCAACCTGGGTAGTTTAGCGACCAAACCTTGGGAGGAAGTAGATATTGGCAAATATAGAGACATACATATAGAGATCCAACCTGGGGATGAAGTAGATATATGCAAATATAAAGACAGACATATAGAGACCCAACCTGTGAGGAAGTAGATATAGGCAAATAAAGAGAACAGTCAGGGCCAAATCTATTAAGAGACGTGTAGAAAACGAAACTGAAAAACCTGGAAGAGACGTATAGAGATCCAACCTGGGGAGTTTAGCGACCCAACCTGAGAAGGAAGAAGATATAGGCAAATATAGAGACAGACATATAGAAATCCAGCCTGGGGAGTTTAGCGACCCAACCTGAGGAGGAAGTAGATATAGGCAAATATAGAGACAGACATATAGAGATCCATCCTGGGTAGTTTAGCGACCAAACCTTGGGAGGAAGTAGATATAGGCAAATATAGAGACAGACATATAGAGATCCAACCTGGGTAGTTTCGCGACCAAACCTTGGGAGGAAGTAGATATAGGCAAATATAGAGACAGACATATAGAGATCCAACCTGGGGATGAAGTAGATATATGCAAATATAAAGACAGACATATAGAGACCCAACCTGTGAGGAAGTAGATATAAGCAAATAAAGAGACAGACATATAGAGACCCAACCTGGTGAGGAAATAGATATAGGCAAACATAGAGAGTGACATATGGAGATCCAACCTGGAGAGTATAGAGATTCAGCCTGGGAAATCTAGAGACCCAACCTGGTGAGGAAATAGATATAGGCAATGGAGAGAGACATATGGAGATCCAACTTGGATTGGAACAGACAGGGCCAAATCTATTAAGAGACGTGTAGAAAACGAAACTGAAAAACCTGGAAGAGACGTATAGAATTCTGTAGATTGGGACCAATAGCAGACAGCACAACTGAAACGAGAGACACAGAGAGAGAGAGATAGAGAGGGAGAGAGAGAGACAGAGACAGAGAGAGAGACACACAGAGAGACAGAGACAGAGGGAGAGAGAGAGAGAGAGAGAGAGAGAGAGAGAGAGAGAGAGAGAGAGAGAGAAACGTTCAATTTTTCAAAGTCGTCAAATAGGTTCTGCCTCAATAAAAGTCGGTTATTTACACATTATGATATGGTCTGTCCAGTTTGTATACGTGTGATATGCACTGAAAACATAATTATCTTTACTATCGAAATCTCTTCAAAGAAAAGCCAAGTACATCTCAAATAAAGCGTCAAGCGATAGGACTTTATCACCTAACTCACGTGACACGTTCATAATTACCCTCCCCTCATCCCTCCTTCATGCATCCAACGGATCATGGCGTGCACAAATATAATAGGGATTATTCTTTTCACATTGGGTAATTCTTATTTTCCTTCTTTTGTTTTTTATATGTATAGTTTTATCTATCCATCCGTTCGATATTTTGATTTAGCTTCATATATCCTATGTTGGTATAGCTAAGCAGAAACGGTAAACTTGTAAATGTTTGTGGTGGAAGCATTAATGTTGCATACTGTCTTGTATGGGCAGATTAAGTCGAAATACACGGTTCGTCATATTGATATTGAAGATGGTTAATAATGTAAGACGGTCGCCAATAGACTTGTTCATGGTTAATTTTGTAATATAAACTGTGGATGCTGCTGTGGGCGTGAAAAGATCCAATGAAACTACAAATTTTAAAAGTTGAACTACCGCTAGACCTAAGTTATGCAAAGTAATGTAAAAGTGACAAAAACGCAGAGACGAGACTTACATACAAAACATGAAATTTAACATTTACTGCCTTGGAACGGTCAGTTGGCAAAAGAACCGAATGGGGTGCTTAATCCTGGTTTGTGGAGCGCTCCAAAACAAAAGGTGTAAATAAAAGATTACAAAATGACTTAGCTAACAGCAAGCACACTTGCAGTCTCACATAAAGGGCATGAGTTGTCTCATCTATAGGGCAAGACTAGATACATGAAGAGACATAATTCCAACAGTGACTGTCCAAATTATGGCTTGGAGTCAACGTATATATGAAGTCTCATCGACCTTACCGGTCATCGTGTAATTTAAAAGCAACAAAAGTTATTAATTGTAAAAGGGTCAATTGCAAGCAATGCGGTACAACAAAGGAGTCCCGGGTTGTAACCATCATCAATATTTTTGATAAGTTTTGTAAAGAGGCCAGAAAAATTATTGATACACATTTCCATAAAATGTGGGATGTTTCTAATCGAAATACATCATCGGATACCCCCGGCTGATTCTATTACGTTACTCTCCATTCATCACCCGTGGGCAAATTGCTACTCATTTCGTCGTTTTGTTTACTATGAAATGCCGCAATCCGATTGGTTCGCTAAGAAAATCCAGCGGATCTGCCAACCAATCAAGTTTACGCTTACATACCACTTCGATGACCGATAATCGTGTAGCTAGGTCGTCCTGTAGTTTGCAACACCGGTTAAGTTTATTTACGCACGAATTACACGCAACGTCACTGTCTTCATGGGCAAGGATACCGATTTCGTTTAAGACCGACGTGTATTTTGCAATACTTGCTGGAGTGCCCAAAGATCTGTAAGAACATCTGTCGCGGATCGCTGACAGACATACTTTACACTTGCGATGCGCTGTACCGGTCGCCATGTTTACGTTCTCAGGTCACCGTATTGATCTTCCGATTGAAGAGTATTTAATTTTGTAACCTATCATCTGATTGGATAATGTCTGTTCTGTTCTATTCAAACAAAACGACGAAATGAGTAGCAATTTGCCCACGGGTGATGAATGGAGAGTAACGTAATAGAATCAACCGGGGGTATCCGACGATGATCGAAATACTACCCATCTCTCTTCTAAACACTATGTGAACATTGTTTTTAATGACGTCACTACTTTCGTCATACCTTATCAAACAAAACGTCAGCGCTTGGACATTTATTAAATGGATCGGTTTTTTCTTACATTGCTTACATTTAAGAAACCCATCAGAAAGTGCGAGGTTAGAGCTCTGTAAAACCGGTTTAAGCACCCCCGTCGGTCCATATTGCCGCCTGACCGACCCAAGGCGTTAACAGTCGGGTTTTCTCTTTTTGTTTAATGACTCATTACAGATTTGTTCTTACATTTACATTTAGCTTGCATGTGAATACCTTTGTCCTGTGCCATTTCAAATTTTTGTACCTGTTGCAATGCTCATATGACTTTGTTATATATATTCTTATTACTGTATTTATATGTCAAGTATTTGTGGGGTAAGTTCTGGAGGATAAAGTCAGACGGATCATTTGAGCAAAAGAACGTTTATCTATAGTAAGAATATCATATCGTTAAGATGGCGTGACGTTGAATGGACAGTTACTACAATGTGACTTTGGCTTAAAGGGATAAAAAGTAAATAAAGTCATGTCAAAGTAGTATAACAAATCTGCAAAAAAATGGTGCAAAGTGGGTGTCCATAGGTCGACCAGTTACTTGTCTTAATAATGTGTCACCGCATTTTATGTAAATGTTTTCAAGAAGGAACCTAAAGCTTTGCAAATCTCCCTACAATTCTACATAGTAAATTTATCCAAGTAAAGGTTTGCAAAATGCATAACTTTCATTACAAGCATTACACTTTTTCAATAAAAGTAATCAATCTGGTTTTAATTAAATCATGAGGTAAAGAAGCTTACAGCATACAGCGTAGGTTATACACTGTTATACACAAAGCATTGTATGACCTGTCGTAGGCAGAAAAATGCGCTCGACATCAAACTCTTTGTACTAATAAAACATTGATTAACTTTTTTGTGGGTTATCCAATGCATGTCTAAGTACATCACCAGTAAACTTACTTGCAGAGCAGACAGACCAGGAAGAACACAGCGTACGCTGCATTCGGGACTATACCTACCATTTACCTTAAATATAAACTGTGAAGCCCCTTAATTGTTGCAATTCTGTTCTTGTCGGTAAAAAACCCCGATGTCTCTTCCTATAAGAGTGTACATGTGTATACATGTTATGTTTTTAAATGATACTAAATGATACATTCAGGTTTGAAATTCAACTTTTATATCGTAGATAAATAAAAAAGGGTCATATTAAAATTTCTACAGATATTTAAATTTAATCTACCACTAGACAAAGGCAAACAGGGTAAATGTTAATGTGAAAAAACAACAACACAGAGACGGGGTCAAACACACAAAAAAGAAAAACAATAAGTAACCGCCTTGGAACGGTCAGTCGGCCAAAGGACCTGGTTTGTGGACTGCTCCAACGTCGCACTTCCTTTTTTTAACGTTCTCCTTTAGTTTAAGTTACACCCGAAACCAAAATCACGCCCAAAGTGAAAATGCTAGATATGTCTCTAAAGAGAATGTATTACTTGTTTTTTTTCATGAAAAAGGATCAATAAATGCCTTGCATAACTCAATATTTTCCCCCATTTTCCAGTGTTCCACCGTACAGTATGTGTTCAACTGCTGAGCCAGGAGACTATATGCAAGAGAAAAAAGCCAGAAGGTGGGGACGAATTCTGCCCTGCGAATGCTCTGTCGTGCAAGGAAGGTCTAATTAACATAACTGAAGTGGACACGTTTTATGAAAGTTGTAAATCATCTTCAAGGTGTGAGTACTGTTGTCTCGGATATCTCACACCAAACCAGAACTTAACACACCAATTGTTTCAACGATGTACCAATCACAGCACATGTGATGTTGTTGAGTTCGTGCTAAGTATGCCTGCTGTTGGACTTGCGACAATTATATTTTCATGCATACCCGACCGTAAGTTTGAACACAAATCAGTTATCATAGTCAGACATATATAAGTCAGAAGAATATTAGTTTAACGTTTCTAACTAAACAAAAAGCTCGTATAAGCGTATCATACACCATCTATTTCCAGTATAGTTTGGCCTATCTACCGTTTTTAAAATACACGCCTACTTACATCTAAAGATACATACACATTGGATTTAAAGGTAGTTAAACATATGATAAGTCATTATTAGTGAACAATTTTACTAATCTACATGATAACTGTTGAATGTGACTTTTGTATGACGTAGCTTTTATTAACAGACGTATTACGGATGATACGTTTTAGACGTTTCTCCGATCTTAGTTCACATGCTAACAAGATGGAGACAATACAATCTACGGGACAGAAAATCAATTAAAATCATAGGAATAAATAAACTTCGCGGAAAAAGAATGCTGAAGCGTGCATTATTTTATTAATTTCCCCAATAAGTACAGAGTATGTTTTTGCGACACTTATTACTATTACATTTTCGTCAATGTGTCACCCAATGTCTTAAGCACCCCAGTCGGTCCATATTGCCGACTGACCGTTCCAAGGCGGTAACTGTCGGGTTTGCTCTTTTCCTTAAATGACTTATCACAAATTTGTTATTACCTTTCGCTTGGCTTGCATGTGAAATACCTTTGTTCTGTGCCTTTTCGGAGTTTGGTATATGTTGCAATACTCATAGGACTTTGTCATATATTCTTATTACAAATGTGCAACAGTTATTAGATATCTACATTTACCACTTGTCTAATGTGGCATATTCTCGTCAGGACTTAATTATAAATTTTCATGAAAATCACATGACTTTCACGTAATTTTTCAGGTAACGCGAAAGTACATACAGCTATCATGATACCTGATAATAGTATCTTAACACTTGATTATGCGTGCTATTGGTTTATATCGCCACCACATTCCTGTTATCACAACTTTATGGCATTTCTAGTAATTTCATCACTTTATACCTAATAAGATATGATTACCATAAACAATTTTTTTTCGTACAGGTGAAGTAGACTTATATGCCACTAGACTGAATTTGTTTAGTTTACTGATATATTATTTCCGGCGATTTTAATGCGCTGTATCAATTATTACTTGTACTGTTATTATATTTTGAAGCATTAATATCATAACGATGAAAGAATTTTAAAAACGCTTTCCTCTTTTTTGTGAGATCTTGTGCCGTGTTGTAACAATCTTAAAGTGATACATTGGTTTCTAGCATTGAAATCTTCTTCGTTAGTACAAACTCGTGCAAACCCTGTAAGTTGGGATATATAAATATCTTTGGAGTCAGCACGTAGTAAATCCTCGTCAAGATATGTACTATTCGCAATAGTAAAGTTGAAATCATACTTTGCTGTAGATCTTAGTACATACGTTGTCATTGGAAATATAATCCTTAATGGTTGAAAATGCTGTATTTAAATGTCAAGTATTTGCTATGTTAATGGTAAGTTCTTGCGGATAAGTCAGACGATCCCTTGAGCGAAATAAAGTTATCTATAGTCATATCGTTAAGTTAGCTTGACGTTGAATTAAAAGCTTCCATAATGTGTTTTTAGGCAGAAGGGGATAAAGTTTAATTAAAGACAAATTCAAAGCAATATAAAACAAATCGCAGTAAATGGTGCACCGTTGGTTTCCAATTATACCAATACACTTACATGTATATACTTATAGTTAAGTAAATGTCTAGAATATGCCACCCATTAAGGTTTCCAAGTTTACGTATGAATATAAAGGCTTTACGATACACTCATTTCAATTAGATTTTATTTTAGTACATGTACATATGTTCATTACCACGCGTTACCTTTCTTGTAACTGCACGTCGCGGAAGATTTGAAGATTCGTATATACATAGATTTAAAGTTTTTTCGAAAATGTTTTAGCACTTTTGAACACGAAATAATCAATAAATCTTGAAAAAAATCTTGGGAGCTTTCGGGGGTATCGCCCAACTCCCATGGTCATTATGGCTTCACAATGAACAAACCGGAATCCCTATTAGCCATGAGCCATAGGAAGTACGCTGTGCGTTGCATTAAAACTTTTCCAGTCCTTGAAAGTTAAAGGGTGCAAATAAATTTTGTCCGAACATTCGCCCAATGGGCTGTATAAATTACTAAGAAATCATTTACTTAATAAGAATCATGTATATATTATATTATAAACATAGGACTTATACAGCAATGTAATGTGTACGTTTCGTATTTTAGCCAGCAGCACAACTGTACCTACAACCAATCCATATTTGACAACATCAGGGATAATACCGTCGGGGCCCGATTGCACTTTGGTTTATGTACTTGGGTCGGTAGCTGTAGTCGCAATCGTCGCGATTGGCATCTGTATCTGGTAAGTACTAGTACTAGTATATAAGGTACAACGAATAACTAGAATCAACGTATCTAAATAAAAGGACATATTCACAAAACAATGTAAGACATGGATATAAAGATATACTCACGAATCTTAAAATAAAGACTTATATATTTTGCGATTCCAGTGTAACCAAATGTAAGGTTAGTGGGGAGTGGGGGACGTAGCGACCGAGAGCGGCTTCTTTAAAAGCAAAGACTTAATGGATAGTTCCCATTTTAGTGTAGTGCCCAATCCGATGCTAGTATCTTATGTTTGCCCGAAGAAGTAGCATTTTTTTACCGTACAGGGAGATCAAGTTCTAGACTTTTCGGATATAACTGATATACTGAATGTTTTTAAATGCTGCCATTTTTCGGTAAAGTTGTACCTTAGTTATTGGAATCATAATCAATTACAAATGCATATTCAATGACTTTAGTCAATACTATCGCTTTTAATTACATTTTTTAGTCGACGAAAGGGAAAATTTTGCTTCAAAGGCCAGTGCAACAATACTACCCCATTATATCAGAAGATGGAAAAGAAAACATATACTGAAAATAAAGAAAATGGTATTGACAGGACAGCCCAATCCATCAGTAAATCCACTGTCATGCAGCATGTAGCAGGCAGCAGTTACAGTTATCAGATGAACATCGATCGTACAAGAGCCGATGGTGTTGATTTCGGCCAGGCGTCAGATTATGAAAAAACGTCAGATTTTCTGTCCAGTGGTAAAACCGTCTCTGACTACGACAATGCCAACGCATCAGATAACGTGCCAGATTGTGATGACATTTATAGCAATGCGTCAGATTGCTGAATAAGAAACAGACAATAAAGGAGGAAAGTTGAACCAATATGAAAAGAGGATACAAACAGCTATATAACATGACGTGATTGGAAAACGTTTTACAGCTGGAAACTACTAATCTCCTGCATCTGGCTGCTGATACATAAATTAACTATTCTTATAAAAACCTTGAGTACAAACATATTCATTTTGTGACGGGCATTGGGAGATTACTTGGTCATTGATTCGAATTTAACCTCAATCTACCTTTAAATTTTATTGTTTCTTCTGTTTTGTCACAGATTCGCGACTGTTATTAATGTAAACATGTTGCATGTAAAAAAAGACTATTATGTACAGTTAAGCTTAATGCACATGTGACGTTAATTTCTATTCACAAATCTTAACATTAATGATAACATTGCGAACTTTTAAAAGAATATCACCGCATAATTTATTTTTGAAATCTACACAGTTTATTAAGACTAGAGCTAGAAAGTTTTTTGTTCATACTTTTTATGCATCATATATTAATTTTTCTTTGTCAAAACGTGTGTATGTTTGGTGTCGCTGTAAACTAGAAATGCATTGTGTGAAAATTTAAATGTCACTATGACATAAATGTTTTTGGTAAAATGTGTAGAAATTTCAATTTTCTTTCTTTTTTTTGTTTGAACATCGATGTCTCATACAGACAAAGAAACACAATTTGTATTTTGCATAGTTTCCTATTTTTACAGGCCTGGTCGTCAAGGTTTAATAATAGAGGATGAATGACGTAACTTCAATAAAACAACATTGACATTATTGTCCTAGCTTTAAATTGTACATAAATCGCGATGTTTAAAACTACGATATTTACTGGATTGAATGGTCGTCATTGATTCCTTGTAGATGATAGTTTATGTTGTCTTCAACACTGTTGTATTTGCTTAAATAAGCAGGGTTATAATGCCCTTTTAAGCTATAGAACGTATTTATAATATTTGGGAAAAATCAAGGCAGCTCTTACAGGATTTAGTGTCTGAATAGGACGAAAGTAAACATTTAAATATATTGTCCTTCGCATTCTAGAGTTGTTGTTTCTCAAAGGTTGTCATTTATTAGTACTGTTTTCTTTTATTGTATTCAACATATTTCCTTTTAATATCTATGGGAAAAACCAAACAGCATGGAGTTAACATGCACCTTACGCATAGAGCCATTCAGGTAAAGTCAATATATATATATAATGTTATATGTGTCTTTAAGATGTTTCTGCAGCAAGCGTTTTATTTTTTATTTCATTTAATCTTAAATGTTTTCATATTTGTATATTCCATTTGCTGATGTATAATATATATATTATCTGAACAACTATATTTTACATTAAAATCTAAAAAAATTATACGACCAAAAGTGCTAAAGCGTGCCAGATTGTATTAAGATTTACAGCTTAAAGTTCATGAAGTTGGAATTTGTAAATTAGCGTTTCCAGCATTATAGATTAAGCTCTAATCGCTTGAAAGGGTTCGTTAATCAGATATATTATATTTTCTTTAGTTATCTTCGTTTTGGTAATTTTTTTGATAAATCTCAAATGCAGAATGCACTTTTACATGGAGAGTTAGCGAGACTGCCTCTCAGACAAGTGAGACTAATGAGAATAATAAAATATTGTTTCAAAATCTTACCGAGTGAGTAAAAATGTATACAACCTACCTTGTGATGACGTTATATGATATGGAAATAATGCCAAACAGACTGTCTTGAGCGTCATATGTGAAAATTATGCTTGAAACATGGCTTAAGTGACGTGTCGTTATACCAAGGAGTAACAAACGTCAGTTATTTTATTAATGTCTTTAAGCAAAGAATAAAAGATGGTCACATTTAATAATGATATATGAAATTTAATAATTCAACAAAGACATCTGCATATACATTGTTTGCTAAAACGTATCTAGATACAGTTTCAAAACAGAAATACAAAGTCGCCTCGACTTAACCCTGGGTGTCTTCACACAGATTTAAAATAGAAACAGGGCTGTTGCACAAACCACAACCAGTACCAGTCAACGAATGAAAATGTAAACATTGTCATAAATTAGAATACGAGTTCCATTGTGTATGAAATTGTTCGTTATACTCAGTATTGAGAAAATACTAAAACAATACTTTAGGACAAATACATGTACCTTGAAAGTTCGTGAATTATTTTCAAGTACAAATAAAGAAGTAAAATACGAACTGGCTGCCTATGATTTTAAAGCTTTGAACAAAGAACAACTGGCATCAACATTTTAAATTACAATGATTATAACATGAAGATATATTTGTATTGTGTTTATATGCACTATAGTTATTATCTTACCACAACATATCGCTTACCTTATTGTATCGTAAGTTGAAAACTTATTTCAAAAAACTACATTAGCAGTACACATGTGTGTACTAAGATTGAAACATTGTTAAACCACCATACCATTGATAACAATGTATACTTGTGTATCCATGAACCTCTGGTCCAATATACGAATACAGATCAATCTGTCTATGATTACTGCAATAAACTCACACCTCTTTTTTAGCGGTTTTAACTGCAAAAGGCACATTACAAATATTCAATGCAAAGACAAATATCTAAGGAGCATATATAAATATCAATTAGGCTCTATATATAGCCATAATAAGCATAATAGACCAACGCCTATGGACTTTTGAACGAGTCAAAATTCTCTGCAAAACTATCTTTTTCACTCTCCCTTCTAACGCATTTGAGAAAGTTTGGTTGAATACGGACCAGTGGTTAGACCGGAGATGTAATTGAAATAAAGGTGTACAGAAGACGTGTTATCGCAATAGTTGATTTTTGTTTAAATTTTGCAACGTAGTAAGAATTATAAATGAGAGCTTAATTGTTCGGAGTAAGCATTGTGACATGTTCCACCCTCACATATTATTGCCTTTCATAAATGAGCCAGTTTTATATCAAACGATAAAATAGGTGTGAAGATCCTGTAGTACCCTGCAGTTTTATAAAAATAAGTTGAAAACGCAAGATCAATGATAACGTCTTTCGTGTTTGCTAAATGAAGGCAATTTGTAGAAAAAAAACACCCTAATCTTAAGCGTCTAAATAGAGATCAACAAGTTTTGCGTTATTTTATTTCTATTCGATCGACATAACACTCGGGCCCTATAATTAGATCAGTGTGTCTGCATTTCGTATGATTGATTAACATTGCAGGATGTTTTCTGATATGTTATAATGAAGCAATATGGCAACATACAAACGATGCGAGTGTGATATTGACCTTTTTGATATGGAAACACAGTTCTTAATTCAGACTGTGTTAAGTGGACTTGAGTTGGATACCGCCAGAATGTGACCTGTTGGACTAATTTTTAAGATTGGTGCTGATCGTAGCCGAAGTGAATATGAGAAAGTAAAACAAACGGGGTGTCAGAAGTGAGAGCGCTGGCTTATAAAACGAGCGTAAATGACGGTGTCAAAGATCTTTTGTAGTATTTGTAAGCTTTCTTTATAAATAAACCGTTGGAATAAACATATTACAACATATTAAACAGAATAAAACTTTTGTGCCAGATCTTCTTTGCACATTGAGGCCCCAGCTTGTGCCTGAAACACATTCGTTCGTGACACGATGTGGCATTTTGGTTGTACATGTATATTCTCGTGGACATGTTCTTAGACAATTCTAAACTTAAACTTATGGTTTTAGCCCTCTGTAACAGAACTTTTATAATTAGATCTGTAAATATGTGATAAGCATTGTCTGTCTTCGTTATAGTTTTACATTGTCATCGAATGAACATATCGGTCGTTATACCCTTCACAGACGCAAATGCGAACTGGTATTTTACTTGCAATAGATCTATTTATTTTTCATAGCTTGCATTTGAATAGCCTCTCAGGTGCGAGGCTTGAGCTCTGTAAAACCGGTTTAAGCACCCAAGTAGGTCCCTTTTTGCCGACTGACCGTTCCTAGACGATAACTGTTGGGTTGCTGTATTTGTTTAATAACTCGTCACATGTTTTACATTTGGCTAGAATGCAGATATCTTTGGCTTGTGCCATTGGTATATGTTGCAATGCTCATATGAATTTGTCATATTTTCTTATTCAAAAGTGCTTACCACGTCTCTCAGACTCTTGTCTATCAGTCTGTCTTACATTTTCATTTCGCGTGTCGCAAGCTTTGTGCTCCTGAAGTGCTTTTTGCTTTGGCTGTGCCTAGTTTTTTAATATTGATACCAAAGTATTAGCTACCTTCTCGTCTTACAAGTTTACTAATGTATGTATTGTACTTAAATCTTAATATGTTTCTCCTATTGATTCTACCTCCGCCAAAGCTTTAAAAACAATTGCTCGCTAAAAAAAGATTTACTTTAATCTTGTCCATCTTAGTTTGGTTACGTATGATGTGTTAACATTCCAATGTCGTCAAGGACAAGTTAACGTTCCTCTGTCGTCAAGAACAAGGCACTGTCCCTATTTTTGGATAAAGGCACTGTTGTTACTACCTGAAGTTTCCATCACAGACTACTAAACCGATCTGCACGATCCTGCAATAAAAGGCTAAATCTGCCGATAAGAAAACTTCAAACATTTATTATGAATCAGTGATTCCGATAATGTTAGGGAAATAAAAAAGCTGTTATGCGATGCGCTCTATGTATATAACTTATCATTTATTGTTGGTTTTTTTATTAAGGAAGGACTCTTTTGATGAAAAAAACACACACACATTGAAACTACCTTATGTTTATTATTGATAAAACAGACTGAAACGGAATATTTTTGTCTTATTTAAACATGTATACATGTTTATATTATCAAAACCATATTAACACATATTTTCTAGTTTTTTTTAATTGAGTCGTAATTGTCGAAAATCCCTTGGAGCTTTCATATGTCTAGTTTAAAAAGCATGCTTTTTATGGGTTTCTTACCTTAAAAAGATTCCTTAAAATAACTGATTGTACACTGTGAATAAATTAAAAATATTTCTAACCCCAATTGTCGTTAGTATAGATAAAACTCGATCATTCGTTATATACAACCATTGGCCTACTTAAATACAGTTTAAGTTTTCTTTTAAAAGATAACACTTCCATCAATAAACACTTGATACACGTCCATGCATTCTACTATCATTGTCGCATAATAGCTGTCCTCTCTTATCTATGAAACAGTTACTTCCTGCTCACACAGGATCATGGCGTACATATATGCAGCCGGGATATTTTGTCTCAACTTCGGTAAAATACATTTTATATTATTTTTGCTGTGTCTACCATAAATGTGTTAATTACATTTTTATTTCTATGTTTATTGTAATGGATAAATTGTTAATACACACAAAACAAGATTACTTTTACGGTCTTAAAAAGAATACAATACAATGCAGTTTCATGCGAACTAAACTTCATATTCTATCTTAAATTATATTCCTACATTTTCTTTGAATTTTACAATTATGACCGAACTCTAAGCTTAAATGCAATCTGATAAACCTTTACTATCAGTTATATCAAAGCAGGTACTTGATGACCCCCGTCCACCCCATTTGGCCGCTTGCAGAATTAATACATCATCATTTTTACGTTGTCTGATTTCTGTACACACAATAGCTTTCTCGCGCAGGTAATGCTATCAATGGGTGCTTGTGATGGACAATATTTACATAGAAACTGTGATATAGAGGGATATGGAAAGACAATATTAGACGCATATGAATATCTATGCGGTAAGAGGTTCTTGCCTAAACAACCTAACGCACAATGTTTGTGTTGTGTTGTCCGTTATCGTAAATAGCACGTGCAAAGCAAATTTGATCTTGTTTTAGCACGTTTGATCATAAACGCGTACATACTATTTTAAGAAATATTTAACGTTGATGGATAAATTTAAGAATAGGATTATTATTATCAATATAAAGAAGGTCATATTAGATCAAGTAAAATGATCAGAAGTAAATGGCATACATGATGCCCCCGCTGATTAATTATGTTTAAACAAATTTACTACAAGACACTTTAGTCTGTGAAGATAGGGGAAATTAGTGACGTTTTTCCCACCGTTATAGCCATATGAAACGCTACCAATATGGACCACCAGCTTGTTCCCGCTCTAAGAAAAGTCGTTAGTATACGCCATTAGTAATCAGTATATCAATTCACAAGAGAGTGAGTTTAATTGAAAAAGGTAAAAAACACGTCTAACTTGACACCCCGCGAGATTCGCATTTTCATAAGCTTAACGAAACATGTTAATCATATCTTTGTTGGAAAGTTGTGCAAATACAACTTAAATATTCGAAATAAGGCATCATGCCAATATTTTTATATTGAGGGTACAGCGTTCGACTACACACACATCAAAATACATTGTTTTATTATTACAGTGTAAATAATAAAGGAGGGGTTAAAGGAGGAGTCCATTATTAAACATAATAAAATATAACTCACATAAATCAATTATCTTGTTATTATTCCGTTTTGCAGTATGTGCCATTGTTATGACACAGAGTCTAATGACAATGTGCATGAGACAGAATAAAGTTTGTCTACAAACTTTATCATGTACCACTGTTCGTCACATTTAAGTTACACGAGTGGACACGTCTTATAAACAGTTGCAATTCATCGGTACATTATAATTTCTGTTGTAAAGGGATAATGATGGCTCCAAACGTAAACTTCACAATGACGGTACGTATAATGGAAATACTCGAGAAGTTTAGATTGATATAAATATATGTCAATATTGCTCAAATGTTCAATGCAGCGCATTTTGCAAAAGTCTAAAAAAAATTTGAGGGTTTTACTGGTTGACTTCAAATACACCACAATACAATGTATTATTATAACCGTGTTTTAGATGAAAATGGTACCCATGATAAAACTTAATAGAATACAAGGATGCTGGCTTATTTTAATCAAATCGTTTTGTTATAATTCCGTTTTGTAGTTTCTGGCTTCGGGATGACAGAGTATCACGTAACACTGTGTAAAAGAGGGTCTGAAATATGTCAAAAAAGTCTGTCTTGTAACATGACTACACCAAGCCTTATTAGTGTGACACAAGTGGAATCGTCTTATCAGAGCTGCAATTCATCGGCACAGTGTAACTACTGTTGTAGTGGGATTACGGTTGCCAGCAATGATATCTTCACAAAGGTGCTGCAGCAACACTGTAATAACAAACTTATATGTGATCCAACACCTATCTTCAATATCTACGGCTATGCACAAGTGGATTTTACATGCTTAGAAACAAGTAAGTAACATGATGAAAAGTCAGACCATATGAGCTATATAACATTTTCATAAGCTTTGGTGTTGCATTTATAATTAATCAACACGCTTCTTCCAAGAGAATGGGACAACAAACAGTTACAATTGCATTATTGCATTTAGACAAGAAACATTTGATATTCGATTTGACATAAAGTGCCATTCATTTACGTATATTTTTAAAAATCTAACCGTGTGACCTCGATATTTTAAAAGGCTAGTTTTTGTTGCAAAGTTCGCCATCAAATTCGGATCTCAGCCCTAACCCTATGATATATTATAATTTATTTTTCAAGCTGATTTGAAAATAATACAATAATAGTTAATTATAATTTTTATTTGGGTTTTATGGCACACTGACACTTAACAGGTAATACGGCGCCGAAGTTTAATGTGAATAGAGAATAATCAGGTAAAAACTAAACTATGTTAATAAAATATAGAAAAATACAAAAAAATCTATCAGGTTAAAATAATGTAAACTATAATTGAAAATACGTTAATATACTTAACGGTTTGAAAATGGATAACGGTTGGTAAATAAACAGTTTCAACATTTATAACTTATTAAGAATACTAATCTCGTTCAAGAAGCAAACAAGTTTAGAATCCGACACTGTCCTAAATAGTTCGTACATGTTATGATATGAATGAGTTAATCTAGTATGCCCAATGCGACAGCGGGTAAGAGCTACGTCTACCCTTCTGCTTTCTCCGCAAGCAGAGACATTGGCACCGACGTTAGGCTTAATTACGTGTAATTTGTTACAAACAATATTGTCCCAACTTGCTTGCCACTTGGTTAAAACATATCGGTTAATACGTGATTTAAAATCAGTGCGTGGGATGCAAAGATCTGTCTCAGTGAAGGCTGAGACAGATTTTTCGCACCCTTGCCTGCATCCTCGTTTCATTGGATGCCTACATGACTAGGAAACCAACAGAAGGTGATTTCGTTAGTGTCATATAAACTTTGAGGTTTGACAAGAACAGTGCGAATATGTGGATTTGAAAAATTCAATGAATTTATGCTTTGCAATACAGATAATGAGTCTAAAAATAAAACATATTTTTCACCGGAATGTTCTGAAATGATATCAATGCTTAGATTTATAGCCCGGATTTCAGCGGTGAAGATAGACGAGTTGTTAGGAAATCTTTGTTTAATGCAGTGGCAATTACTTACGGAGGCACAACCAACGTAAGTGTCCGTCTTTGAACCATCAACATATATATGAAGGTGATCAGAATACTTGTCAGAACGGAGTTCGAGAAATTCAGATCGTAAAATCAAAAGGATCTGTGTTTTTATTTTTACAGTTTTAAATTCACATTAGGGGAACGGAGTTGCCATGGTGGACGTACAATTGTGACGTTTTCAGAAATGCTATCGAGTTTTATACCTGACGTGTTTATGCTACCTTTAAGCCTTAAACCAAGAGGTCAGATGGCTTTAGGTGATCGATCATAAAGCTCTTCATGTTAAGGGTTGAAAACATAATTAAACGTTGGGTTATCAGGGGTAGACATTAGTTTAATTATATACTGCAAAGAAAGTTTCTCGAGACGCAAGAATAATGATGGTTCGTTGGCTTCAACGTAAAGGTTCTGCACTGGTAAGGTCCTGAACGCTCCTAAAGCTAGACGAACAGCGATTAACAAAACGAATATCTAAAAATACTTTATAAAATAGATGCGACATGAGATTACTTCCTGTTTTATGTTATTATTGGAATGCTATCAGCCTTTCGTGTAATGCTAAATACACAACGACGGGTTTATTTTATCAGCAACCCCAACTTATTTTATGTAGACAAGGACGCCGTCTAGTTTGTGTTTATCGGGATAATGTAATGTTTTTATTCCATGCACCAAGTATAGCTTCAACTACTTCACCCGAACTAAAGGATACAACATGAAAAACGCGTCTGCTGCAGTCAAGTAAGGCAGTGAATACACTAGAATTATGAACGACATTTCTTACAGGATCAGCCTAATTGCACTGCGCTCGAGGTATTCATTAAGCACGTGCACATGATTTTCCCCATCTCAGACCGACTCCATGTCCCTAGTTCTGTCCATATCCTTAACCTAGCCATTTTACAAAGCATGTGCATTCTGTGGAGAAAGGGTTGTGTCAATCCGAACTTCGCAAGTAATCCCATCTTCAGTACGATCATCCCTCTGATGTATCTGGTGCAATCGGAACTCCTCGGATAATTTCGTATATCAAAAGCACTCGTACTATTTTGGAACACTTCTAGTCCTACAGTTCTGGTTTAATAACTTCGCGCTAGTGTTTACCAATCTCAACGTCTGTGTTAAAGAGCTCAAAAGTAAATGGGCACGAACAACTTTTTAAACACCTCTGACAAAAAGAATTTCCTCTTGTTTACATACTATTATAGACTTTTATTTGTTAAGGAAAAAAATATAATAACATTCTTTATTTGGAATCGTATTAGACACATCTATATCACGCGGAAACACAAATTCTTAATTCGACAAGCTGTGAAGCGTCATAATATAGAGGTGACTAAATGCTAGTGACGTCACCGTGTATAAAATGCATGGCGTAGTCAAAGGCAAAGATAAACTAAACTTCACTTAGTGCATACAAGCGCATACCAACAACTGTTCATCGTGCATTTGGAAAAGAACAGTTTCCCGACATGTCCGAAATTAGGTGCGTAATGTATGGCCCATAAAGAGCTGCGAATGGTCGTTCATCACATATTAAGACGTGTACATCTTTGGTAAGATGTTCCAGATTAAGACAACGAGAAATATCTCTAAAAATATATACGGCATTTTAATGGCGTCAATTAAATTATTTGATCGGTTATTTGTTTTAAAGAAAAAAGTCATTTACTTGTTAGAACATGGGCACCTTGTGTCAGAAGAATGTATCGGTTTTCACAGTATGGCTAATTAACTGACTACAAGTTTGTGCTACGGCAGCGGATTTCGCAGAACTAAAAACTTGAATTTTTCTCCTTCCGGAGCAACAAGTCCGAGCATTATTTCCAGATGTTTGTGTCGAATTATTTCTGAATAAATTCCATTTTATAAATGTGTAACATGTAATAGGCTCCTCAAAGAACTCAAATAACGAAATGCAACAAAACCGTATAAATTCCTTGCATTCACGTCCAATATTTGGAATGTTTTATTTGTTTGTTTGTTTATTGGGTTTATCGTCCCACCAACAGTATTTCAGTTATCTGGAGACGGTGTCCACTTGAAGCAGATATAGTGCTGCCTTCACTGTGTATAGCATGCCGTGAACACCTGGCATGATACCACACCCAGTCACATTATCCTGACACCGGGCCAATCAGTCGTGGAACTACCCTTATATTTGCTTGAGCGTTAGCAAGGGAGCTATACCACTACCATTTTTAACGACTTTGGTATGTCGCGGCCCGGGATCGAACCCGGGGCCTCCCGTACCTGGGGCCGACGCTCTGAATGTTTTATTTAATTTTTCAACCATATTTAGTCCAATGTTAAAACAGCCAATTTATCTCCTAATTTAATTCAAAAGAAATTTGATATGCACTCGAAAATAATACAAACATACTTGATTGAATATCATATGTAGGATTTTTTGAGAAAAAAATTGTAACATAATTTTTAATAGGTTTGTTAACACATATTAATTTAGCAACGACAACGACGACAAAGACGACAACAACGTCGACAACGACAAGGAAGACATCCTTGTCCAATTCGAACACATTACAAAATACACCAAACAGGAATGAAACACTTTCCACGACAACACCTGCAGGTAAGGATTTCTATTTTTTGCGCGAATGCACATGTTAAAACATATATCAGATTTTAAAAATTAACAAAACAGCAACACCTACAACAACAACACAACGGAACAGGCAAAAGATGAAACTTTTTCCTTTTTGTGGAGATATAAAAATATCAACGACCCATTTGTGACTATTGTAGGTATTAATGGTGAAGGGAGAGAATTCAGAGTTGCACTATTGGTCATGCACAATGCGTAGCTACCTGAAAGTGTTCTGTCCGACTGGGCTCTAACTATCGGCGACTCTAATATCTCGATTACATAAAACAAGTGCCAACAAGAATGGAAAATAAACTGATGTTGTTACTTCTTCCTTTCTTTCTAACAAACTGTTCTCACTACAGTTACCATCTTTCAAATGCACTTACAAAAATACAAATACAGATTTACAAAAATATACAATCTCTACAGAATATGAAGCAAATCTAATGATTAAGCTATCTTATATATTTTAATTTTATCCTCCATCCAATTATAAATAGGATTTGGGTTGTTCTATTTTAGTTGAAGGCAATAAGTTCCCTTTGGCAGCTGTTCTGTTGCCGACCTTTGTGATATTGATCATAATTATATCCGTACCGGTCATTATTGTTATGCGGTACGTATATTACACTTTTTTATCACAAAAATACAAAATTATTTTAATAAAACGTGATAAAACAGTTAGCAAACTAGTTTCTTATTTATTTTGAAAACTGAAACAATATTCTTACGATTGTATTTCCAGACGCTATAAACTTAAAACGAAGAACGAGAACAGTTACAACGACTTTAACTTTTCATTACCCAAGAATAGAGGGAACATCGTGGTCGTCAACTCCATCTATGATGGCAATACCGCACCACCAAGAAAAAAACAACCTTTTGGAATGCAAAGTGCAACTGATGAAAATGCTCCTGATGAAATGTATAATACAACTAATGACAGTCCACTGTGTCTGCAACTTGACGTATATAATCACGTGACGCACAATGGCGTCAATGTTTGCAATCATGCATCGGAACAAGTCATAGACAACAGCAAACAAAATTATGTCAAGACGCAAGACGAATATCCTACTAATGACCCTACGTATGATAATAATAGCGGTCGGTATTGAAAAGAAAATGCTACTTAAACGACCGCCAACATTAAAAATGGTTAATGCGGACAATATGGACATACGTATGGAATATGCTGTAGCCAATGCCATGCGAAAAAATGGGTAGCTTTTGCACGAGGAAAGCTGAAAGGAGAATAAGGAATGCGATTTGCGATTTCCATTCATGCTTGATTAAAATGTTTTCAGTCTCTAAGCCAAATATGTTTAATTTACAGCCGTAACAACACCAAGGTATACCATAGTATGAAAAGCCACATGTATTTATACTTAAAATACGAATAAAGCAGAAACTTGGTCCTAATGTAATTCTGATACTATGCTGTGCAGACAGGTTCTTTACCGGTAAGGCAATATATTATAGTTAACTGAACATTTGAAATATTTCAGAAAAATAGCAAACATGTGACAATGTAACATGTGAGTATTTATATTCAAACTTGAAAACATTTTAAACAACATTTTATATTAAACATTGAAGTGTTATTGGGGTAACTGAACTTTTTTTCTATTAACACACATTCTGTCGGTTTTTGTGAATTTAAGTATTCTGTGTTATGATATGCAAGAAGTCGTGTTACTGGTTTTTCAATGGACCTGGAGATCGGCATGACCTCTGTGCCATTAGAAGTTGAGGCGTGAATATGGACTTCTTTAATTGAAAGGCGATAAATATTGTATTGCTTTTTTAGAGTTCTTCATTTTAAGAAAATGTTTCAATACGAAAGTTTTTTATATGTATGTTACCTAAATAGTATCAGCAATTATTGTCCCTTATCTATAAGATATACCGAAATACTTTATAAATGGGTATAGTCGCAAATAGACGTTACAAAATAGGTAAATAAAAAAATGTCCTTTCAAATTTCCAGATATCTAAATCTAAACTACCTATAAACAAAGGCAAACAGGGTAACTGTAAAAGTGACAAAAACACAGAGTCGAGACATAACACACAAAAAGAAAAACAAGCAGTTACCGCCTTGGAACGGTCACTCGGCAAAAGGACCGACTGGGGTGCTTAAACCAGGTTTGTAAAACGCTCCAATCTCGCACTTTCTGAACAGTGTAAATTTATTTATTTATTTGGGTTTAACGGCATACCGACACTTAACAGGTAATACGGCGCCGAATACAGAGTTAAATGTGAATAGAGCATAATCAGGTTAAAACTAAACTATGTAAGTAAAATATAGTAAAATATAAAAACTATCAGGTTAAAAAAAGAAATTATAATTGAAAACAGGTCAACACACAAAACGGTTTAAAAAGTATAACGATTGGTAAATAAATAGTTTAAAAATTTATAACTTATTAAGAATACTAATCTCGTTCAAGAAGCAAACAAGTTTAGAATCAGACACTGTCCTTAATAATTCGTACACTGTCCTTAATATGTTCGTACATAGTTCGTTATGACATTAAAATACTTCGACCGTATGTGGTCTGTGTCGATACACTGTAATAAAATATGGTTGACTGTTTTTGGTTCCTGGCAAGGAACACATACAGGTTGAGCTTCTCTTTTTAAAAGATATGAATGAGTAAATCTAGTATGTCCAATGGGACAGCGGATAAGAGCTACGACTTCTCGTCGACTTTCTCTGCAGAGACATTGGCAACGACGTTAGGTTTAATTACGTGTAATTTGTTATAAACAACATTGTCCCAACTTGTTTGCCACTTGGTTAAATATGTCGGTTAATAACTGGTTTAAAATCAGTGTGTGGGATGCAAAGATCTGTCTCAGTGAGGGCTGATGCAGATTTTGCACCTCTGTCTGCATCCTCGTTTCTCCGGACGCCCACACGACCAGGAAGCCAACAGAAGGAGACCCCGCCAGTGTCATATAAACCCCGAAGCCCGACAAGAACAGCGCGAACACGCGGACTTGAACAATTTAGTGAACCCATGCCCCGCACAGATAATGAGTCTGAAAATATAACATATTCTTCACCGGAATGTTCTGAAATAAAATCAAGGCTTAGATTTATAGCCCGGACTTCAGCGCCGAAGACAGACGAGCTGTTATTATTATTGTTATTTTTGGGTTTTACGGCACACCGACACTTAACTGGTCATACGGCGCTGAATACAAAGTTAAATGTAAATATAGCACAATCAGGCTAAACTAAACTATGTAAGTAAAATATAGAAAAATATAAAAATCTATCTGGTTAAAAAAGTGCAGTAAAATGGAAAACAGGTAATATATTGAACGGTTTAAAATGTATACGTTCACTAAATAAACAGTTTAAAAATGTATAACTTATTAAGAATAGTGATCTCATTCAGGAAGCAAAGAAGTTTAGAATCCGACACGGTCCTAAACAGTTCATACATGTTATTGACTTTAACATATTTCGAACGAACATGATCTGTGTCGATACACTGCAACAAAATATGGTTGACTGTCAGCCGTTCCTGGCAAGGAACACATACAGGTTGAACTTCTCTTTTTAGGAGATATGAATGAGTTACTCTAGTATGTCCAATGTGACAGCAGGTAAGAGCTATGTCTTCCCGTTGAGTTTCTCTGCAAGCAGACGTTAGGCTTAATTGCGAGTAATTTGTTACAAACAATACTGTCCCAACTTGTTTGCCATTTGTTTAAAATATATCGGCTTATAAGTGATTAAAAATCAGTGTGTGAGATGCAAAGATCTGTCTCAGTGAGTGCTGAGGCAGATTTTGCACCCCTGTCAGCATCTTCGTTTCCTCGGATGCCTACATGAGTAGGAAGCCAACAGAAGGAAATTTCGTTAGTGTCATATAAACTTTGAAGTTTGACAAGAACAGTGCAAACATGTGGATTTGAATAATTCAGTGAATTTATGCTCTGCAATACAGATAATGAGTCTGAAAATATAACATATTTTTCACCGGAATGTTCTGAAATGAAATCAAGGCTTAGATTTAAAGTCTGGATTTCAGTTGTTAGGAAGTCTTTGTTTAATGCAGTGGCTATTACTTACGGAAGCACAGCCAACGTGAGTGTCCGTCTTTGAACCATCAGTATATATATGATGGTGATCAGAATACTTGTCACGGAGTTCAAGAAATTCAGATCGTCAAATCAAAGGATCTGTGTTCGACTTTTATTTTCGTTCTAAATTCACATCAGGAGAACGGAGTTGCCATGGTGGATGTTCAATTGTGGGGTTTTCAGAAATGTTATCGAGTTTTATACCTGATGTGTTTATGCTATCTTTAAGCCTTAAACCAAGAGGTCTTATGGCTTTAGGTGATCGATCATAAAGCTCTTCATGTTTATGGTTGAAAACACAATTAAATGTTGGGTTATCGGGGTTAGACACGAGTTTAATTATATACTGCAAAGAAAGTTTCTCGTGACGCAAGAATAATGATGGTTCGTTGGCTTCGACGTAAAAGTTCTGCACTTGTGAGGTCCTGAATGCTCCTAGAGCTAGACGAAGTCCATGGTTGTGAACAAAGTCCAGCATCTGGAGATAGGACCTCCTGGCAGAACCATAGACTATGCTCCCGTAATCTAATTTAGACCGAATTAGGCAACGGTACAGAAGTAACAATGTTTTTCTGGGCTCCCCAGTCTGTATGGGATAAATATTTAAGCAAGTCAAGAGTCTTGAGACATTTCTTCTTGATGTCATTGATATGTGGAAGAAAAGTCAGTTTCCTGTCAAAAATGACTCCAAGAAACTTAGTTTCCTGGACGACGGGAATGCGAACGTTATTTAAAAACAATTCGGGGACAATAGGAAGACCTCGTTTCTGACAGAAATGTATACAGTTGGTTTTGGTTGGAGAAAATCTAAAACCGTTAGTGTTGCTCCATTTTTGCAACTTATTTAGACATTGTTGTAATTGTCTTTCAATTGTGCTCATATTTTTAGAGCGGTAACAAATAACAAAATCGTCCACAAAAAGTGAACAGTCAACCCCTTCATGAAGGGTTTTTACAATATTATTTATTTTTGTGTTAAAAAGGGTAACAGATAGAATACTACCCTGGGGGACACCCTGTTCCTGTTTATGAACAGATGACAGGGTGGACCCAATATTGACCTGAACATTTCTGTCAGAAAGGAAGCTGTCAATGAAAATTGGTGAACGACCCCTGAGACCAAGGTCACCTAAATATTTTCAAGCCCTTTTCAAGATCGAAAAACACAGCTACAAGGTGTTCCTTCTTGATAAAGACATGACGAATGGGTGTTTTTAACCGAACAAAATGATCGCCTGTGCTACGTTGGTGTCTGAATCCACTTTGATATTCTGAAATTACGTTGTTGGACTCAAGATACCAGACAAGTCTATTATTGATAATTCGTTCCAAGGTTTTACAAATACAGCTCGTCAAAGCAATAGGTCTAAAGCTTTGAGGATCTGTTGGGTCCTTACCTTGTTTATGAAGTGGAATAATGGAGGCATTTTTCCAAGGATCGGGTACTTAACCGGATATCCAAATTTCATTAAAGATTGACAGAAGTAAGTTTAGAGATTGAATTGGTAAATGTTTTAAAAATTGGTACGGTATGTCGTCTGGACCAGCAGCGTTATCATGCGATTTATTTAGAGCACCTTAAAGCTCTTTCAAGGAAAAGGATTGATTGTAAGTTTTGTTATTATTAGATTTAAAATTAACCTTTTCCCTTTCAGCAGAGTGTTTAAAGGTTTGAAATTGGGGCGTGTAGTTGGCCGATGAGGAATTTTGGGCAAAATTTTCAGCCGGTGTGTTCGAAATGTTTTGTTTATCTGTTACTACGGTGCGATTTGTTTTAAGGTGGTTAACAGTTGAATACGATGGTTTATCGCTAATCTTTTCAATAGCAGACCAAACGTTTTTGATGGAAGTCCTGCCATTTATTTTTGAAACATACTTTTGCCAAGATGATCTTTTGGCATGTTTAATAGTCCGGCGACTTTTAGTCCGTTCTTTTTTAAGGTTATTAAGATTTGTATCGGTAGGTCGAACATAAATTGCTTTAATGCCCACTCCCCCCCACCCACCCCTACGTTTACGAATAGACTTTTTTTACTCTCTTCTTTAAACCAAGGCTTATTATGTTTTGATTTTGTCAAGGTCTTAAGTATACACCTTTCTGCAATATTGTGCAAAGTGTTTGAAAATGCGACAATTTTGTCATTTACATTTTCTACTGAAGTTGGGACAAGTTCTGCAGAACAAAGTGCTGAGAACAGGTCCCAGTTTGTTCTGTACATCTTCCAACGGGGATTATCGACGCCTATTGGCGAAGTATAGTTTGTAAGAATTATAGGAAAGTGATCACAAAGGTCATCGTGTACATCCCAAGTGTAATCTAAATATACAGAGGGGTGACTCAATGTTAGGTCTAACGATGAATAATGCCCAGTTTCGGGGTGCAAGGCTTTTTATTATTGGCCAGACATATGTCATTATGGGCAATAAAGTTTTCTATCGTCTTGCCAATATTATTGAAGTCACAACATCCCCATAGCGGGTTATGACCGTTGAAGTCTCCAACGAGTATATATGGAGTAGGCAACATGTAATAAGATTATCTAAATCATCTTTAGATACATTTGGATTCGGTGGAAGATAGACAGGGCAAATAGTTACAACTTCATGTAGTGTTACACGATTAGCAAAAGTGGCAATTTGGAGTTGACAATTATTGTCGATCCTCCAGGTGCCCTCTCGCAAGCTGTATGTATATAATTATAACAGGTATTACCCTTAAAATCAAATTTTTCAGAGTCTTTAAGAAAGTTTCTTGAAGACAAAGTACAGCAGGATTTAGCGTAGATAACAAAATAAATATTTCATTGTAATTGGCCTTAAGACCTCGACAGTTCGACTGAATGATTCTATTATTCATGGGATTATTTAACTTAATTCTTGTAGACTATATTTTAGGTGCTTTTACAGGTGACCTTGGTGGTTTTCTAGTGTCCGATGGAGTCTCCATTAGACACTCGAATTTGTTTTGATGGGTGTGTATCACCCGAGTGTTTGGAGCAGTGGGAGGACTCTGTCCTCTCCTCTGTCCCGAAGGACCAGGAGTCTCCTTAGAGGAGATCTGGTCCTTTGCTGCAGGCTTGTTTTGTGCCTTTGCGTTATTCCTCACGGAATGACTTGAAGAGGAAGTGTTTTTGGTTGAGGGAGAAGTCTGAGTTTCAGAAGATTCCGATACCTTGTATTGGGAGGGAATGATGACTTTGTCAGAAATTTGGTTACCAGTCGGGACGGCATACTGGGTGAAATTGTCCTTGTGCACTGAGATGCTTTTTTGGTTGCTGAGGCACATGCTGCACCACCAGCAGGAGATGCCTTGTCTTTTGCCAACTTTCTGGCTTCTAAAAAGGAGATATTTTGGGTGTACTTTATTTTTAGTACTTCCTTTTCTAGTTTCGAGGCAGAGCAATCCCTGGATTTGGTCTCATGTGGTCCAGAACAATTAACACATTTAAGCGGGTTAGGACAAACGTCTTCCCTGTGCTGGACTGTTCACCACAACGTGGGCAACCGTCCTCCTTGCACTGGGACTCGTGGTGGCCAACTTTCTGACATAGAAAACACCTAAGTGGATTGGGAATGTACACCTACACTTTTACGTTAAGGTAACCGACTTTAATAGAAGTAGGGAGTGATGGGTTGGCGAAAGTTAAAACAAAAGTATTTGTTGGAACTCGCCGGCCGTCCCTGAGAAATGAAATCCTGCTGACGCCACACACCTCCTGTGGCGTGAGTTCCCTGAGGATATCCTCCTCAGAGACACCAGCAAAGTCAGGGCATCGAATTACGCCTTTCGACGAGTTCATAGAAGAGTGAGGGTACGTTTTTACTTTTAACACAAAGTCAGTAAGTTTAAGAAGTTTGTCGGAGTAAGTTTTACGATCCGTTTCAATTAGTAAGCATTTTTAGTGTTGTTGTTTTTTCTGAAACAACACTGCCAATAAGGCCTTTGATGGATTTTTCTATCACAAAAGGGATTACTTTGGTTATCGGCTTTTTCTCTGTCGATTCGACAATAATGAAGTGAGGAAAGCACGTGCTTGTAGATGTTTCGGTATCGGAATCTTTGGACGATAAAGTAGGGATCGAGTCCTTGCATTTACGTTTGCGTTCCATGAGAGATTTTTATAATTATTCGGTATCCTGGCTCACCATCCACCACGGAGCCCAACAAGGGGTCGTCTTATGGGAGTGGATCTCCGACCTCCCAACGCCAGTGATACCAGGATACGATACTCCGACATAAAATATACTACAAAGCATACAAAATGCCAGATTGATCCGTTAAGGGGGTGTCGACCGGCAGCTGGGTTATAGTTAATAGGGGAAAATATGATAAAAGGAGTTTGCGGAACACGGTATATTTTAAGACAGAAAAAGGAGAAAAGTAGTGGAAAGTCGGAGGCAAGAAAGTGGGACGAAAGGGAGTTAAAACTAACTCAGCACCGGCCGAAGGGTTAGCCAATTGAGGATACAGGACAAGTACCCCGCCCGTCTACCCCACAACTTAGGGCAAAGGTAGTGTCTTGGTCAAGGTCGACTTATATGTCAATATCCTGACAAGCCAACAAAGACCTCAATCACCAGGATCCCCTCGTCGTAGAGATACTGGGTCGCCACCCACGGCAAACAGATGGGCTACTTTTGGAGGCTACAGGTAGCGGCAGCCGGAGAATTCTAAGGCCCCTACCGGCAGGGCCGTAAAGTGGCCTAGTTTCTTTATATTGTTTTCTTAATACCAACTGGAAGTGCAAGTTAAGAGTTGTTTAAAGTTGCAGTGTTGACCGTTTCTAAGTGAAGGAATCGCAAAAATAGTGCCATCATTGGTTAAATGGACCATTATCTTAGACGTCTGCAAAATAAAGGCGCATGATGGCTTTGGGATGGGCTGATATTTCCTCGATAATCCCCCATTTCAAATTTAAGTAGGTTGGAAATAATCAGCAAATTTTCCAACGACTGCTTCCGAGGAGTTCCTGCTATGGTTCGGATTAGACCAAAAGGTAATCACGAGATGCATGAATAATTATTATGTAAACATGAATGGACATACCTCAAAAAACCAGGGTAGACTTTCAATAATGGATCTGGAACAAATATAATTGAATTCGAATGTGCCAGCGGTCAGAAAAATGATCTGGCTCCGCAACATGTATGTGTTTTACGTAAGAATTGGAAAGTTGTTCAAAGTCAAACAACGTCCAATGTATAACGCTAAACGAAAATGCTTGTTTGTTTATTGGGTTTATCGTCCCACCAACAGTATTTCAGTTATCTGGAGACGGTGTCCGCTTGAAGCAGATATAGTGCTCCCTTCACTGTGTATAGCATGCCGTGAACACCTGGCATGATACCACACCCAGTCCCATTATCCTGACACCGGGCCAACCAGTCGTGGAACTACCCTTATATTTGCTTGAGAGTTAGCAAGGGAGCTATACCACTACCATTTTTAACGACTTTGGTATGTCGCGGCCCGGGAACGAACCCGGGGCCTCCCGTACCTGGAGCCGACGCTCTACCGATTGCGCTACCAGGTCCGGTCGAAACGAAAACGTGGTAGACCAAAGCAACTGAAGTTTATAAAAGAAAGCGAATTAAAGCATTTGCGAGTACGAGAGTTTATCTGGGCACACGATATATGGACAGCGTTAAAAAGGGACCTTGGGCTAAACATGCCTTTAATGAGGTTCACCAGGGACTGTAATTGACCATCATACGATCCTGTAAGTATAACCAATCAACTAGTTGTTATACACATCCCTAATTCCTGTGTGTCCAGGAGAGAAGCCAATACGACAGATATTAAGGTCTTACCCAGTCGGGACCGAACCCGAATCTCCCTACTTGCAACCAACCAAGATTAAAATATTTTTTCCAATTAATAAATTAATGGATGGATATAATTTTTATATGATGTCTATGTTTTAAAACACGCAGAATTTACGAAAAAATAATGATACATTTTCCATTCTAACATCGATGGCATAATCGCATACTGTGTGTTACAGAAAACCATGTGACCACTAGTATATGAGATCACGCTAGTTCATGAACATATTTGAAAATATTGAACATTTTGAATGGTTCTCTTTAGTGTGTTGTACTTATTTAAATTTTGATAGTGTTTAGAAATGTCTTTGCTTAAAGCAAAGTAAGATTTTCTGCAATAATAATGCATAACCTTAAACAGGGTTCAGATATAGGCAACATGTTGGATACCATAATATGTTACAGATGCGCTCATGGCGTAGCGGTACCATCGCTAACTAGTAACTCTCCTGACCACCTAGCCTCTCACTTCGTGTATTCGAGTCCCGTTTGGGGCGAAGGACTAAAAATGGGAAGGTCTTTCAGTATTTGTGTTTTGGGTTTTACGGCACATCGACACTTAATAGGTCATACGGCGCCGAATACATTAAAGTTTAACGAGAGAATATAATCAGGTAAAAACTAAAACACGTGAGTAGAAATAAAAATCTATCAGGGGTGAGTTCAGAATAGCAAACCGTAGCGTTACGTTTCGCTACGGTTTAAAACGGTTCGTATTTTTAGCACGCTGAATGGACCATACGCCACATTCGATTGCCTCGGTTCGCAAACGTATGTAGGAGGTAGTGTGCGAAGCAAAACAAGATGGCTGCCAGTTGAGAGTTGAGTTTTGATGATGTGAAATAACTACTGTTAAAGATAGTTTGAACTTTTGAAATATTATTTTAAACGGTTTTTGATATGAGAAAGAAACGATTTATATGCATTTCAATTACCAAACTGACCACTAGCCATTATAAACGTTAAGATTATCGGAAAAGTTGCTTCGAAAAAGTTTGGGTCAAATACAAATCCATTTACACTTTTATTTCATATTGGGTGTTCCCCTGAAATATGTTTGTTACAAGATGTTTATTTCATGTGATTATTGCTTTACATCATGGAACAAACATTATGTCTGTATCCATTCATAGTTAAATGTAGAAACTGCTTGTTTCACAAACGGGAATTACCTAACTAAAATAAATCGATGTATGTAGTTGACATTGAGTGTTCTTAAAAAATATTAAGTGAAGTGTTTATTCGTCAACTGTTGACTTGACATTGTTTATTATGAGGATCATATATCTTGTTTGCTTACAATTTGCAACATCAGTATTTTGTTAGTTGCCTTCGATTTAACTTAATTTAAGTATTTATTTTCAAGAACGATGTTCTTCATACTTATATAATATAATAATTATAATATAATAAATTTACAATACAAATACTTGTTAATGATTTAAATCTTTCAGTCTAGACACGTTGGGTCTGAATAGTTTATTTATTTATATGGGTTTTACGGCACACCGACACTTAGGTCATACGGCGCCGAATACAAAGTTAAATGTGAATAAAGAGTAATCAGGTTAAAACCAAACTACGCATGTTAAATATAGAAAAATATAAAAACTATCAGGTAAAAAAATAAATAATAATTGAAAACAGGTCAACACATAAAACGGTTTAAAAAGTATGACGATTGGTAAATTAACAGTTTAAAAATTTATAACTTACTAAGAATACCAATCTCGTTCAAGAAGCAAACAAGTTAAGAATCCGACACTGTTCTAAAGAGTTCGTACATGTTATGGACATTAAAATATTTCGAGCGTATGTGGTCTGTGTTGATACACTGTAATAAAATATGGTTGACGGTCAGTGATTCCTGGCAAGGAACACATACAGGTTGAACTTCTCTTTTCAAGAGATATGAATGAGTCAATCTAGTATGTCCAATGCGACAGCGGGTAAGAGCTTCGTCTTCTCGTCGACTTTCTCTGCAAGTAGAGACATTGGCACCGACGTTAGGTTTAATTACGTGTAATTTGTTACAAACAATACTGTCCCAACTTGTTTGCCACTTGGTTAAAATATGTCGGTAAATAAGTGGTTTAAAATCAGTGTGTGGGATGCAAAGATCTGTTTAGGTGAGGGCTGAGGCAGATTTTGCACCCATGTCAGCATCTTCGTTTCCTCGGATGCCTACATGACTAGGCAGCCAACAGAAGGAGATTTCGTTAGTGTCGTATAAACTTTGAAGTTTGACAAGAACAGTGCAAACATGTGGATGTGAATAATTCAGTGAATTTATGCTTTGCAATACAGATAATGAGTCTGAAAATATAACATATTTTCACCGGAATGTTCTGAAATGAAATCAAGGCTTAGATTTATAGCCTGGATTTCAGCGGTGAAGATAGACGAATTGTTAGGAAGTCTTTGTTTAATGCAGTGGCTATTACTTATGAAGCACAGCCAACATGAGTGTCCGTCTTTGAACCATCAGTATATATATTAAGGTGATCAGAGTACTTGTCAAGGAGTTCTAGAAATTCAGAACGTAAAATCAAAGGATCTGTGTTCGACTTTTTATTTTTACAGAGTTCTAAATTCACATCAGGAGAACGAAGTTGCCATGGTGGATGTTCAATAGTGGGGTTTTCAGAAATGTTTTCGAGTTTTATACCTGATGTGTTTATGCTATCTTTAAGCCTTAAACCAAGAGGTCTGAGGGCTTTAGGTGATCGATCATGAAGCTCCTCATGTTTAGAGTAAACGACCCCTGAGACCAAGGTCACCTAAATCCTTTAAAATCCCATGTTTCCAAGCCGTGTCATAAGCCTTTTCAAGATCGAAAAACACAGCTACAAGGTGTTCCTTCTTGATGAAGGCATCACGAATGAGTGTTTCTAAACGAACAAGATGATCGACTGTGCTACGTTGGTGTCTGAATCCACTTTGATATTCTGAAATTAAGTTGTTGGACTCAAGATACCAGACAAGTCTATCATTGATCATTGGTTCTAAGGTTTTACAAATACAGCTCGTCAAAGCAATAGGTCTATAGCTTAGAGGATCTGTTGGGTCCTTACCTTGTTTATGAAGTGGAATAATGAAGGCATTTTTTTCCAAGAATCGGGTACTTTACCGGATATCCAAATTTCATTAAAGATTGACAGAAGTAAGTTTAGAGATCGAATTGGTAAATGTTTAAAGAATTGGTACGGTATGTCGTTTGGACCAGCAGCGGTATCATGCGATTTATTTAGAGCATCTTTAAGCTCTTTCAATGAAAATGATTGATTGGAAGTTTCGTTATTATTAGACTTAAAATTAACCTTTTCCCTTTCGGCAGAGTGTTTAAAGGTTTGAAATTGAGGCGTGTAAGTTAGCCGATGAGGAATTTTGGGCAAAATTTTCAGCCAGTGTGTTCGAAATGTTTTGTTTATCTGTTATTACGGTGCGATTTGCTTTAAGGTGGTTAACAGTTAAGATGATGGTTTACCGCTAATCTTTTTAATCGCAGACAAACATTTTTGGTGGAAGTCTTGCCATTTATTTTTGAAACATACTTTTGCCAAGATGATATTTTGGCATGTTTAATAGTCCGGCGACTTTGAGCCCGTTCTTTTTTAAGGTTATTAAGATTTGTATCGGTAGGTCGAACATCAAATTGCTTTAATGCCGCCCTACGTTTACGAATAGATTTTTTACACTCTTCAATAAACCAAGGCTTATTACGTTTTGATTTAGTCGAGGTCTTAGGTATACACCTTTCTGCAATATTGTGCAAAGTAGTTGAAAATGCGACAATTTTGTCATCTACATTTTCTACTGAAGTTGGGACAAGTTCTGCAGAACAAAGTGCTGAGAACAGGTCCCAGTTTGCTCTGTCCATATTCCAACGAGGATTGTTGTAAGGATTATAGGAAAGTGATCACTTCCACAAAGGTCATCGTGTACATCCCAAGTGTAATCTAAATACACAGAGGGGTGACACAATGTTAAGTCTAACGGTGAATAATGCCCAGTTGCGGGGTGCAAGTATGTTGGCTTTTTATTATTGGCCAGACATATGTCATTATGGGCAATAAAGTTTTCTATCGTCTTGCCCATATTATTGAATAGGTAAATAAGAAAAGGTCCTATCAAAACTCTAACAGATATTTGAATTTTTTTCTACCGGTAGACAAAGGCAAACAAGGTAAATGCAAATGTGAAAAAAACACAAAAAACAACAGCGCAGAGACGAGATATAACACACATAAAGAAAAACCATCAGTTACCGCCTTGGAACGGTCAGTCGGCAAAAGGGCCAACTGGGGTGCTTAAACCTGGTTTGTGAAGCGCTCCAACCTCGCACTTCCTGAAGGTTTTTCTAGCAAACAAACAGTGTAAATAACAACACCCCGTCAAAGTGAAACAACTAACAGTAAGCACCTGCATCGGGAGTTAAAAGAAAAACAATGAACTTATATACATACATTACAACTAGCAACAAAATAAATTATTAACATATGTACAGTATGTACAGTAAATAAAATCCTCGGCAACGTAATAACAAAAATCCCAAACGAGAGATCAGTTTGAAATAAAACAGCCTATGCGCTGATATGTTAAAAGATATTATAGGAACAAATAAAATAGCCCAAGCGCTGATATATTAAAAGATATTATAAGAACAAATAAAACAGCCCAAGCGCTGATATATTATAGGAACAAATAAAACAGCCCAAGCGCTGATATATAACAAGATCAATTTAAATATGGCATATAATGCCATGACATCATGCAATCTCCCATGCAGAGTTGTCGTTCGTTCCTCTCTCAGACACCTCTGCAATGGGCTCACGTCAAGATTTTTGACGGAAATTTTAAAGTGTTAAGGATATTTTCAAATTAAAATAATACTTCTACATAAAATGAATAAACATCTACTAAAAAGACATATATTGAAGTAAATAATTAAAGATATTTAATTAATTCAAGCGCACTATTTTTGGAAGAATAACATAGTGATATTAATGCGCATTTGTAAATAAACATGGACGTGATCCACGTGGATCGAAAGTAGTCCCGACATTAAGTGAGTCAAACAGAGGTGAATGTATGAGCCGATGGTACAGAGTGGATATCATGTTCTAAAAGTGAAATGTAAAAAATACGAAAAAAAAAACAAACAACGAAACTAAGAAAACAACCTACCAACAAAATAAAATGTAGTATTGTTAAGAGCTAATAAGTTAAAAAAAAAGTTCATGAAAAGCCGAGGATTTATCCGCAGTTGGCATATAATATGTAAGAAAGGTACTAAAAATCCCGATGTTATACCTACAGTGCAATCTCACGTAAAGGGTATGGAGACTGCTCAAGTTGTCTCACCTATAAAGGGCACGACTGGAGAGATGAAGAGACAAGAATTCCTACAGTAACTGTCCAATTATGGCTTTAAGTCACTGTTTTCATATAGTCTCAACGACCTGTCCGGTCATCGTGTAATTTAAAAGCAATGCAATAGCGGGTTATGACCATTGAAGTCTCCAACGAGTATATATGGAGTAGGCAGCTGGTTAATAAGATTATCTAAATCATCTTTAGATACATTTGAATTCGGTGGAAGATAAACACAGCAAATAGTTACAATTTTATGTAGGGTTACACGGATAGCAACAGCCTGTTTGTTCGTGTCAAGTTCGACTTGAGAGTGTGGCAATTTGGAGTTGACAACTATTGTCGATCCTCCAGATGCCTTATTGCAAGCTGTATGTATATGATTATAACAAGTATAACCCTTAAAATTGAATTTATCAGAGTCTTTAAGAAAGGTTTACTGACGACAAAGCACAGCAGGATTTAGTGTAGATAACAGAATGAGTATTTCATTGTAATTGGCCTTATAACCTCGACAGTTCCACTGAATGATTCTATTATTCATGGGATTGCTAAACTTAATTCTTGTAGACTATATTTTAGGTGCTTTTACAGGTGACCTTGGTGGTTTTCTAGTGTCCGATGGAGTCTCCATTAGACACTCGAATTTGTTTTGATGGGTGTGTATCACCCGAGTGTTTGGAGCAGTGGGGGGACTATGTCCTCTCCTCCGCCCCGAAGGACCAGGTGTCTCCTTAGAGAAGACCTGGTCCTTGGCTGCAGGCTTGTTTTGTACCTTTGCATTATTCTTTACAGAATCACTTGAAGGGGCAGTGTTTTTGATTGAGGAAGAAGTTTGAGTCTGAGAAGACTCCGATACCTTGTATTTTGAAGAAATTATGATTTTGTCAGCAGTTTGGTCACCAGTCGGGACCTCATACTGGGTGAAATTGTCCTTGTGCTCTGAGATGCTTTTTTTAGTTGCTGAGGCATATGTTGCGCCTCTAGCAGGAGTTGCCTGGTCTCTTGCCAACTTCCTGGCTTCTGGAAAGGAGATGTTATTTGTGTACTTTATTTTTAGTACTTCCTTTTCCAGTTTCCAGGCAGGGCAATCCCTGGATTTGGTCTCATGTGGTCCAGAACAATTAACACATTTAAGTGGGTTGGGACATACGTCATCCCTGTGCTGGGCGGACACTTCACTGCAACGTGGGCAATGGTCGTCGTCCTTGCACTGGGACTCGTGGTGGCCAAACTTCTGACAATGAAAACACCTAAGGGGATTTGGAATGTACACCTGCACTTTCACGTTGAGGTAACTGACCTTAATAGAAGTAGGGAGTGATGGGTTTGCGAAAGTTAAAACGAAACGGAATGATATCCTGCGGACACCACACACCTCCTGTGGCGTGAGTTCCCCGAGGATATCCTCCTCAGAGACACCAGCAAGGTCAGGGCATCGAATGACTTCTTTTGACGAGTTCAGAGAAGAGTGGGGTAGGTTTTTACTTTTAAGGAACAGAAGTCATTTAGTTTAAGTAGCTTATCGGAGTAGGTTTTGCGATCTGTTTCGATAAGTAAGCAGTCGTTTTTTAGTTTTTTGACTGATACTACACAGCCAATAAGACCATTGATGGATTTTTCTATTACAAAAGGGGATACTTTGGTTATCGTTTTTTTCTCGGTCGATTCAACAACAATGAAGTGAGGAAAGCATGTGCTTGTGGGTGTTTCGGCATCGGAATCTTCTGACGATAAAGTAGGGAGCGGGTCTTTGCATTTACGTTTTCGTTCCATGAGGGGTTCTTATAATAATTCAGCATCCTGGCTCACCACCCACCGCGGAGCCCAACAAGGGGGCGTCTTATGGGAGTGGATCTCCGACCTCCCAACGCCAGTGATACCAGGATGCGATACTCCGACATAAAATATACAATAAAGCATACAAAATGCCAGATTGATCCGTTAAGGGGGTGTCGACCGGCAGCTGGATTATTGTTAATAGGGGAAAACATGAGAAAATGAGTTTACGGAACACGGTATATTTGAAGAAAGAAAAAGGAGAAAAGGAGTGGGAAGTCAGAGGCAAGAAAGTGGGAAGAAAGGGAGTAATAGCTTACCCAGCACCGGCCGAAGGGTTAGCCGATTGGGGATACAGGACCAGCACCCCGCCCGTCTACCCCAGAACTTAGAGCCAAAGTGGTGTATTGGTCAGGGTCGACTTATAGCCAACAAAGACCTCAACCACCAGGATCCCCTCGTCGTAGAGATACTGGGTCGCCACCCATGGCAAACAGGTGGGCTACCTTTGGAGGGCTCTTATCCCGCTACAGGTAGCAGCAGCCGGAGAATTCTAAGGGCCCTACCGGCAGGGCCGTGTCTGGATATACTGGAGCACAAAACAGCATTGCTTTGTAATTCCAAAGTTTCAAGTTTTGTTTTACCTCATTTAGATTGTCATTACATATTGTTGTTATTTATTGGTATTGGTTGTTATTTAATTCATTTTGCAAACTTTATATTATATTACAGTAAGCCAGTGAATGTAAGTCACTCTGAGCTGAAACCAATAAAAGTTATATTTGGTGATGGGACAGAGGAGAAGGTGCATGTGGATATGTCAGTCTGTGACAGGCTTCTGAAGATAGAGGTATTTTTGCACACAGTAATGCTTGCACGCATGTTCATAATGTATTTGTATTTTATTGCATAAAATTGTATTCGGGTAATCAGGTTGGACATTGTTCACTATTTTGCTTCTCCTGGTCAATAAAGCCTACAGAAAATTTAAAACAATGTAGGGGGCTGATGTTGGTTAAGGTGTATGAGTAATCAATATAATATCTCATCATCCACTCACAGCATGTGTTTAAGTTCGAATTAGTTAACTTTGTGTCTAGGTGTTCCTACAGGAGTGCTGTGGTGGATCAACCAAGGACAAGGAACTTGTCAGTTCTCACTTTCAATTAACAATACATAAGTGATCCTGCTTGCAGCATATGTGACCAATATAAAAACAATGTTTAAGGTTTGAGCAATTCACCAGTCACTCCATTTCATATTAATAATATAATAAAAATCATATTCACATACTTCTAGTTACTAGTTGACTGATTCTATCATATGCAGTTTGATGTTTGTATTATACGACTTTTATACATTAATATATTTGTCACTGTTAACAGATCCAGAAATTGTTGCTGCCATTGAACGGGGATACAATGCTTTTGATGGTAAGTTTATTTGACCAAAGAAGCAACCGTATATATTTCTTTAATAACTTGGAAAAGATTTTAGTTTATACATTTAAAAATGTCAAGTAATGTCAAGTATCCTGTTTGGAATACAAAATTGTGTAATCAATAACAACCTAGAGGAGGAAAATAATCCAGTGGTAGGAAACACGACTCCGGATCACGGGGTCCGTGGTTCGAACCCCGGTCAGGTCGCCGCTCATTTCCTTGCTTCTTCACCCAGGTGTATAAATGGGTACCTGCGAGGGTTATTCGGGTCAGTAATATGACTTCCAAGCGCCATGTGTCGGCTGCCATAGTACGGGATTGACGAATATACCCAATGACCAGGGGCTAAACTGAAAAGTCGGCTGAACGAGCAGTAGCTTGAAAGTAGACTATAACTTGGTATTACCTGTTAACTATTACCTAGATTTGTCTTTGGCAAAATAATAAAATTTGACTTTTAAAAACGATTTTGTTTACTTTTAAATAATGGATAATAATTTGCCTTAACTTATTAGTTACAAGTGGTCGGTAATTGATGTGCTTTTATTTAATCTCAGATACTGCTGAAGAGAAGGTGGTATGTTGCATTGAGGTGGATGGGTCCCTCATTGACTTAAATAATAATGTAGACTGGCAAGCCAATATGATTTATAATCCATATATATGTATGTATATATAATTATGTATTTGGTTCAATTCCTGTAATACTCATCGGTGATCTTCAGTGTATTACACTTAACAAGTACATTTTTGCTTTTAATATATATTGTCAGCTGATTTAATTTACCCTTGCATGTACATTTGCAATGGTAGATTACTGGTGGAACAGATAATGAAAATGTAATCATCAATTACTCTATTTTTTTTACATTATTTGTTATTGTAAAAAACTTTTGGCCCATCTCATAATGCATCAGCTGTAAGTTGAAGTTCCAATCTCTTCTGAAAAACATTCACGTGAGTTCTTTCATGTTTTTAGTGTTTGCGCCTGGTGATGGCTGCAATTTTTGTGCTCTGCATTTATTTGCCTTTTGTGGTGGAACCGATGATTCTTGTGTTTTGATACTTGGCATATGGGTTTATGAATAGTTGATCTTCAGAATGCTGTATTTGTTGCTTGGAATTACATTTGGACTTTGGTGTAATTTGTGGATAGAAGATTCCAATTATTCTTATTATTGGAATATGTCAACATACAACAATTCATCAGTATTGGTGAACAAAATTCTACCTGGGGCTAAGGCTAATCAGTTTACAGTTAACCATTACAGTAGAGAGCAATTATTGGATTATAGATCGGCCCCTAGACAATTTTCTATACCTAGTGAAGAAGTCTTATCATTGCTGAAAACACATAATCTCTTGAGATACAGGGGAAAACAAGGTGGTGGCCCAAGGGTGAAATCTAATGCTGGCGTTCATCATTCTAACTTGATCCAGATTAGGCTTGATCACACAATTTTGTTTGATGAGAAAAGGAAAAACCATATACGCTTATCAACTGTTAACACAAGATCTGTTCGAGGAAAAATAGCTGATCTTCTACAACACGTTCTAAAGGATAACATTGACTTGTGCTTAATCACTGAGACTAGGCTACTGACCGATAGTGTTGATGTTGCTAGAGGAGAACTGTCTCAGGATGGTTACTGTTTTGATGATGTCCCCCGGTCTGACCGCAAAGGCGGAGGACTCGCCCTGATATATAGGAACAATCTCAAAGTGTCTAGATGTCCAGTTGCAGCTTTTCGATCCTTCGAGTGTGCTCAATGGAAAGTCTGCATAAGGTCCTTAATCTTCTATGTATTTGGGATCTACAGACCTCCATACTCGTCAGTGCAGCCTGTGACATTGGCGGCTTTTATCACTGAGTTTACTGAATTCTTAAACAACATATCAACTGGATCTGAGTCCCAGGTATTTCTTGGAGACTTCAACATTCATGTGGATAAAAACAAAGACTGTTATTCTAATCAGTTTCAAAAATGCTTGAAAGGTTTTGGGTTAGTTCAACATGTCCATTTTCCTACCCATACTAGTGGCCATACACTTGACTTAATTATCACCAAAAAAAGATGACAAACATTTGAATATTGTGGACCCTTTTCCTGACTATTATATCTCGGACCACCGCTTTGTCACATGCCGCATTAAGCAGATGCGTCAACCTTTGGTTCGTAAAGTGATTACATCACGAAACTGGAAAGCTGTATCCTGTGAGTCTTTGAAATCTGACATTGCGTTAAACAAGACCTTGACAAGCACTACAAATGTTAATGATCTTGTTTCTGAATTCACCAAGGCAACATCAGAAATTGTTGAGAAACATGCCCCTCTTAAAGCAAGATCTGTTGTTTGTCGACCAACTGTGCCATGGTACTCGGGATACCTTAAGCATTTGAAAAACTATAGACAATCCATAGAAAAGATTTATATAACAAACAAATCTGAGTTAACTAAGAAAATTTACAGTGGCATCCGAAATATATACAACTCTGAACTGGCTCGGGCTAAGGATAGTTTTTATGAGACAAAGGTTGGGCAGGCGAAGGGAATATCAAAAGCCTATATGCTATGACATCTGACCTACTTGGGAGATCGAGGGACAACCCACTTCCATTTCACACAAATGAAGTATCTTTGGCTAATGACTTTTTACAATTCTTCACTGATAAAATAGTTAAGCACAGAAATGATCTAGACAATGTTCCACAAAGTCCTTCTGGGTTGTCTTTGTCATCTGATTCCCCAGGTGTAACATTCACAGAGTTCCAATCGCTCACAGAGTCAGAAGTTAGGAAACTTGTGTTTGCATCCAAATCTTCTACTTGTGATCTTGATGTTATCCCAAGGTCTACCTCTGGAACTCAAGAACTATAGGCCTGTTTCAAATCTAGCATTCCTTTCAAAGATTTTAGAGAAGGCAGCCTTGAACCAAATAAAAAGCCATGTTAAAACTAATTCTTTTCTACCAGACTATCAAAGTGCGTATAGGAAATACCACGGAGTGGAAACAGCAATGGTTAAGATGTATAATGACTTGTTGGATAACATTGACAACAACAAAGTTACCTTAGTGGTCATGGTTGATTTGAGCGCCGCATTCGATACCATTGATATTCCCATATTATTACATCTCTTAGAACATGGCTTTAGTATTTGTGGAACACCATTGGACTGGATAAAATTCTATTTGACAGGTCGGTCAATGACTGTTAAAATTGGACAGTCAACATCCAAGAGTGAGCCTCTCAGGTTTGGCGTTCGCCAGGGTTCCTGTGCTGGACCTGTGATTTTCACACTCTATATTTCGGCCTTAAAAAAATAGTGCAGAGATACCCTGCTCACCTCTATGGATACGCTGATGACCATAAGCTTGCCTTGAGTTTTTGTGCAGGAAATCCCCACAATGTGTCTGAGATGCTTACACAGCTCGACAGTTGTCTGAATGATGTTATCAAGTGAATGACTACTTACAAACTGAAAATGAATGAATCAAAAACTGAGATTATCATATATAGTACAAAACAACAACTTGATAAACTGAGTATTGACCATGTAAAGGTTGGTAGCGTTGAAGTGAAATGTGTTGATTAAGTCAGAGACCTTGGTGTAATTATGACAAATACTCTTAATTTCGATAATCACATATAAAAAAGTGTCAAATTGCCCATGTTCAGTTACGTAATCTTCGGGCAATTCGTAAGTATCTCACACAGAAGTCTGCTGAAACATTGGTTCATAGTTTGGTCCACTCCCATATTGATTTTTGCAATAGCCTTTACACTGACATTCCAGCTTATCAACTGAACAAACTTCAAAAGGTACAGAACCACGCCGCCAGGGTTGTCTTTAACGTATCCCGTGATGTCCCAAGTACGGAACTCTTAAAGAAGCTTCACTGTCTACCTGTGAAAGCTAGGATCATGTTTAAAGTATTGGTGATGGTTTTCCGTGTCGTGTCAGGAACTGCTCCAATCTATATACGACAAATGTTCCATGTTCATCAAGGTCGTTACAGACTTCGTTCACAGAGTGATACTAACTTTATCATTCCTAGACGGAGAACGAAACTGGCTGACCGCTTTCTTGCGGTTTTAGGCCCGAGGTGGTGGAACGAGCTCCCTTCTTCTCTAAGAGACATTCACTCCGAAGAACTTTTCAGATCTAAACTCAAGACACACCTGTTTAATATGTCTTATGGCTAACACTGTCTGTTATATCAAGTGCCCACAACTCACTTTTTTCCATTAACTTGACGATTTCAATTTGTGCTTGTATCTTTTCACTTGATCATTGGTTTTTATGTTGCCCTTGTATATTTTTGTATATGTACATAATCCTTGCAATATGTTCATTGTCATTCTTTGTAAACCTTATTTCACCTTGTGTACAGCGCAAATGAATATTTCTATAATTTTTGCGCTCTATAAATGCCATGTAATTGTAATTTCAGCTGACCTTTTTGTTGTAAGCTTTTACAAGACAAATGTGTAGGTGTCTCCTTTGCCAAGAAAAAAAGCTGGAAGTTCTAATAATGACTATCATTTTTATAATGGAATATACAGACATATCAAACAGAAAGTAAACTAAAACCAAATTTATGTTATTGTCTTGTTCAAATACAAATTCTAATCTGATACACCAAGTACACTGTTAGCTTATTTGTATGCCGTCCTTATTTCAGAAATTGATTTAGAACTGGAGACACAAGAGGCCCACAAAACACTAGAGCCACCAGAGAGCAAATCACAATCCAGCGATTTTGAAGCCAAAAAGGGTTTGTAAAAGATTTTATAATAAATTCATTTAGTATTTCAATATTTATGATGGTGTATATTTCATTAGTGTTATCATTATTACTTTAGAGGCGTTCCTGGCAGAGTGGTAAGTTTGTTTTTGTTTTTTGGGCTTTACGGCACACCGACACTTGATAGGTCATACGGCGCCGAATACTTTAAAGTTTAACGACATGAGAATATAATCAGGTTAAAACTCAAATACGTGAGTAGAAATAAAAATCTATCAGGTTAAAAATGTTAATGACAAACGAAAAACAAGTTAATATATTAAATAGTTAAAATGTATAACGTTAGCAAAATAAACAGTTTAAAAATTATAACTTACTAAGAACAACAATCTCGGTTAGGAAGCAAACAAGTTTAGCATCGGATACCGTCTTAAATAGTTCGTGTATATTATTGACATTAAAATATTTAGATCGAATATGATCTGTGTCAATACAATGTAGTAAAATATGATTAACTGTAAGAGGTTCCTGACAAGGAACACATTCAGGTTGAACTTCTCTTTTTAGAAGGTATGCATGAGTTAATCTGGTATGTCCAATGCGACAGCGGATAAGAGCTACGTCTTCCCGCCTACTTTCTCTGCAAGTAGAGATATTGGCACCGACGTTAGATTTAATGGCGTGTAATTTGTTATAAACAGTATTGTCCCAAATTGTTTGCCATTTGGTTAAAATATACCGATTGATAAGTGGTTTAAGGGGTCGCTTAAGCGGCACATTTCATAAAATTTTAATTTTCAAAGTTCATTATTTTTTCATATAAATATTCATGCCATACATCAAAACCAATGTTATAACATATTATATCATAATTTATTAAGATTACTTCACAAAAAAGTGAAATTTGATGAATATTGATAAAACTACCATTTTTTGTTATGAGCAGTTTAGCCCAGAAAATATGTTTATAGACACAATTTTATTGTAACATAAGTTTGTTCAAACAATTTTCAACGTAGAAGCTCACTTAATTTTCATAGTGAGTGTTTAGAACATGCATAAAAACACACTTTAAAAATCAAGTGAAAACACATGTACTTTCTGTTTCAAAGAGGGACTACTTTTTTGACATTGAAAACTATGGTGATAGATTTATCAAACACGGTTAAGGTAATCAAAATTTTAAGCTCCATACTACCTCCATTAGGGTGTATTTAATAATTCTGCTAAATGTTGTTTTATATAAGCTTTGCTGTGAAGATGAACTTTTGCCCCCACAAAATGACTGAAAAAAAATTTCTAAGAAAAGAAAACGTATTTCTAGGTAATTTTTCACGTTTATATTTTGCCATTCTGTTCTTATAGAATGTATACATAATTTTGGAAAGTTTTGGAAGAGTCGGACAAAAGACTTCATAGTTATGAGCATTCAAAATTTGGGGCATTTTATCATTTCACCGCTTTCACGACCCGTTAAAATCTGTGTGGGGGATGCAAACATCTGTCTCAGTAAGGGCTGAGGCAGATTTTGCACTCTTATCTGCATCCTCGTTGCCTCGGATGCCTACATGACTAGGTAGCCAACAGAAAACAATATTCTTATTAAGAGAAAGTTCACCAAGTTTCAAAAGTATATCTCTAATGTGCGGGTTTGAAAAGTTGAGGTTTTTAATAGACTGTAATACCGGCAAAGAGTCAGTAAATATTACAAATTTATCGCCATGATGATCAGAAATAAAGTCAAGAGAAAGATTAACAGCCTGAATTTGGGCTGTAAAAATGGACGATTCGGGGGTAATTTTTGTTTTAAACAATGAATTTTGCTTACGGAAGCACAGCCGACATATGAATCTGCTTTTGAGCCATCAGTATATATTTCGATATTTGCAGTATTTCTTGTCGCGCAGTTCGATAAAATTTGAGCGTAGTACGAGAGGGTCTGTTTTTGATTTAGTATTTATATTGAGAGATAGATTTTCTATTATTTGATTTAAATTCAGTTCAAGATAACATTATGTGTTGGATTTTTAGGGTTAGATTTCACTTTTGTTATGAACTGAAGCGCAAGTTTCTCTCGTCTAAGGTATAATGATGGCTCATTAGCTTCAACGTAAAGGCTCTCTACAGGAGAGGTCCTGAAAGCTCCAAGCGTCAGACGGAGTCGCTGGTTGTGGACAACGTCAAGCATCTGGAGATATGATCTCCTGGCAGAGCCGTAAACAATGCTACCATAATCTAATTTCGATCTTACTAGTGATCTATACAGTTGCAATAGAACTTTTCTATCAGCTCCCCAGTCGGTATGGGATAAAAAATTCAACAGGTTAAGAGATTAAAGACATTTAGATTTTACATATTTAATATGCGGTATAAAAGATAATTTGCTGTCAAATATGACACCAAGAAATTTCGTTTCCTTGACGACAGAAATACGAATGTTATTAAGAAATATCTCAGGATCGTTGTGCAAAGTTCTTTTCTGACAGAAATGTACGCAGTTTGTTTTGGTGGGTGAAAATTTAAAACCATTGTTGCTACTCCAAGTTTGTAATTTGTTAAGGCATTGTTGTAATTGCCTTTCAATTGTGTTCATATTTTTGGAGCGATAGCATATAAAAAAATCATCTAATACAGTGAACAATCGACTCCATTATTTAGAGTTTTTACAATATTATTTATTTTGATGTTAAAGAGAGTAACTGACAATATACTACCCTGAGGGACACCTTGTTCCTGTTTATGAACAGAAGACAAAGTGGACCCAATTTTAACTTGAAAAGTTCTGTCAGAGAGAAAACTGTAAATAAATGTCGGTAAACGACCCTTGAGACCAAGGTCACCTAAATCCTTTAAAATCCCATGTTTCCATGTAGTAATCGTGTGCCTTTTCAAGATCAAAGAACACCGCTACAAGGTGTTGTTTCTTGATAAAGGCATCTCTTATAAACGTTTCAAATCGAACGAGATGATCGAGTGTACTGCGTTGGTTTCTGAACCCACTTTGAAATTCTGTGAGTAAATTATTTGATTCAAGATTCCAAACGAGTCTATTATTTATCATCCGTTCTAAAGTTTTACAAATACAACTAGTCAAAGCAATAGGTCTGTAACTTAAAGGATCTGTTGGATCCTTTCCCTATTTAGGTATAGGGATGACGAATGAATTTTTCCACGAATTTGGAACCTCTCCGGAAAACCAAATTTCATTATAAATAGACAAAAGTAATTTAATGATGTATGCGGCAAGTGTTTTAAAAATTGATAAGGAATATCATCTGGTCCAGCAGCGGTATCATGAGATTTATTTAGTGCTTCTCTCAACATAAGTTCTCTTAAAGAAAAAGGTTGGTTGTAATTTTCATTATTGTTTGACTTAAAATTGATTTTAGCTTTTTCAACCCGATTCTTTACATTTTGAAATTCTTTCGAGTAATTTTCGAAAGACGATTTTTTTTTTCAAAACTTTTAGCAAGAGTGTCTGAAATTTCTTTTTTGTTTGTTATTATTAAATCGTTAGATTTTAAGTGATAAACTGTTGTAGAAGAAGATTTACCGCTTATTTTCCAAATGGATGACCAGACTTTTGACCGATGTTTTACTGGTTATGCCAGAAACACATTTCTGCCAAGATGTTCTTTTGGCTTGATTTATTATTCGCCTACTCTTTGTCCTTTCAATTTTGACATTATTTAAATTAGCAGTAGTAGGACGAATATTAAATTTTTTAAGTGCCGCTCTACGTTTTCTGATGGATGTTTTGCATTCATCATTAAACCAAGGTTTGTTACGCTTTAACTTTGTCGTGGTCTTAGGTATACACTTTTCTGCAATGCTGTGAAGAATTGATGAGAAAGAATGTATTTTATCATCAACATTCTCAAATGTTAAAATTGTCAATTCTTCAGTACAAAATATTGAGAATAATTCCCAATTTGCTCTGTTCATTCTCCAATAAGTATTATTGTCATTTAAATTGACAGAATCGTTGGTTAACATTACAGCAAAATGATCACTTCCACATAAATCGTCATGTACATCCAAACTATAATCAAGATATACAGAAGGGTGACATAAAGAAAAGTCAAGAGATGAATAATGTCCTGAAGCAGGATGTAAGTAAGTTGCCTTTTTATTATTCATTAGGCATATATCATTTTGGGCAATAAAGTCCTCTAACGTTTTACCCATATTGTTATAATCGGAACATCCCCATAATGGGCTATGTCCACTAAAATCTCCTACAAGAATGTAAGGGGACGGTAATTGGTTTATTAAATCATCTAATTTTGATTTTGGAATATCTGAATTAGGTGGAAGGTAAACAGAGCAAACTGTATTGACTTTATGGACTGTAACACGAATGGCAACAGCCTGTAAATCAGTATTAAGGTTAATTTTTGAATGTAGCAGTTTGGAGTTGGCAAGTAGTGTCGATCCTCCAGACGCCCTATCACACATTGTATGAATGTGATTATATATATAATAACCTTTAAAGTCAATATTATCACTTTCCTTCAAAAATGTCTTCTGAAGGCATAGCACAGCAGGGTTGAAAGCGGACAATAAAAGTAAAATGTCATTAAAATTGGCTCTTAGACCCCGACAATTCTATTGCATTATTATGTTGTTCATGGGATTATATTAAATGATAGTTAAATGTCTCATCTTGGAGCCTTAACAGGTGACCTTGCTGCTTTGTCTTTGTCTGGTGGAGAATCTATCTCCATCAGACAATCAAATCTATTTAGAGAGTTGGACCGGCCAACTCTCTTCTCCCGGTTATTGGGAGGACTAGGTCCTCTTGATTTCCCGGAAGGGCTAGTAGCTTCTTTTGAAGGTTTTGCCGCAGCTCTTCTTTTTGGTTCGGTTTACCTTGAAGTATGTTATAAAGGTAGGATAGAGGAGGGTTTGGAAGGTTGGTTAGAGGAAGGTTTGGAAGATTGCGTAGACGAAGATGGTTTGTTTTGGGTAGTTTTTGTAATTTCAGAAGACTCTGTGTTTTTAATTTTTGTTGGAATTATTATTTTGTCAGAGACTTGGTTACCAGAGAGTGTTTCATATTGAGTCGAATTGCTTGGCAAACCGAAGTGTTTGATTTTGTAATTGCAGCGTAAGATGTTTTGGAAGAGAGAGATTTCTGTTTCTCTTGCACTGATTTACGCGCTTCTGGAAATGAGATGTTGAGGGTGTATTTAATTTTAAGCATCTCTTTCTCGAATTTCCAGGTTGGACAATCTCTGGACCTACTTTCGTGAGGTCCAGAGCAATTTGGACACTTAAGTTCGGCTTCACACTTAAAGTTTGGGGCGTGAGCGGGTTCACTGCATCGTCCACAGATGATATCATTTGTACAATTAGACTCATGGTGACCAAATTTCTGACAATCAAAACAACGTCATGGATTTGGAATATAGACTTGAATTTTGACCAGAAGATAACCAATTTTGATTGTTGATGGAAGTTTTGGTTGTTGAAAGTTAAAACTAATGTGTTAGTAGGGATCCTGCGACCTTCCCTGGAGAAGGAAAACCTCCTGACACCACTCACACCTTGTGGTGTGAGTTCTGTCAGTATCTCCTCCGAAAGTCCAGAAAGATCAGGGCAACGGATGACACCTTTTGAAAAATTAGGGAATTGTGCGGGTAAGTTTTGACTTTAAGTGAACAAAATTCATTAAGTTTCAAAATTTTATCCGAAATAGGTTTTTTGTTAGCATTCATTTTAATTTTCTTGACAGAATCAACTGTTCCAATAAGGCATTTGATTGACTTTTCGATAAAAAAAGGTGAAATTTTGGTGATTGGAGTTTTTTCTAGAAATTGAATAACGAGGAAGCGTGGAAAATTTGTATTCGATGATGAATTGTCCGTATCAGAGTCTTCTGAAGTGATGGCTGGAATCGGTTCGTAACATTTGCGTTTGCGATCCATGAGAATGTTATTTAAAATTTCGGCACTCTGGGTCACCACCCGCCTCGGAGCCCAACAAGGGGACGTTGACATGGAGTGGGTATCCGAACTCCCAACACCAGCGATATCAGAGTGCTATACTCTGACATGAAATACAAAATGTAAACAATGCCAGATTGATCCGTATAGCCAGCTGTCCACTAGATTATAGGAAAAAGGAGACCATTAGAGGGAGGGGGTTCAGCTTTACGGTATACAATAAAGGAAAAAGCAGAAATTAGAGTGGATGGTGGAGGACAAAGTAAGTGTATACAAGAGGGAAATAGTAATCTATGTATGAACAACGCGGCCAGCCGATTGGTTATACCGGATCAATATAACCGCCCGTCTACCCCGCAACTAAGGGCCAAAAGTAGTGTGTTGACCAGTGCTGACTTATACGTCACATCCTGACAAGCCAGCAAAGGCTTCAACCACCAGGATCCCTTCATCACAGAGATACAGGGTTGCCACCCACGGCAAACAGTTGGGCTACCTTTGGAGGGTTCTTACCCCGCTACAGGTAGCGGCAGCCGGAGAATTCTATGCCCCTTCCGGCAGGGGCCGTAGAGTGGTAAGAGTCACAGACTTGTAACTTTTCAGCACCGTATGGCATGGGTTCTAGTCTTGACCCAGGTGAGTAATTTCATGTGGGGATGTCTTCCAGCTGACATGAAATATGTCTGGACTATTCCTTTACCAATATGTAGTGGACGTCGCTATACTGACTGTGATTGTGTTGCTGCGATGAATTTTTAAAAGCAAAACAAAACACCACTGTTACTACCCATTTAAAGCTATTACAATAAGGTACAGAACACTGATGTACAATTACTGTGTTACATAACTACATGATGTCATGTATCTTCCTTTGAAATTCTATTTTTCTTTAATAGTCTTTTGGAGTCTTAAAGAATCATTAAATTTTGATTAGAATACCCTTGACACTTTAGGTTATAAGGGTCAGAAGCATAGTGATAGTTATCAGCTAAAATTGGAAAGTCAGTCATCTGTAGCACAATGATTTGTTTGTTTATTGGGTTTATCGTCCCACCAACAGTATTTCAGTTATTTGGAGACGGTGTCCACTTGAAGCAGATATAGTGCTGCCTTCACTGTGTATAGCATGCCGTGAACACCTGGCATGATACCACACCCAGTCACATTATCCTGACACCGGGCCAACCAGTCGTGGAACTAGCCTTATATTTGCTTGAGCGTAAGCAAGGGAGCTATACCACTACCATTTTTAACGACTTTGGTATGTCGACAATGATTTGTAGAAAAGATTAATGGAATTTGAAATAAACATTTGATCAAATTCCATCCCAAAACCCAAATTACCTGTTTGACATACTTTAAATGTCACTGTCACTTAATTATATGAAACTTCACCACTTGGATTCACATCCTGGTTGAGAGAACTGTCTTGTGAAGATGTCATCAAGCTGACAGGCAGGTCGTTCTACCCAGACATTTGTCTGTTTTCCTTAAACAAAATTTGAAAGATGCTTATATTGCCTTACTTTTGTTGGTGTTATATGTAAAAAACTGAAAGAGCTAAAATATATTTTGTTATTGGATAGGATTTACATGGAGTCCTGAGGCTGTCACACGCCTGATATCCCTTGTTTGCTGCGAACAAGCACCGGTTCCAGTCAAACTGCTTTAAACAGAAGGATGTGTGGAGGAGCATTGCTCATTATTTACAGCAGATGAGATACCATGTAAAAATGTAAGTCTGAGGCTGGCTATCTCTAGGCCATATATGTGTAATTGGAATGCACATTTTATAAAGTAAACAGAATTATAATCTATATTTGGGTCTAATCCCTATAACTTTGGTTTTGCTTATATGTCTCTTGAATAAAAAAAAACTGTTAAACAGAATCAAAGAGCAAAAACTATTGGTCTTAACACTGACAAAAGGATGAAAAGTACAGATAAACATATAATCAATACTTTACATTTTTAGGTTATCATACTGACAGCTCATTGAAAAGTAGAACTAAATTCATATTAGAATGTGTATATAAAGTTTATTGCATCTTTTTTTTAACATCATAAACACAGTATACTTTTAACATAAGAAGTAACTACTACAGTATAAATATTAATAACAATCCTTTCAAATTTAAAAACTATGTTCTTAATATTGCAAACAATATAAAAATAAATAATCGAAACAGTTAACTTTGTTTCAATGGATTTAAGGCACAAAGTCATAACTGACTCAAACAACAAAAGTGGACGTAGAAAGAAGGACGTGACAATTCTTCAACCTCATGGAGGGGGTGATGGCTGGTTACCCCGCAGTTACACCTGTCTGTGTTTTATCATCATTAGGTAAAATGTAACATTATGAAAAAATTATTTGAAATACAAATGCTTCTTCTGGTAAGGCATTTAACAATTATATCTAAAACATGTTTAAGGGTACGCCGGTACGGGGACGGGCTGCAGTATAGTGGCTTACAACAGCAGAAAGAACCGAATCTCGGTAAAATATTACAGTAACACTCCTGCCTTCTGGTATAGGAATTCGAGCCACCATTCCCTGGCAATCAAACAATAATGCATACATAATGCGTTTTGAGGTGCGAGCTCTACGGGCAACTTGGGGTCGTTCGTCATTTTCACCGACCCACACCTTATTTTTTTCTTTACTGTCAGGCTCATAAAAATATACCTATGTTTCATCGCCAGTCACAATTTCATTCATGCGGTTTTGGTCAGCATTCTTGTATATTTCGAGCAGCTGTGACGCAATTTGCACGCGCGCTCCCGTTTTTGGTCCTCAGTGAGAAGGTGGGGTATCCACCTGGCGCAATAAAGCCAGGCGTATATAAAGCGCAATAAAGCGTAGCTTTAACACGCGAGTCAATATTTGAAAAACCGATGACGAATTAATGCCACATAAATTACTTATCTCCCCCACTGTACAGCGGGCATCATCTTCCACAGCTTTTTTAACAGCGGCAATATTTCCGTCAGTCATTGTTGTAACTGGACGGCCAGGACGGGCCTCATCTTTTATCGCCTCTCTACCAGAGGTAAATAGACGGACCAATCTTCTAACTGTGGCATACGACCGGACACTGTCCCCATAAACCTTGTCTAAGTCTGATTTAATATCAGGTGCAGCAACGCCAAGCAATGCGCGTATTTTACAATACGCTCTTTGCTCATCTTGAGAATTGTTCTATTTATCTGCCATTTCTAACTGCAGTGTACCTGACCGTAGTCGATTCAAGTGAACATTGCGCTCACTGTGTAGGTTTTTTCCGGTTTCCTCGTGCACGTAACTGTAGAAGAGAGTCTAATCTTTCCATACATGTATTAGTTTTAACTTTCAACATTTACAAATTACGCTCGGATTAACGTTAAAAAATCGCACTGATTAATACTTTATAAACGCCCCTCGTACAACCACACTCACATTAACACAAAAACTAGCACCTGTAAAACGTGCAGCACCTACAGTTACACAGAGACAAACACCTGCACATATTCAAGCACCTGCCACCCCAGACACACTGCCATCCACAGAAGAAAGACAGAGGAAACGTAGGAGGACAGGATTAAGGAAACCCCCAGCATGATTTCAACTGTTTGCTGAGCCATTTGCAGCTAGACCTGATGCTGCTTATGATAGAATTATTCATTTAGAAGCAGAAAAAAAATGGTCTTTTAGCAACCATAGTACACCATTTAATTAATAAAAAGTAAATATTTTAAAGTAAGCAAGTAATTATGTTCAAACAAAGACACATATTTAGAAATTGATACAAACATTTACATATTCACATATTTATATAGTTCCCACGTGGAGAGAGGCAAGGCAGTCAGAAGAGTTGCAAATCGGCGACTCTACCAATGCCATGGGCGCTCCATCAAAACTTTGGTCAGTCCATGCAGCAGTAACTGTTGGGTTTTCTTTTTTTGTCTTTTAGCTTTACGGCACACCGACACTTGATAGGTCATACGGCGCCGAATACATTAAAGTTTAACGACATGAGAATATACTCAGGTTAAAACTAAAATACGTGAGTAGAAATAAAAATCTATCAGGTTAAAATGTGAATGACAAACGAAAAACAAGTTAATATATTAAACAGTTAAAATGTATAACGTACATATATAGCATAATAAACAGTTTAAAAATTTATAACTTACTCAGAATACCAATCTCGGTTAGGAAGCAAACAAGTTTAGCATCGGATACCGTCTTAAATAGTTCGTATATATTATTGACATTAAAATATTTAGATCGAATATGATCTGTGTCAATACAATGTAGTAAAATAGGATTAACTGTAAGAGGTTCCTGACAAGGAACACATTCAGGTTGAACTTCTCTTTTTAGAAGGTATGTATGAGTTAATCTGGTATGTCCAATGCGACAGCAAAGAGTCAGTAAATATTACAAATGTATCGTTATGATGATCAGAAATAAAGTCAAGAGAAAGATTAACAGCCTGAATTTCGGCTGTAAAAATGGACGAATCGGGGGGTAATTTTTGTTTTAAACAATGAATTTTGCTTACGGAAGCACAGCCGACATATGAATCTGCTTTTAAGCCATCGGTATATATTTCGACGTAGTTGGAATATTTCTTGTCGCGCAGTTCGATAAAACTTGAGCGTAGTACGAGAGGGTTTGTTTTTGATTTAGTATTTATACTGAGAGATAGATCGACGTCGGGAGTTTTCAATTGCCATGGTGGAAATTCTAAAACATTATTTTCTTTTAATATTTGATTTAAATTCAGTTGTGATGAGTGTATAATTTCTAGTATTTGTAAATCAAACGGCTTATTTGCCTTTGGTTTACGCTCATACAAGTGTTCATATTTCGGATTAAAGATAACACTATGTGCTGGATTTTTAGGGTTAGATTTCACTTTTGTTATAAACTGAAGCGCACGTTTCTCTCGTCTAAGGTATAATGACTCATTAGCTTCAACGTAAAGGCTCTCTACAGGAGAGGTCCTGAAAGCTCCAAGCAACAGACGGTGTCCCTGGTTGTGGACAACGTCAAGCATCTGGAGATATGATCTCCTGGCAAAGCCGTAAACAATGCTACCATAATCTAATTTCGATCTTACTAGTGATCTATACAGTTGCAATAGAACTTTTCTATCAGCTCCCCAGTCGGTATGGGATAAAAATTTCAACAGGTTAAGAGATTTAAGACATTTAGATTTTACATATTTAATATGTGGTATAAAAGATAATTTGCTGTCAAATATGACACCAAGAAATTTCGTTTCCTTGACGACAGGAATACGAATGTTATAAAGAAATAACAGAAATGTACGCAGTTTGTTTTGGTGGGTGAAAATTTAAAACCATTGTTACTCCAAGTTTATAGTTTGTTAAGGCATTGTTGTAATTGCATTTCAATTGTGTTCATATTTTTGGAGCGAATCGTCATACAGTGAACAATCGACTCCATTATTTAGAGTTTATACAATATTATTTATTTTGATGTTAAAAAGAGTAACTGACAATATACTACCCTGAGGGACACCTTGTTCCTGTTAATGAACAGAAGACAAAGTAGACCCAATTTTAACTTGAAAATTTCTGTCAGAAAGAAAACTGTTAATAAATGTGGGTAAACGACCCTTGAGACCAAGGTCACCTAAATCTTTTAAAATCCCATGTTTTTCATGTAGTATCGTATGCCTTTGCAAGATCAAAGAACAGCGCTACTAGGTGTTCTTTCTTGGTAAAGGCATCTCTAATAAAAGTTTCAAATCGAACGAGATGATCGAGTGTACTTAGTTGGTTTCTAAACCCACTTTGAAATTCTGTGAGTAAATTATTTGACTTAAGATACCAAACGAGTCTATTATTTATCATCCGTTCTAAATTTTATAATAAAGTTGTATTATTATTAAAAGATTAAGTGTACTAAAATAAAAACCATACGAACGTTGTTTTTTTAATCAATTCCAGTACTGAAAGAAAATTGTTTGCCATTAATATCTGTAAAGAATTTCATCAGAAACCACATTAAATATTACATAATATCACATACCATTTGCATTTAAAGCGTTTTGACTGGACTTTGAGGAAATGAACGATGAACAAATTTGAGCCACAAAAAAGTGAAGTAAAAATCACACTATACCGTATCAACAACGCTTCAATTTCATGGGGTATGTGATATAAAAAAGTAAAGACTTATGTTTCGATGAAGAATATTGCGTCCACGGTCAATATAACATTACCCAGGTCCTTAACACTAAATACTGACCTCAACCTTGCAAGTCTTTATTTGTATAATAATCAATTTAATGTGTATTTTCTATCTTTTCATAAGCTTGTATATTTTGCAACTTTTATTTTAATATCAAATTTTACAAGAGAATGCAAATTAAATAATTCTATGATTAATGGCATGTATAAACATATGCTTAGAGGTCTGGACTGCCAAACCTGCAATCGCTGGTTCGAGCCCTGAGACAGGCAAATTTTCATTTGATAAAGTAACTCCAGTCGGCCATATTGCCGACTGACAGTTCCAGTGCGGTAACTGTCGGGTTTGCTCTTTTCGTTTAATGACTCATCACAAATTTGCTTTTCACTTGGCTTGCATGTGAAATAACTTTGTCCTGTGCCTGTTACTGCGACAGATCTTTGCATCGCACACACTGATTTTAAATCACTTATTAACCGATATTGATATTCTTAATAAGCCTATAGTCGTTGCCAATGCTCTGCTTGCAGAGAAAGTCGACAAGAAGACGTAGCTCTTACCCGCTGTCGCATTGGACATACTAGGTTAACTAATTCATATCTGTACGAACTGTTTACCACAGTGTCGGATTCTAAACATGTTTGCTTCTTGAATGAGATTAGTACAGTATTCTTAATAAGTTTTACTTATGTAATACTTTTTCAAACTGTTTATTTAATAACCGTTATTCATTTTTAAACCGTTTAATATACTCACCTATTTTAGATAGTATTTAACATTATTTTAACTTGAAAGACTTTTTTATTTGTCTATATTTTACTAACATTGTTAAGTTTTTACCTGATTATTCTCTATTCTCATTGAACTTCTTTGTAATCGGCGCCGTATGACCTGTTAAGTGTCGGTGTGCCGTAAAACCCAAATAAATAAGTTCACTTATAATGAACCATTTTTGTAGGTTTTTTCATAATCGAAATGATACCCCTTTTTTTTCTAAACACCATGTGGACATTACTTTTCAATGACGTTGCTACTTTCGTCATAACTCAAAGAAAATATCAGCGCTTGGACATTTTGCCGACCGACCGTTCTAAGGCGGTACCTGTCGGGTTGACTCCATTTTTTAAATGACTCATCACAAGTTTGTTCTTTCCTTTTCACTTGGCTTGCATGTGAAATACATTGTCCTGTGCCTTTTACTGAGACAGATCTTTGCATCTCACACACTGATTTTAAGTCACTTATTAACCGATATTGAACGAGATTTATATTCTTAATAAGTTACAAACAGTTAGACATTTTTAAACCGTTTAATATATCATCCATTTTCGATTGTAGTTAACATTATTTTAGCCTGATTGATTTTTGTATTTTTCTTTTCTTTTACTAACATTGCTAAGTACCTGTTTATTCTTTTCTCACATTAAACCTCTTTGTATTCGGCGCCGTATGACCTGTTAAGTGTCGGTGTGCCGTAAAACCCAAATAAATAATTTCACTTATAATGAACCATTTTTGTAGTTTTTCTTATAATCGAAATGATACCCTTTTTTTCTAAACACCATGTAGACATTACTTTTCAATGACGTCGCTACTTTCGTCATAACTCAAAGAAAATTTCAGCGCTTGGACATTTTGCCGACTGACCGTTCTAAGGCGGTAGCTGTCGGGTTGACTCCTTTTTTTCTTTAAATGACTCATCAAAAGTTTGCTTTTCAATGGCTTGCATATGAAATACCTTCGTCCTGTGCCTTTCCAGAGTTCGGTTTAAGTTGCAATGCTCATAGGACTTTTCATATTATCTTATTTATGATCCAAACAAAGTTGCTTGTGCAGTGTGGCGGTCGTAAAAAATCTCCCTGTGCATGTAATCCATGTTGTCATTTAATTTATCGTATAAGGATTGTTACGTGTATTTTCTTTGATAAGACATTTTTCCATGTTCACATGAACAGGATGCTACACTTTTACTCTTCTCTGATAATGTTTTTCTTGATTTAAAGTTAATTTCACTTGTAATCAACCATTTGTGTAGTTTTTATACAATCGAAATGACACCCCTTTCTTTTCTAAACACAATGTGGACATTATTTTTCAATAATGTCACTACTTTTGTCACCCATCAAAGAAAATATCAGCGCTTGGACATTTTGTATTTAATTTTCATTTTTATCCACATTCATCTGGCTAACTTCCAGTCATTGAATCATAATGTTATAGATGTAAGAAACGAAGAGCTTCGTGACAATGTTTGGATAAGAATATAGGAAAAGTACTATGAGCATTAGCTCGGGACAAAGGTATTTCACATGCAAACCAAGTGAAAAACAAATTTGTGATGAGCCATTTAACGAAAAGAGCAAACCCGACAGTAACCGCCTTAGAACGGGCCGACTGGGGTGCTTAAGCCGGTTATACAGAGCTCTAAACTCTTGCACTTCCTGATGGGTTTCTCAAATGCAAGCAATGAAGAAAAGCGATCTATTTGAATTAAAAATGTCCAAGCGCTGATCTTTTCTTTTGATAATATGCCAATAGTAGTTACGCCAATGAAAAATAATGCCCACATAGTGTTATAAGGGGTGGTCACATCTACGATTTTGCACGTAGTTACACGTAGTCCGTCTTGAACGTACTAACACGTAGTTACACGTACTTAAACGTAGACTTACTACGGTTAACTAGGGTTGAAGTACGTAGAAAGTCTAGTTATTTATGTGTATTTATGTGCTTATGTGACTAGGCCTTTAAAGAGAGAGAATGAGGTGCTATTTCGATTAGAAGAACATTGCTGATTATGACTGATATAAACTCGTTGAATCGAGAGGAAAATGACTAGAGAAGACTTAATGTTTGTAGCAGCATGTTCATGTGAAGATGAAATTGAGGAACTATTTTAGGCCAATGTCAATCAAAGGAAATACACGTAACAATCCTTAAAGGATGAATTAAATGACAGCATAGATTACATGCCCGGGGAGATTTTTACGACCGCCACAGTGTCACAGTAACATTGTTGTGATCATGAATAAGAGTATATGACAAAGTCCTATGAGCATTGTAACATATACCAACATTTGAAAAGACACATGACACAGGTATTCACATGCAAGCCAAACGTAAAAGTAAGAATAGATCTGTGATGAGTCATTTAACAAAAAGAGCAAACCCGACAGTTACCAACTAACTGAAAAAAAAACTGCACTGGAATTAAATTATTTCTCTTAAACATAACGTTTATGAAAGTCTATTAGCATCTGAAATGCAGATAATGGCACTATTTGGGTTTTGATGTCAACACTTCTCTTGTGGGAGTAAGCCCCCACACCCTCTTACACTACTTGTACATAATCGTTCTAATATGATTTCACAACTTTTTATTTTTGGCATTATTTACGAGTTTATATAATCAACTGTTTAGATACGGGCTAAAGGGACTTTGTTTCACTTTCTTTATAGAAGCCCTCGGTAGCTGATGTGGAAGCATGTGGTCTAACAGTTTATGCTATCCAGTTGTCATTTTGCAGTCTGATCTTTCTAATGTTACTGTCGAGTTTTCTTTATTTATAAATCAACCTTTGAAAAAGTTATTATCATGAACCTCTTGTCAGCATCATTTTCAAAGTAGACAAGGTTTTGTATCAATATATTTGAAAATAACTTATAATGAGAGGTTGATTTTGATTGATTAATTGTATAACATATGCATTACATTATGGCTGGATGTGATTATCATCCTAAAACGTGATATCCGACATTGTGAACCAGTTTATTCTCATAAAAATTATTTTTACTTGAAAAGATCTGTTGTTGATATCTATTTTGAGCTGAAATCCCAATCGCGCTTATTTATAGATATGGAAATTATTGGAATTTTAAGCGAAATATTTTACAATTTGTACTGTCTAAAATTGAGCTATAGCGTTTACTTAAAGTAAAGTATAAGTGTATACAGCAATTATCCATAATTTCCCCGGAAGAGGACTAAGACGTCGTTGCATGTATTAGATATATGCAAACCTTTGGATACCAATGCACTCTCTGAACAATATCAGAGTGCGCACACCAAGTTCCGTTCGACTGAAACGGCACTCCTTCGCATTCAGTCTGATATATTAAAATCATTGGATCGGTGTGATGCTGCTGTTTTGTATATGTTCGACTTATCAGCCTTCGATAATTTGGACCACAAGACACTTATTGAACGCCTAAGATTAGGCTACGGTATTTCCGGTGTAGCCTTGGAGTGGTTCGCTTTGTACCTTAGTAATCGCCATCAATCAGTGTATTTATCAGGCAACTGCTTAAAGCCCCATAAGCTCAAATTTGGTGTACCCCAGGGGTCTGTCCTGGGGCCTTAACTCTTGGTGATCTGATCAGACAACATTGCCTGGACTATCATATGTATGCTGACGATACACCATTGGATGTCTCATTTAAGCGCAAATATGTTGCGAATATCGAACAAGCAGTCAGCGCTTAGAAGCCTGTCCGGAGGACATCCGCACATGGATGGATACCAAAGTTCTCAAGCTCAATAGCGATAAAACCGAAGTGTTGCTTTTGCGTCTTAGAGGTCATCAGCGGACATATTCGATATTGCTATCACAATCAATGGCAGGTTCGCAAATCCAGTGAATCTGTAAGAAATATTGGTGTTGTGTTTGACTATACAATGTCCATAGATCACCATTTTAAATTACTTGCACGGCCATGCTTCATGCATTTAAGGGGTCGCTTAAGCGGCACATTTCATAAAATTTTAATTTTCAAAGTTCATTATTTTTTCATATAAATATTCATGCCATACATCAAAACCAATGTTATAACATATTATATCATAATTTATTAAGATTACTTCACAAAAAGGTGAAATTTGATGAATATTGATAAAACTACCATTTTTTGTTATGACAAGTTTAGCCCAGGAAATATGTTTATAGACACAATTTTATTGTAACATAAGTTTGTTCAAACAATTTTCAACGTAGAAGCTCACTTAATTTTCATAGTGAGTGTTTAGAACATGCATAAAAACACATTTTAAAAATCAAGTGAAAACACATGTACTTTCTGTTTCAAAGAGGGACTACTTTTTTGACATTGAAAACTATGGTGTGCAATTGTGACCACTGAAAATATTGTTTTATTTTCATTTATGAAAAAGAAAAAAATACATGTGTTATATTCTTTACATTATTATGTTTTGCATTAAATATAATTAAAATAAGAGAGAACTTAATATTTTTTCTTTAATATTTTTTTTATTCATAAAGGGAGGTAATATTGGTAAAATATTTTTATATACATACATAATTACAGTATTTTCGTTATTTTGAACCCACATGAACTTAAACAAAGTAAATAATCTAAGTTTTGAAGATGCTGACAGGGGTGCAAAATCTGCCTCAGCCCTCACTGAGACAGATCTTTGCATCCCACACACTGATTTTAAACCACTTATTTACAGACATATTTTAACCAAGTGGCAAACAAGTTGGGACAGTATTGTTTGTAACAAATTACACGTAATTAAACCTAACGTCGGTGCCAATGTCTCTGCTTGCAGAGAAAGTCGACGAGAAGACGTAGCTCTTACCCGCTGTCGCATTGGACATACTAGATTGACTCATTCTCTTGAAAAGAGAAGTTCAACCTGTATGTGTTCCTTGCCAGGAACCACTGACAGTCAACCATATTTTATTACAGTGTATCGACACAGACCACATACGGTCGAAATATTTTAATGTCCATAACATGTACGAACTATTTAGGACAGTGTCGGATTTTAAACTGGTTTGCTTCTTGAACGACATTGGTATTCTTAGTAAGTTATAAATTTTTAAACTGTTTATTAACCAATCGTCATACTTTTTAAACCGTTTTGTGTGTTGACCTGTTTTCAATTGTTATTTATTTTTTTACCTGATAGTTTTATTATTTTTCTATATTTTACATGCGTAGTTTGGTTTTAACCTGATTACGCTTTATTCACACTTAACTTTGTATTCGGCGCCGTGTGACCTGTTAGGTGTCGGTGTGCCGTTAAATCCAAATAAATAAATAAACTTTTTAATCTTTGTCAGAGAAGGGCGGTCGCTGTTTTAGGGCGGACTTACAATTAATATTTAACCAACGGTGTAAATATATTATGCATAAAGCACAGGCCTGATGCAGGGTTTCAAGTCTCTATATTGATGTTGGTTGGTTGGGCCCTGTATCCGACTTGTACCTACAAGTGTGTGTGTGTTGGGGGGGGGGATGTACTTAAAAATAAGGTACAAACCCGGTTCAGGAATCTATTATCTTTCTATGTCTGTTGGCAGGGTCCTGAATCAGACTTGTGCCTAGTTTATAGTGCTTGTAAAAAAATGAATAAAGTGCAAATGTGGTACAGGGTTTGGATCTCAATATTATCTTTGTTGATTGGTTGAGCCCTGCATCACATTTGTACCTAGATCTAAAATTTAGTGAATGCGTGTACTAATAATTATAAATGAAGTACAAATCAGGTACATGGTTTGAATCTTATCTGTGTCGGTTGACTGGGCCCTGTATCAGAGTTGTACCTATGTCTAAATGTGAGTGAGTGAAATATACCTTCGCGATTAAGTAATTAGCTTTCCAGAAAACAAAGAATAAGAAACAACTAACAACGCGGTAACAGTTAACACATTTTATTTATGGTATAATGAATTGGTGTGCTTAAAGATTGCACCAATATTTAATATCGTATAGCACTACATGCAAAAGAAGGTCATATAAATCTACAACAAAAACTGCCAATAAAATGATAATAGCACCAGTCGTGACAAGTTGCTTGCCAATGACCAATAAGTACTTGAGTAAATTTGAATATTATTACTCAAAATTACTTAAACTAGCAATTCAAACTGTATCATTAATTACCGTAAGATCTGTTAAATATTTCTCATAAAAGAGAATTGGTCAAGTTTATCTCTCCCTCAAACTTAAATTTGTGTTTATTAATAAAGAAGATGTATTATATAATCTATTAACTAAAATAAAGAAGATGTATTACTTATATTCTAATTAAATATAATCTATTAACTAACAACCTTAAGGAATTTTAAAAAACACAGCGGTAAGGCTCTGATTGACATTTGTTTGTTTGTTTACAGAAGTTAGTGTGTTTACATATAATGGCGGTCAAAGCTTAACAATAAATGTAACACATTTTTTAAAACATTTATGCAACGCAGCAAGATATAAATATCGAGGCTTTAATAGTATCGCAAGCAATACAGGAGTCCCCTAGCGGTGAATCCCAAAACTAAACCCCCCTAATAAAGACTGAAAGCCAATTTGCGGATGGACGGACGTCAGACAGACATAGGGCAAACCTATAGTCCCCTCCGGTGAAACACTGGTTGGGGACTAATAAAGCGCATTCTTAAAATCATAGTATATCGAAAGAAACCATCTTAGATTTACACGATACATAAAAACTATGTGCCAGCATGTCCCTAGCATTCTAAAACACACGCAAGTAAAAATAGTACATGCTGCTGAATTAATTAGTTACAGCAAGAACAAAATCAAAAAATCATATACATTACAATATCATTAATTACTTAAACAACATTTCCTTTATAAGGCAGGCAGTTTTGACAACGAATAATGCAATTTAGTCTAAAACACATAGCTGTGTATAAGTATGTGCCAGCTTTAAAAAGTAGTCATGGCGCTCTCCATTAAAATCCTGGAAATCAGCAGGCAGATGCTGCCGATTTAAATCACACCCACATATTATATTAAGCAAGCTTTTCACCTGGCTGTCTGTATTCTATCAAAAGTAATCTATATTTTAACTAAGAGAAGATGCAGACAGACTATTATCTAGTGTAGGTAAGCCTCATTTTATAAATGTACATAATTCAAACATAAAATCATTTCGGATGCGCCTTACTTAAAAAAAGCCTGGGCACAGACTATTACAATATTAAACTAGAACTATCACTTAATGTGATGAATACCCCCACCACATGCACATTTCTTAGTAGTTTACATTTGTCCCGCGACGGACCGACGGACGGACAAGGTAATTCCAGTATAGCCCCCACCACTGGTGGTGGTATAATTATAATCAAAATAATGTTTGAAAACATGGGTAAGGTTCTGCGATAAAACTATTTAATCAATATAAAATGGAGGTATAATTTGCAACTTCATAATAACAAGACTTAGATAGTATCGCAAGAAATACAGGAGTCCCCTACCGGTAAAGCAGACGGACGGACGGAATGACGGACAGACGGACGGACGGACAGACGGAGGGCAAACCTATAGTCCCCTCCTGTGAAACCGGTAGGGGACTAATAACCTGATCATAAGGTTTCTTTCACGGGTATTTCCCACTCTCACTCGAAAGCAAGAAAGAAATATCAGTCTTTCAAAAAAAATATATTGAATTTTCTCTTTACTTCTTGTTAAAAACAATAACAAAATGACATTTTAGCCAGTCACGCTGAGAAAGCAAGGGAAATATTATGTCACAAAGTTATTTCGCGGATGATTTTCTCTGATGTCATTTTATCCCAGCTTACTAAATGTCACGACACTTTGGTTATAAAAGACGGAAACCAGCGTGAAATACACTTTTCCGCCAATAATCAATTCATGTTTTCATTCCCCATTAATTAAGTTTTGCTTGGACTATTTTATGTACAAAACTTTTTCATAATCATAAAGGTATATAATAAAAGCATAATTACATTAACATGTTGACCGGTCGGTTTGTATCGCTTCACGTTGTGTGTGTGAAATTGCATTATGCTCGACCTTTAGCCTCGTGTGATCCAAATTCAAACACACAACTCAAAGTAGTACAAACCGATGAATCAACATGCTATTATAATATTGTGTTTCAACTAAAATTAAATCGACATATTTAATTAAGACCAATTACAAACTTATTTTGTTACCAAAATGTATGTAACAAATGCAACATTGTTTGCATATCTTTTCTTTGAATTGCATAAATAAAAAAATCACCAAAAATATGCAAACCTGAACATGTGTGATTTTCTTGTAGCTACATGCAAGTTACATGTAATTTTTAATTAAATAAATATTTAATTTTCAGAGTGTTATTCATTACTGTACAAAGGTATTAAATTTAAAGAATTTATAAGCTCAGGTTTTGTCGCTGTTTTTTGTGTTATTAGTTTAGACACAACTTTCGGACTAACAAATAGAATTCCATGTTATTGTTTTTTTTCCAGTAAATTAACAGTTGAAATAGTGCATGTATGTATTTATACTTATTTTCTAAAAGTAGATATAAAAAGGTTTATCTATTACGAAATATTTACACAAATGCTTATAACAATAAAATGTTTTGAGAAAAGCAGCAAAAGTAAACATATCAACACCCAAATTTCAAAATAATACAGAAGTCTACTTTTTACTAAACAAAGTTGCTATACTACTGCTAAAAATATTACACACAATCCTCACTCTATACCACTCACAACTTATACTAAAGTCAGTCACAATTACAAGCAAGTCTGAATAGACTTGGTTTACCCTCTATAGGTAGCAATAGTCACGAATGACACTGGTATCTGTCGATCACGAACTCAAGCTGTCCTGAATATACTTCGTTTACTCTCTGTAGGTAGCACGTTCCAGAAATGACACTGGTATCTGTCGAAGGCTTATAACACAAACTGGCCTGAATATACTTCGTTTACCCTCTGTAGGTAGCACGTTCCAGAAATGACACTGGTATCTGTCGAACGCTTATAACACAAACTGGCCTGAATATACTTCGTTTACTCTCTGTAGGTAGCACTATCCAGAAATGACACTGGTATCTGTTGAACGCTTATAACACAAGCCGGGCTGTATATACTTGGTCCACAAATGACACTTGTATTCTTTGTTTACATTTTTCTTCATACTTCAGTTTCATGTTTCAGTTTCATACTTCAATTCAGTGTAGTCTCCCGTTCCAATTACCTCCCTTTAAGGTAATATGCAAATTTTCAGAATCTGAAGAGTGTCATGCATTGTGCGGTGTGGTATATAGGCATGCTTGAAATGTCCTTTTTTGAGGATGTGGATGGTACGTTCTATGTCTACCGGGTATATCTTGCATGTATGGCTAGGCGCTGTCGCTGTATCTCCATGCGTTCTGAAGGTTATATTTCATGTTTCTTCAAACATTTTTCTTGAAACTTGGGTGTCTTCTTGCGGTTGGGTTCTTCGATACATCTTCAGAGTACTAGAAAATAGAATATTGGACATGCTTGTTTATAACAATAATATTACAGATGTATAATATTCATAACAATGTATTTAATTGAAATTAAGAGTATTAAGTATGGGTTATGTTTTGGCACTGGCATTTTTAAAAGACGCATTAAAACATTTTCTGATAACAAATATTAAATAAAGTTATAACCTCATTTTTACCCATCAATTTTCTTGTAAATCTCCGAAGAAAATTGTATATTTAATGTTTACATTATTTTTAATATTTAAAATTAATATAAATATAAATATAAATAATTATATGTAACAAGGCTATGATAGAATCGCAAGCAATACATGAGTCCCCTACAAATGAACCGGACGGATGGACTAATGACGGACGGACAGACAGACAGACGGAGGGCAAACCTATAGTCCCCTCTGGTGAAACTGGTAGGGGACTAAAAACCTAGTATGTATGTAACTTATAAGCTTTTGGATCATTCAATATAATAAATTCACTGATAATATAGTCCTGCTCTCATTGATGCAATAGAGCATCTATGGTGTTGCATTTAGAATTACCAGTTATGAGTAATGAACCACTTGGTGCTAGTTTCATATCATGTCATTGTATAATTTGCTTCCAAAATATATCAAGACTACCTTTACTCAAAAGACAGTACATGTCAACAACCATAACAGTCTTCATGCTAACCCACTAGCCAGAAGCCTGGGGAAAGTAAAACCTGTACGGGTTTGTAGGAATTTTAAAATTTGTATAGTTTGGCTAGTGAAAAATCCATGACATTTTACTAAACATATTTAAGTATTCGGGCTATTGGGCTGAAAACATTAATTTGAAGACCGAGTCATAACATAGTGTACAGTATGCTAAGACTTCACATATTAAAATTATACATACACATTTATGCAATATGATTTGTTTTTGTTTGTTTGGGTTTAACTACACATTGAAATGATTTCTGGTCATATGACATAGCTTTTTGTTTTGCTGAAGGTCAGCTAGGTAGAGAAAGATGTAGGATACAATAATTCCGGGTAAGATATCTAAGGTCTTTTAGAAGATATGACACATGAAAGATATTAAAATAATAAATCTACTGTATTTATAACAACCTTACCCACACACCAGGTTCACGAATACCCGGTACTTTCCCATATCTTGGACAAGCCAGTTCTGGGAGAAGGACATTGAAATAAAAGGCTTTCAACTTTGGCAACCACGAGTTAAATTCCTCAGTGTCCTTATAAATGCGTTCAATATGGAGTTGATATAGGTTCTCACAACGCACAACAAAGTCTAACCATGGAAAATCACAGATATTCAGTAGTGACTGGCACTGGTAGTAGTAGATGTGGTTTCTTTTCAAAGAAAGTTGGCCCTTTTCAATTTTCAAACAGAAACCTTTGTCTTTCAATGCGCTTTCACTTAAATTTACATTTTTGTTTAACAGCACAGTTGCTGTAAACAATTCCGTCTGGACTAGCCCTGTCGTGAACAATTATTTGGCACGACGTCGCCGCGATTGTGTACGTTTTCGTTACGTCATTTTTTATGAATGTTGTTATTATAACGTCAGTAGTCATTAAATAGTAAAGGTCGAAGCTGGTTGTGTTTTTCTCACAAGCGAAGTACTAAATAATCTAAAACTATACGATCGCCACGAAAAGCCCCAAGATACTTGTTTTCTTTGCAAACCACTAGGCCTGACTCTCTTATTTCTACATTTTCGCCTTCTTCGGCTTTCTTTAACACATATTCCCGTTTCGTTGTTCGCTCTTTCTTTATGCCATTTAGCGTGTTTGCATTGCCTTGAAATGAGGAATGTAGGAAGGTGGACACTATTTTGGTGTTTTTGTCCTTCTTTTCATAATAATTCCAATATTTGATGCTGTTAACCTTTTCTTTCGTTCATTTTTCCATACTTCAGATGAACTTTGTTCAGTGGTTTGATTGTTTATGACATTGATCCTTTCCTCTGAGATATTAATATGTGATTCAATAAACTGATCTTTCATCTTGGACAGAGTTTGTTCATCTACATCAGCTTCTTGGTCTACAGCTGTAGGCCCATACTCTGCCTTCTTTGAGGCTGCCTGTGTAGTTGCCTTCATTTTTCTTTTCCATCTACGTTGATTTCGGATTGGTTTATTTTTCCAATTGATCGTGCGCTGGTGATGTCTGTCACGAGAGGAGTAGTGGGCCTTAAAGTCAGCACCTGCTTCTGTTCCAGTACAGGTTTCCCATACTGATGGTGACCACTGTGTACCCTTGTTTTTACGGAGTACTGCTCCATGGCAACGCGTGCTCCATGATCCCCTCTGACAAAGGTTCTTAACTTTGCCACCATCGAACTTCATTCGGATACTCATCCAATTTTCCGCCAAATTGGTAGTAGTATTGTCTATGAGCCTGTCTGCTTTGTTTGCAAGTCGGTTCAGTAAAACAGAAATGTCTGTTAACATGTTTTTGTCCAACATTTGTATATTTGATGTGGATGGACCCCTAGATTCCTCTTGGGCTGTGAGAGAGGACCCTTCTAACCAGAATGACGCTGTATCATCACATATAGTGATTGCTGCTGGTTGAGTTTCATCGTTATTGGGGTGGGTTTCAACAGCTGTGTCATTGGAACATGTGTTTGTCTTAGCTTTGCAAAAGTCAGAACATCCACTGTGATTTCCAAATACATGATGCACAGTATTGTTTATGTCTTTCCTTAGTTTTTGAACAGCACTTGCTTTGTCTTCTTCTTTAGATCTCAGCCTGATAGCACATCTTACTGCACTGACTATTCTTATTCTATTTTGTTTTGTTAGTTTATTTTTCCATTTGTACGCTGGGTTGGCCTCAACCAATTTTTCCAAGTTTGACCTTAAACACTTGCAGGCATGGTTGGCACATTCATTTTTTTTAACATCTTTTCCCCAGACCTCAACCTCTTCTGTAATCCGAGCATACACACTGGAATCTCCATCTGCCACCAACCACATATACCGAACACCATGTGTTTTTTCAGCTTTCTGAAATCCTTCTACTATGCTAGAGCTTTCCATTTTCTGCGAACTTTCATCCCAGTTTTTAAAACACTCATGTTCCTGTGGTTTTTCATTAACATTACTGCTCCGTTCACAAATTACACAGTATTTGTTTTTTATGCCAATGTGTAAAAGCTTCCCTGTTTCTTTTCCTATGATAATTCCAACTCCTCCAAGGGCATCATAAGAGTGCTTGTGGGATCTTTTTGACCAACCTCCATCAGCAATGACCGCAATTGCTGGAACGCCTTGGTGAAATTGCCCTTTCTCTACAGCAATTCGCCTTTCTTCAGCACCTAAAGATATATAGAAAAAATACCATAATATTGTAATAAGTTTCGTAAATTAAATGTAATCCCTTTTTTACCATAAACACTGGCAATAGAAAGTTTCTAAACATTAATTTACTTTAAATAATACCTCATGCTAATTCTCTGTTCTGCAATGATTTAATGTACATAAATATTAATAATATTAAGAATTAGACATGTATTTAGTGTGTCATTTTCAATAAGAAATTGTTCAGACTTCAAAATCAGATAATTAAAATCAAACAAGGTAACAGGGTTATTTAATTTGTAGTCCTGTATAAAATGCAACTATCATTCTTCAATCCCACTCCAGAATAATATTAAATTTTACCAGTTCTGACCATATTTTACCTGTCATGCCATTAATTATAAAGCATTTCTAAGAATAGTTAACACTGATTGTGACTAACAAGTTCCAATATGTGTCAATCTCAGATAAGTTTTTCTAACAAAAAATCTGTCACAAGTGACAGACCCGGTTTTATGTTGACTGCAAAATTGATTAGCAGGCTAATTATGTTAGTCTTTAAAACAAGAGGGCCCATAGAGCCCTGGGTCACTCACCTGAGGCCATAGTAAACATAGTGAAGTTCTTTGTCTGGTTTTTTTATATAGTTCTGTATAAAACAAGGAGCATTTTTTGAACGTTTATAGTAGAGGACCAATTTTTATAATTGATGCACCATGCTAGATATCAAAGCTCCAGTACTCGCGGTTTCATGAAATTTTTAAGATTTCACTTTAAAAATCTATTTTTAGCTCCTGTGACCTAATTATGCAATGGACCGGAACCATTTGAACAACTTTGAAAGAGGGTCACCCAAGGATCATTCCTGTAAAGTTTGGTTAAATTCTGTCAAGTGGTTTAGAAGGAGATGTCGTTTGAAGAAAAAAGTTAACGCACACACGGGCGGACAGACGGACGACAGACAACACAGTGTCACAAAAGCTCACCTTGTCACTTTGTGACAGGTGAGCTAAAAACATCATTTATTGCATTGATCTAACATGTACAAATAAATGAAACAAGAACCCGTCGGAGAGACGGAGATGGGTGATGTTCCATGTATGCAGACTTTTGTTACAAAAGTTTTGCATTACAACCCAAGCTTCCGACGAAAATTAAGTAAAAATATAAACAAAGGGGCAAAACTCAAAATTTAAGCAAGACAGACTTAAGGTTCTTATGCATTGCACTTCTCCTAACTCAACCTATGAAGTTTCAAGTTTATAGATGCTTTAGTTTTTGAGTTATGGTCTGGACTGGAGAACTAAATCGTAAAATAAGCTTGTTAATATGTTATTTTGTGCTTTCATACTCAAATAAAAGTTTGTTTCTTTGGTAGTCTGTTGGTAGCATTTTGTAAGATGACCATTTTGCCTAGACAGCCTTGGATATAGCACAACCCGACCCTATTTCAAGTATATGTTGTTGTTTATTTAGGCCTTAATGTGAAGCCTGCATTATGATTCTAAAATGACATTTCGTGTTTTCAGGGTTGGCATATTGCCCAGGTTTTGTCGTATTGCCCAGCCCAGCGGGGAATACTGGGAAAAACTGGGTAATTGTATACCGGGCAATAATGGGTAATACTGGACAATAAGAACATTCACTTATTATGATCATCGTGAATGATGCCCTCTGCCTAAGATAATACGTCACAGCTTCTATTTTGAACTAGTATCAACAATTTACAAACTTGCTTGGTGATGTATTAAATTCCTGAATATGCTGTTATGTCCATATTCTAAGGAAACATTGATGGAAAGTCCATTCAGCTTTCCTGTTCAGAATACTTTTGCTTCATTTACGGTTTAATATACACTGACTGTAGTCAATACAGGATTAACACCTGTCTGAGGTCATATATTATTAAACAATCAGCTGTGAAAACATCTTTTCCTGTCAACAGTTAAGTGCAAGCATGCTGTGCATTGTAATGTTCAATTACTGGTATATGATTTACAGACTAAGAAGTCCTACCATGGTCTCTTAGTTTGTTGAAAGGTTCTGTGGCTTTTAGAAACTCAAATTTGTGTTGTTATGGACCAAATTTAATAAATGACAACATGCAACTTCAACTAAATACTGCTATGAAATTGCAGACAGAATTTATTTATATAATAGACAAGTAAAAAATATTTTAAAAATGTGCAATGTTGGTGTTTTGTAACATCCTTGTAAGTCTAATAGATAGAGTGGGGATAGACTAGGTGAAATTCTTGATAATGTTGACCATATATAAAAAATCAACTTAACTAGACACTAGACATGTCAAAGTTATATAAACTGTGAATAAACATGTCAGATGTATACTTTTTCTGGTTATATCATTATTCTTGGAGACTGACTTCTATCAACAGTAAAAACATAACACACAGGGGTGGCAAAATATAATTTTTGTTTACTTGCCCATAAGGCCTGTATAGTAAATTTTGTCTGTACAATGAATAAATTTCACTTGTATGCACCTACTTTGGGACAATACAGACAATGAGTTTCGCCAACCCTGACACATATGTTGTCGCCAACCCTGACACATATGTTAACAGTTAATATTAACTATTGCGGATACTTATTAATAAAAGTTGAATTAAAAACATATATAATATAAAATAAGTGATTTTGAATGAAAAAAAATATTTCCCACGTTTTACCCCCGGGAAAACCTGGGCGGGTTATTAAATGCCAATCCTGGTTTTTATCGGATGATTGATTTAATACCTGGATATTTTTATTATTCTGTTTCCCCAATCATATAAAAACAATTATTATCTACCACAGTATCAACAAGTAAAATAAAAACAAAAGGTTTGGCTTACCTGCTTCAAGCATTTCTTCTAAGGACACATCCTCCCACCATGATCCGATACGACTCTCCATGGCTGTAAATGCTTGAGATGATATTGATGGTGCATCCATGGTTGCCATCAGTTCACCTAGCTGTGATGCCCCAGTACCCGTGGCAACACTTCCCCATACAGCACGAGCGTTTATGTCATGCATAATGGTTCCTTTGTTGTTCAACTTTGGACTCGTACAAAATCGAAAACACTTTCTACACCCATTGCACTCACCAGAAAGTGTTGAAGCCAAACCCTGTTTCAGATCCTCTCTAACAATCGAGAATGGCTCCATGGTAGTTTCATCAACGTATTCACATGTTTTGGCATGAGAGATAACACTATTCATGAATGTTTGCAGAGACTTCAAGTTAATCATGCGGTAACCATGTAGGTTCACATTCTTCACACGTTTGATGATACATTTCAATGAATTAAAATTTTGTGACACAGTGTAAATGTTGGTGTTGTTCGAAGCCCATGAAAGACGTGGGAATTGCCGACTTCTCCTTTTAACTACCTTTATTTTCAATTTTAAATTGCTTATTCTCTTCACCGAATATCGTTTGAATACTTTATTCACTTTATTCCGAACACAACCTTTAAGTTTCCCAAACTTGGCACCATATTTCCAATGTGATTTTAATGATTTAGTCACCATTTTGAAAGCATTATGACATTATGAAGGTGATATTAACATGTAAAATACATATTTCATTTACACCACTGTAAAAACTTTTACTTTCATGATTGTCCTAGCCAATTCACCATACACACATATTTGACGGAAGTGACCATGTAAATCGTAAACAATAACATTGTGCATTTGGAAGGCCCAATATTTTCAAAGAGCATGACCAATGCAAGTTTGGCCATGATCAATAAAAAGAATGTTACAGTACGAACATTGTTTACATAATATAAATAATTTTACTTACCTTTAGCCCCTAAAGTTCTTTTAAATACATAATTGTTGCTTTTTCAGCCTCCTTTCATGTTTACCGTCAGCTATACTTTATGCCGGAAGTAACTTCGCATGAACTATTTATTGTTTAAATTTTGCTCAAATGCGTGAGTTTTTGACAAATACACTTTGAAAATGTGTTTTTATATGATATATTGTATATATAGAATAAAAATAACTTTTGACTTACAAATAAACTAAATAAACTAAATTCGAAACTGCGCATGAATACAGAGCTGGCCGTGGGAAGAAATTTTCAGAGAAGTATGATTGAAAAAGTAACTATTTTGGCTCTTTTTCTTTTGTATTTCAACACATCACTCTGCATTTATATGGATGGATATCTACTTCTTTAAAATATGTAGTTAGATTAATTTATACATGGACCGATTGTACAGGGGCATGCTTCAAAGTGGATGGCCTTCAATGGTGCAAAATAGCGTCAAATGTGCTCGACGTAAACAAATTATTGAAGTCAGATTTATCAAACACGGTTAAGGTAATCAAAATTTTAAGCTCCATACTACCTCCATTAGGGTGTATTTAATAATTCTGCTAAATGTTGTTTTATATAAGCTTTGCTGTGAAGATGAACTTTTGCCCCCACAAAATGACTGAAAAAAAATTTCTAAGAAAAGAAAACGTATTTCTAGGTAATTTTTCACGTTTATATTTTGCCATTCTGTTCTTATAGAATGTATACATAATTTTGGAAAGTTTTAGAAGAGTCGGACTAAAGACTTCATAGTTATTAGCATTCAAAATTTGGGGCATTTTATCATTTCACCGCTTTCACGACCCGTTAAGGAAAATAAGTTGCCTGAGACGCTGCTTGTCTGAAAGTCCACAAAAATCACTGGTTCATGGTCACATTATTTCGCGCGTGGACTATTGTAATACAATGTTAACTGGCCTTCCAAATAGCATCATCCACTGTTTACAGAGAGTTCAAATTTCGGCAGCTGAGCTTATCATCGGCGCTAAGCGGTCTGACCACATTTCTTAAATTTTTGTAGATTTACACTGGTTACCAGTAAGTAGTCGAATCGACTACAAGGATCTGGTGCACAGTTTCCGTGTGATCAATGATACTGCATCAGCCTACATTCCAGATGTTATGAATATTTCCCAATCGAGCAGACCTCTTCGCTCCGTTGTCCAACGACTCCTGGTCACACCTAGGACCAAGTCACGCTTCAGGGAGCGATCATTTTATTCCGCTGCCCCGACGCTATGGAACAGCCTTCCTGTTGGCCCTTTCGAAACTGACAAGCTTTAAGAGAACTCTGAAAAGAGACTTTTTAATTAATGCTTATTTGCACTAATTTCTTTTATATTCTTATCTAAATGTGTAATCTATCATTGCCAACTGCTGCACATGTTTTGTTGCTTGTAATGTTTTTAGTTACAATTTTAAAATTTGTTAGATGCCGTTATGCACTCTTGTGATAAAGGCACCTTAATATATGGTAATAATAAAATAATACTAATAAGGTGAGCTGAACATAGCGGTCACAATTGAAGTTTGGTCTGTATGTGCATACGAATGTGTGCATGTTTGTCATTTGCTTAAGTAATAATGCATATGATCATGCATGACACCGAAAACGCCTGTAATTGTAAACGGTAACGTTTGGTCAATATTAAAAAAAATCATGGTGCATTTAGTGTTTGTCATGGTAAGACTGTGTATTAAGTGCACCTTTTACATTTTAGAAATTAATTACTTTATATGCATTTATTTTTTCAGAAATTGATGTATGTAAGCTACTAGCTGTTTTGTTTTGTTAAAAAATTATTACTTATATTGTATTGACCCTTATCATTTCAATACATGTTTTATATTTTGTAAATAATACTGCATCATATAATGTACCTATATTCATACAAATCATTAATAAATATTCAGGCTTAACCTTTATTAAAATGAATAAAGCTCCAAAGTTTATGAGTTGGGATTTTCCATTTAAACATGTTCTTTTTTGTTTTGTCATCATATATTATTATTATTAAGGAGCCTACAAGAAAGAGACAAAAAAATTACAAAATCACTTTTGTATTTATTTCTGAAATACACTTCTATATATTTATATTCCCGAGTTTTTATTGTCCTGATGGATCAGGAAATCTATTCCTGATCCGCCACACACAACATGATGGAACCACCCACCTGTCACTGGAACCCAGATGGCCAAAGATCCATAAAATGAACGGTTTGTAGGCTTGGTGCCTGTCTGCTTTCATAAAATCATCTTCCTCAACAAAAACAAAGATGTCCTGCCTAATAAGCCTAGCCGGTGCTAGGACTCCCTCGCGTAAAACGAGCAAGAAATAGTCCTGAAAATTTGAAGAAATATGTTCATTCAATGTTTGCAATAGTTGACAAAGTTATATTTCTTGCATACTAAAAAGTTTTAATGTAAGTTCAAAGGCAAGTGACCTTTTTGTAAGTTCAGTATAATTTTTCATTTGTCTCCGTGTCAACTTAAAGTAGAGAAAGGAAACAATGAAAACTTAATATTTCGGTAAGTAACTCTTAAAAGTTATGAATAAAATGGCAGCAAAAATGTCATCTAATGCACATCAACTTAGTCACAGATTTGCGTAAGACTACTACACATATAAGCACCCCATTCTTGTTTTAAATTAGTGCAACACTATGGAGCAAATCTGTGTTTTGCAATGACTAACAAATGTACAATGTGTTTCCTCCTACATGCGTAGTTGGGAGCTATTGTAGGTTGATAAGATTCATATAGCTAAAAGTAGAAGAAAATCATTTAAAAAGTGGCACAATGCTTTTGGCTCTCTCATTGCCAATTAAATTGTTTGAAGGACAGCATGTTCACAAATAACGTAGTGATTTTATGTAATGTTCTAATTCATGATTCTTAGTTGCTTCCTACAGGCAAATAAGAATCATTTAAACTTAAATGTGCCAAGTTGTTTTAACTAAACACAGGTTGTGAAATTAAACTATTTAGTAATGACTAATACTTTAAAAAAAAAATCAGTGCACTTTAAAAGTAATTGCTACTTACCGCTGACATTAATAGGCAGCTTTCATTGCCACAGCATACTCTCTCCCTTTGTGTCCGCATCTGTTGACATTTCTGACACACACCAGTAAGGCTGCTGGGCCCCTGGATCTTGCTCTGGTTTGTTACCACAGGGCCGCTGACCAGCTGGACCTGGAGCCAATACCGACACCATCAGCCCAGGCTCAAGTTCGATGGCTCTACATAATTTTTCCTGTAGTTGCTTTTTGGAAAGCTTCTTGACATGAGCCTTAAATAAATCGCATACACATAATAACTCAAAATATTTATTATATCAAGTTAAATGAAAGCAGGGATTCATGTTTTACATAGAAGATACACTTGCTTATATTTTAAAAAGGAACATTTTAGAAAAATAAAGATACCAATAAAGGTACATCAGCTCATTATGATTTTGCTTTGAAGCCTTCATATATCATTTTATTTTCAAATTATAACATATTTGAATACATAGTACTACAATACCTTGCTTAGCCATAATCATAGTAACATCAGCAACTTTATCAATTTCGTAGCAAGATGTAAACATATACATGATTGTTTCCGTAAAATATCATCAATTACGTTTAATGACACTTTGGGTTTGCCGAGCACAGTTTCACTGTCTTCAGATGACGTATGAGGCTTCTTTACCAGTGTGCGTCTTCGTTTGCCACGAATCGCAGGGGAACCTGAATGTAAAACGTAAAGCACTGTTTTGGTAAACAAAATGTGTGTTGGGCTTTAAATTACAGTAAGGAAAGATTTATGATATAGTGTGAACGTTAACATTATAACATATCACAAAGTAAAAATATTTAAATATTAAATATCCATGTAAAATTTAGTAGAGACAACTTGTGCCTATTTAAAACAACTGTCATTTAAAACCCCATTCACTTGCTGACGTCTTGGTATGCCTTGCTGCTCTTTACCCCCAGTATCTGGAAGTGGCTACTGAAAAGGTTAGCACCTCAATGTTAGTATGATTGTGCTTATCGTGCAAAAATATCGCAAATACAAAGATTAAATGCTCCAAGCATGTAAATGTCAGCAGAAACTATATTTGTTTATTGACATGTTTGTGTATTCTACTTATGCATTCCTATGCAATTACACATGCCATGAATTGATGATCATAATATTTTTACCAACTGATTGTTGATTAATAGATACATTAAGCGGGCTCTTTAGTTGCACGCAAAATTAACAATATTGTCTTGTAATTAAAAGTAACAGTATCGTAAAAATTTAAATGTATGAAGCAATTAGCAAGTTTGCATAAAAATTGTGAACTAAACAGTTAAAGATATTAATCAATAGTTGTGATTGGTTTAGGTAAATAAATGCATTTCATCTCTGCAATCTGTGTTGTAAAAACGACCATACCGTTGAATTGCTGGAGCTGGACATTCCATTTTGGCCAGTCCACGGAGTAAAGCTGGTTATCTTTTTGGACTCTTCTAGTTCAATGACACGCGTTGTACCAACTGAAGTACATCCATTATACAGCGTGTATTTCATTGAACACTTTATCCTTTATAGGTACGTATTTAACTTGGCACGAGATGGTTTTGCACGAGTTGTTCTGTCATCGAAGAACCGGAACAGAAACCGGATTACACGTGGTTTATATTCACATACCGGCCCTTTCTGCATAAATTATGCTGATTATATTATTCGATTTGCCACGAACAACGGCTTGAATAGTAAAAGTAGAAATATTTTGTCCCTAAAAATACTGTGTGTATGTGAGAAAGGTACACACGCGCATTCGAATAACAATATACTTACCTTCCTTACATATTTATTATTCGCTTGAAGCTTATTTTTTGTTTAAACATAGTACTGTTGTGTCCTGGCCGACACTGCAACTGAAACAGGTTCAGCATTACTCCTTGTGCCGACCGACCGTTGCTGACATACCTTGTAATACCTACATAAAAGCGAACGGCCCTGCCGGTAGGGGGCTTAGAATTCTTCAGCTGAAGCTACCGGTAGCGGGGTAAGAACCCTACAAAGGTAGCCCACCTGTTTGCCGTGGGTGGCGACCCAGTATCTCTACGACGAGAGCATCCTGGTGGTTGAGGACTTTCCACTCCTTTTCTCCTTTTTCTGTCTTCAAATATACTGTGTTCCGCAAAACTCCTTTTCTCATATTTTCCCCTATAAACTATAACCCAGCTGCAGGTCGACACCCCCTTAACGGATCAATCTGGCATTTTGTATGTTTTATAGTATATTTTATGTCGGAGTATCGTATCCTGGTATCACTGGCGTTGGAAGTTCGGAGATCCACTTCCATAAGACACTCCCATGTTGGGCTTTGTGGTGGGTGGTGAGCCAGGATACCGAATAATTATAAAAATCTCATGGAACGCAAACGTAAATGCAAGGACCCGACCCCTACTTTATCGTCCGAAGATTCCGATACCGAAACACCTACAAGCACGTGCTTTCCTCACTTTATTGTTGTCGAATCGACAGAGAAAAAGCCGATAACCAAAGTATCCCCTTTTGTGATAGAAAAATCCATCAAAGGCCTTATTGGCTGTGTTGTTTCAGTAAAAAAAAGTAAAAAATGATTGCTTACTAATTGAAACTGATCGTAAAACCTACCTGGATAAACTTCTAAAACTCACAGAATTGTGTTCTTTAAAAGTAAAAACTTACCCCTACTCTTCTCTTAACTCGTCGAAAGGCGTAATTCGATGCCCTGACCTTTCTGGTGTCTCTGAGTAGGATATCCTCGGGGAACTTACGCCACAGGAGGTGTGTGGTGTCCGCAGGATATCATTCCTGAGGGACGGCCGGCGAGTTCCGACAAACACTTTTGTTTTAACTTTCACAAACCCATCACTCCCTACTTCGATTAAGGTCGGTTACCTCAACGTGATAGTGCAGGTGTACATTCCGAACCCACTTAGATGTTCCAGTGTAAGGACGACGACCATTGCCCTCGTTGCGGCGAAGTGTCCGCCCAGCACAGGGAAGACGTATGTCCTAACGTATGTCCTAACCCACTTAAATGTGTTAATTGTGCTGGACCACATGAGACCAAATCCAGGGATTGCCCTGCCTGAAAACTGGAAAAGGAAGTACTAAAAATAAAGTACACAAATAACATCTCCTTTCCAGAAGCCAGGAAGTTGGCAAAAGACAAGGCAACTCCTGCTAAAGGCGCAACATATGCCTCAGCGACCAAACAAAGCATCTCAGAGCACAAGGACAATTTCACCCAGTATGAGGTCCCGACTGGTGACCAAACTACTGACAAAATCACAATTCCTTCAAAATACCAGGTATCGGAATCTTCTCAGACTCAAACTTCTTCCTCGATCAAAAACACTGCCCCTTCAAGTGATTCTGTAAAGAATAATGCAAAGGCACAAAACAAGCCTGCAGCCAAGGACCAGGTCTCCTCTAAGGAGACACCTGGTCCTTCGGGGCGGAGGAGAGGACATAGTCCTCCCACTCCAAACACTCGGGTGATAAACACCCATCAAAACAAATTTGAGTGTCTAATGGAGGCTCCATCGGACACCAAAAAACCACCAAGGTCACCTGTAAAAGCACCGAAAATGTAGTCTAGAAGAACTAAGTTTAATAATCCCATGAATAATAGAATAATTCAGTGGAACTGTCGAGGTCTTAAGGCCAATTACAATGAAATACTCATTCTGTTATCTACACTAAATCCTGCTGTGCTTTGTCTTCAGGAAACCTTTCTTAAAGACTCTGATAAATCAAATTTTAAGGGTTATAATTGTTAAAATCATATACATACAGCTTGCGAGAGGGCATCTGGAGGATCGACAATAATTGTCAACTCCAAATTGCCACACTCTCAAGTCGAACTTGACACAAACATACAAGCTGTTGCTATTCGTGTAACCCTACATAGAGTTGTAACTATTTGCTCTGTCTATCTTCCACCGAATTCAAATGTATCTAAGGATGATTTAGATAATCTTATCAACCAGTTGCCTACTCCATATATATTCGACGGAGACTTCAATGGTCATAACCCGCTATGGGGATGTTGTGACTTCAATAATATGGGCAAAACGATAGAAAACTTTATTGCCTATAATGACATATGTCTGGCCAATACTAAAAGACCAACATACTTGCACCCCGCAACTGGGCATTATTCATCGTTAGACTTAACATTGTGTCACCCCTCTGTATATTTAGACTACACTTGGGATGTACACGATGACCTTTGTGGAAGTAATCACTTTTATATCATCCTTACAAACTGTACTTCGCCAAAAGGCGACGATAATCCTCGCTGGAAGATGGACAGAGCAAACTGGGACCTGTTCTCAGCACTCTGTTCTGCAGAACTTGTCCCAACTTCAGTAGAAAATGTAGATGACAAAATTGTCGTATTTTCAAACACTTTGCACAATATTGCAGAAAGGTGTATACCTAAGACCTCGAATATATCAAAACGTAATAAGCCTTGGTTTAATGAAGAGTGTAAAAAATCTATTCGTAAACGTAGGGCGGCATTGAAGCAATTTAATGTTCGACCTACCGATACAAATCTTTATAACCTTAAAAAAGAACGGGCTCAAAGTCGCCGGACTATTAAACATGCCAAAAGATCATCTTGGCAAAAGTATGTTTAAAAAATAAATGGCAAGACTTACATCAAAAATGTTTGTTCTGCTATTAAAAAGATTGGCGGTAAACCATCATATTCAGCTGTTAACCACCTTAAAGCAAATCGCACCGTAATAACAGATAAACAAAACATTTCGAACACACTGGCTGAAAATGTTGCCAAAAATTCCTCATCAGCTAACTACACGCCTCAATTTCAAACCTTTAAACACTCTGCCGAAAGGGAAAAGTTTAATTTTAAATCTAATAGTCGGCCCTGCCGGAAGGGGCATAGAATTCTCCGGCTGCCGCTACCTGTAGCGGGGTAAGAACCCTCCAAAGGTAGCCCACCTGTTTGCCGTGGGTGGCGACCCAGTATCTCTACGACGAGGGGATCCTGGTGGTTGAGGTCTTTGTTGGCTTGTCAGGATATTGACACATAAGTCGACCCTGACCAACACACCACTTTGGCCCTAAGTTGTGGGGTAGACGGGCGGGGTGCTGGTCCTGTATCCCCAATCGGCTAACCCCTCGGCCGGTGCTGGATTAGCTTTTACTCCCTTTCGTCTCACTTTCTTGCCTCCGACTTTCCACTCCTCTTCTCCTTTTTCTTCTTCAAATATACCGTGTTCCGTAAATTCCTTTTCTTAAATTGTCTCCTATTAACTATAACCCAGTTGCCGGTCGACACCCCCTTAACGGATCAATCTGGCATTTTTTATGCTTTAGAGTATATTTTATGTCGGAGTATCGCATCCTGGTATCACTGGCGTTGGGAGGTCGGAGATCCACTCCCATAAGACGTCCCCTTGTTGGGCTCCGCGGTGGGTGGTGAGCCAGGATGCCGAATAATTACAATAAACTCTCATGGATCGCAAACGCAAATGCTTTGACCCTATCCCAACAATGTCTTCAGAAGACTCTGATACCGACTCTGCATCAACAAATTCAAATTTTCCTCGTTTTCTTGTCATCCAGTCACTCGAAAAAACTCCAATCACCAAAATTTCACCTTTTGTTATCGAAAAGTCAATTAAAGGCATAATTGGAACAGTTGACTCTGTCAAGAAAATAAAAAATGACTGCCTCCTTATTGAAACTAAAAGAAAACCTATTTCTGATAAAATTTTGAAACTAAATGAATTTTGCTCACTTAAAGTCAAAACTCTCCCACACAATTCCCTCAATTTTTCAAAAGGTGTCATCCGTTGCCCTGATCTTTCTGGACTTTCGGAGGAGGAGGTGGTGTCAGGAGGATTTCCTTCTCCAAGGAAGGCCGCAGGATTCCCACCAACACATTAGTTTTAACTTTCAACAACCCAAAACTTCCATCAACAATCAAAATCGGTTATCTTCTGGTCAAAATTCAAGTCTACATTCCAAATCCATTACGCTGTTTTGAATGTCAGAAATTTGGTCACCATGAGTCTAATTGTACAAATGATATTATCTGCGGACGATGCAGTGAACCCGGTCACACCCCAAACTTTAAGTGTGAAGCTGAACCGAAGTGTCCAAATTGCTCCGGACCTCACGAAAGTAGGTCCAGAGATTGCCCAACTTGGAAATTCGAGAAAGAGGTGCTTAAAATAAAATACACCCTCAACATCTCATTTCCAGAAGCGCGTAAATTAGTGCAAGAGAAACAGAAATCTGTCTCTTCCAAAACATCTTACGCTGCAATTACAAAATCAAACACTTCGGTTTTCCAGGACAATTCGACTCAATATGAAATACTCTCTGGTGACCAAGTCTCTGACAAAATAATAATTCCCACAAAATTCAAAAACACAGAGTCTTCTGGAATTACAAAAACTACCCAACCAAAACCAACTTCTACACAATCTTCTACCTCTACACAACCTACCAAATCCGCTTCTACCCAACCTTTAGAGCCTACTTCAAAGCAGACGAAGGAAGGAAAAAAAGCTGCCGCAATGGCAAAAGTTTCAAGAGAAACTACAAGCCCTTCCGGGAAAACAAGAGGACCTAATCCTCCTAATTCCCGGGAGAAGAGAGTTGGCCGGTCCAACTCTCTCAATAGATTTGATTGTCTGATGGAGACAGATTCTCCACCAGACAAGGACAAAGCATTAAGGTCACCAGTTAAAGCTCCAACATAACCCATTTTAAATACCACTAACATTAATCCCATGAACAACAAAATAGTGCAATGGAATTGTCGGGGCCTTAGAGCCAATTTTAATGAAATTTTACTTTTATTGACCACTTTCAACCCTGCCGTGCTATGCCTTCAGGAGACATTTCTGAAGGAAAGTGATCATATTGACTTTAAAGGTTATTCTATATATAATCACGTTCGTACAATGTGTGATAGGGCGTCTGGAGGATCGACAATACTTGTTAACTCCAAACTGCCACATTCAAAAATTAACCTTAATACTGATTTACAGGCTGTTGCCATTCGTGTAACAGTCCATAAAGTCATTACAGTTTGCTCTGTTTACCTTCCACCTAATTCAGATACTCCAAAATCAAAATTAGATGATTTAATAAACCAATTACCGTCCCCTTATATTCTTGTAGGGGATTTTAATGGACATAGCCCATTATGGGGATGTTCCGATTATAATAATATGGGTAAAACGTTAGAGGACTTCATTGCCCAAAATGATATATGCCTAATGAATAATAAAAAGGCAACTTACTTACATCCTGCTTCAGGACATTATTCATCTCTTGACCTTTCTTTATGCCACCCTTCTATATATCTTGATTATAGTTGGGATGTACATGACGATTTATGTGGAAGTGATCATTTTCCTGTAATATTAACCAACGATTCTGTCAACTTAAATGACAATAATACTTATTGGAGAATGAACAGAGCAAATTGGGAATTATTCTCACTATTTTGTACTGAAGAATTGACTATTTCAACATTTGAGAATGCTGATGATAAAATACATTCATTCTCAACAATTCTTCATAGCATAGCAGAAAAGTGTATACCTAAGACCACGACAAAGTCAAAGCGTAACAAATCTTGGTTTAATGATGAATGCAAAAAATCCATTAGAAAACGTAGAGCTGCACTTAAGAAATTTAATATTCGTCCTACTACTGCTAATTTAAACAATGTCAAAAATGAAAGGGCAAAGAGTAGGCGGATCATTAAACAAGCCAAAAGAACATCTTGGCAGAAATTTGTTTCTGGTATAACCAGCAAAACGTCGGTCAAAAATGTCTGGTCAGCCATACGAAAAAACAGCGGCAAATCTTCTTCAGCAACAGTTAACCATTTAAAATCTAATAACTCGATAATAACAAACAAAAAAGAAATTTCAGACACTCTTGCTAAAAATTTTGCAAAAAATTCGTCTTCCGACAATTACTCGAAAGAATTTCAAAATGTAAAGAATCGGGTTGAGAAAAGTAAAATCAATTTTAATTCAAACAATAATGAAGATTACAACCAACCCTTTTCCCTAAGAGAACTTAGGGAAGCATTGAATAAATCTCATGATACCGCTGCTGGACCTGATGATATTCCTTATCAATTTTTAAAACACCTGCCGCATACATCGTTAAATTTGCTTTTGTCTATTTATAATGACATTTGGTTTTCCGGACAAGTTCCGAATTCGTGGAAAAATGCATTCGTCATTCCTATACCTAAACAGGGAAAGGATCCAACAGATCCTTCAAGTTACAGACCTATTGCTTTGACTAGTTGTATTTGTAAAACTTTAGAACGGATGATAAATAATAGACTCGTTTGGTATCTTGAATCAAATAATTTACTCACAGAATTTCAAAGTGGCTTCAGAAACCAACGCAGTACAATCGATCATCTCGTTCGATTTGAAACTTTTATACGCGATGCCTTTATCAAGAAAGAACACCTCGTAGCGGTGTTCTTTGACCTTGAGAAGGCATACGATACAACATGGAAACATGGGATTTTAAAAGATTTAGGTGACCTTGGTCTCAAGGGTCGTTTACCCACATTTATTAACAGTTTTCTTTCTGACAGAAATGTTCAAGTTAAAATTGGGTCTACTTTGTCTTCTGTTCATAAACAGGAACAAGGTGTCCCTCAGGGTAGTATATTGTCAGTTACTCTCTTTAACATCAAAATAAATAACATTGTAAAAACCCTAAATAATGGCGTAGATTGTTCCCTATATGTGGACGATTTCCTTATATGTTATCGTTCTAAAAATATGAATACTATAGAAAGGCAATTACAACAATGCCTCAACAAATTACAAACTTGGAGTAACAACAATGGTTTTAAATTTTCACCCACCAAAACAAACTGCGTACATTTCTGTCAGAAAAGAACTTTGCACAACGACCCTGAGTTATTTCTTAACAACACTCGTATTCCTGTCGTCAAGGAAACGAAATTTCTTGGTGTCATATTTGACAGTAAACTATCTTTTATACCGCATATTAAATATGTAAAATCTAAATGTCTTAAATCTCTTAACCTGTTGAAATTTTTATCCCATACCGACTGGGGAGCTGATAGAAAAGTTTTATTGCAACTTTATAGATCACTAGTTAGATCGAAATTAGATTACGGTAGCATTGTTTACGGTTTTGCCAGGAGATCATATCTCCAGATGCTTGACGTTGTCCACAACCAGGGACTCCGTCTGGCCCTTGGAGCTTTCAGGACCTCACCTGTAGAAAGCCTTTACGTTGAAGCTAATGAGCCATCATTATACCTTAGACGAGAGAAACTTGCGCTTCAGTTCATAACAAAAGTCAAGTCTAACCCTAAAAATCCAGCACATAGTGTTTTTTCAATCCTAAATATGAACACTTGTACGATCGTAAACCAAAGGCAATTAAACCTTTTGGTTTGCGAATGTTAGAGATCGTACACTCATCACACGTTAATTTTAATCAAATTATGGAAAATAATGTCTTGGAATTACCACCATGGCAACTGAAAACTCCCGAAGTCGATTTAACTCTCTGTACAAATAATAAGTCAAAAACAGACCCTCTCGTACTTCGCTCAAATTTTAACGAACTGCGCGACAAGAAATACTCTAACTACTTTGAAATATATACTGATGGCTCAAAAGCTGATTCATATGTCGGCTGTGCTTCCGTAAGTAAAATTCATTGTTTTAAACAAAAACTACCACCCGACTCGTCCATTTTTACAGCCGAAATTCAGGCTGTTAACCTTTCACTTGATTTCATCTCAAATCATCCTGGCGATAAATTTGTAGTGTTTACTGACTCTTTGTCGGTATTACAGTCTATTAAAAACCTCAATTTTTCAAACCCCCTCATTAGAGGGTTACTTTTAACACTTAATGAAGTTTCTCTTAATAAGAATATTGTTTTCTGTTGGCTACCTAGTCATGTAGGCATCCGAGGAAACGAGGATGCAGATAAGAGTGCAAAATCTGCCTCAGCACTTACTGAGGCAGATCTTTGCATCCCCCACACAGATTTGAAACCACTTATCAATCGATATATTTTAACCAGATGGCAAACAAGTTGGGATAATACTGTTAATAACAAATTACACGCCATTAAACCTATCGTCGGTGCCAATATCTCTACTTGCAGAGAAAGTAGGCGGGAAGACGTAGCTCTGACCCGCTGTCGCATTGGACATACTAGACTAACTCATTTATATCTCTTAAAGAGAGAAGTTCAACCTGAATGTGTTCCTTGCCAGGAACCACTGACAGTTAGTCATATTTTATTACATTGTATTGACACAGGCCATATTCGGTCTAAATATTTTAATGTCAACAATATACACGAATTATTTAAGACGGTATCCGATACTACGCTTGTTTGTTTTCTGAACGAGATTGGTATTCTTAATAAGTTATAAATTTTTACTGTTTATTATGCTAACGTTATACATTTTTACTGTTTAATGTATTAACTTGTTTACAATTATATTTCACATTATTTTAACCTTATAGATTTTTATATTTCTACTTACGTATTTAGATTTTAACCTGATTATATTCAGCTCACGTTAAACTTAACTGTATTCGGCACCGTATGACCTATATAAAGTGTCGGTGTGCCGTAAAACCCAAAACCCAAAACTAATAGTAACGAAACTTACAATCAATCCTTTTCCTTGAAAAAGCTTAAAGATGCTCTAAATAAATCGTAGATACCGCTGCTGGTCCAGACGACATACCGTATCAATTCTTAAAACATTTACCAATTCGATCTCTAAACTTACTTCTGTCAATCTTTAATGAAATTTGAATATCCGGTAAAGTACCCGATTCTTGGAAAAATGCCTTCATTATTCCACTTCATAAACAAGGTAAAGACCCAACAGATCCTCAAAGCTATAGACCTATTGCTTTGACGAGCTGTATTTGTAAAACCTTAGAACGAATGATCAATAATAGACTTGTCTGGTATCTTGAGTCCAACAACTTAATTTCAGAATATCAAAGTGGATTCAGGCACCAACGTAGCACAGTCGATCATTTTGTTCGTTTAGAAACGCTCATTCGCGATGCTTTCATCAAGAAGGATGTGTTTTTCGATCTTGAAAAGGCTTATGACACGGCTTGGAAACATGGGATTTTAAAGGAATTAGGTGACCTTGGTCTCAGGGGTCGTTTACCAATTTTCATTGACAGCTTCCTTTCTGACAGAAATTTTCAGGTCAAGATTGGGTCCACCCTCTCATCTGTTCATAAACAGTAACAGGGTGTCCCCCAGGGTAGTATTCTATCTGTTACCATTTTTAACATAAAAATAAATAATATTGTAAAAACCCTTCATGAAGGGGTTGACTGTTCACTTTTTGTGGACGATTTCGTTATTTGTTACCGCTCTAAAGATATAAGCACAATTGAAAGACAATTACAAAAATGTCTTAATAAGTTGCAAAAATGGAGCAACACCAATGGTTTTAAATTTTCTCCAATCAAACCAACTGTATACATTTCTGTCAGAAACATGGTCTTCATGTTGACCCCGAATTGTTTTTAAACAACGTTCGCATTCCCGTCGTCCAGGAAACTAAGTTTCTCGGAGTTATTTTTGACAGGAAACTGACTTTTCTTCCACATATCAATTACACCAAGAAGAAATGTCTCAAGGCTCTTAACTTGCTTAAATATTTATACCATACAGACTGGGGAGCCGATAGGAAAACATTGTTACTTCTGTACCGTTCCCTAATTCGGTCTAAATTAGATTACGGAAGCATAGTCTATGGTTCTGCCAGGAGGTCCTATCTCCAGATGCTGGACGTCGTTCACAACCAGGGACTTCGTCTGGTTCTAGGAGCGTTCAGGACCTCACCAGTGCAGAGCCTTTACGTTGGAGCCAATGAACCATCATTATTCTTGCGTCGCGAGAAACTTTCTTTGCAGTATATAATTAAACTAGTGTCTAACACCGATAACCCAACGTTTAATTGTGTTTTCAACCCTAAACATGAGTAGCTTTATGATCGATCACCTAAAGCCCTCAGACCTCTTGGTTTAAGGCTTAAAGATAGCATAAACACATCAGGTATAAAACTCGCAAACATTTCTCCCAATTGAACAGCCACCATGGCAACTCCGTTCTCCTGATGTGAATTTAGAACTCTGTAAAATAAAAAGTCGAACACAGATCCTTTGATTTTACGATCTGAATTTCTCGAACTCCTTGACAAGTACTCTTGATTACCTTCATATATATACTGATGGTTTAAAGACGGACACTCATGTTGGCTGTGCTTCCGTAAGTAATAGCCACTGCATTAAACAAAAACTTCCTAACAACTCGTCTATCTTCATCGCTGAAATCCGGGCTATAAATCTAAGCCTTGATTTCATTTCAGAACATTCCGGTGAAAAATTTGTTATATTTTCAGACTCATTATCTGTATTGCAAAGCATAAATTCACTGAATTATTCAAATCCACATGTTCGCACTGTTCTTGTCAAACTTCAAAGTTTATACGACACTAACGAAATCTCCTTCTGTTGGCTTCCTAGTCATGTAGGCATCCGAGGAAACGAAGATGCTGACAGGGGTGCAAAATCTGCCTCAGCCCTCACTGAGACAGACCTTTGCATCCCACACACTGATTTTAGACCACTTATTTACCGACATGTTTAAACAAGTGGCAAACAAGTCGGGACAGTATTGTTTGTAACAAATTACACGTAATTAAACCTAACGTCGGTGCCAATGTCTCTGCTTGCAGAGAAAGTCGACGAGAAGACGTAGCTCTTACCCGCTGTCGCATTGGACATACTGGATTGACTCATTCATATCTCTTGAAAAGAGAAGTTCAACCTGTATGTGTTCCTTGCCAGGAACCACAGACAGTTAACCATATTTTATTACAGTGTATCGACACAGACCACATACGGTCGAAATATTTTAATGTCCATAACATGTACGAACAATTTAGGACAGTGTCGGATTCTAAACTTGTTTGCTTCTTGAACGAGATTGGTATTCTTAGTAAGTTATAATTTTTTTTAACTGTTTATTTAATTTACCAATCGTCATACTTTTTAAACCGTTTTATGTGTTGACCTGTTTTCAATTATTATTATTTTTTTACCTGATAACTTTTATATTTTTCTATATTTTACATGCGTAGTTTGGTTTTAACGATTTATTCATATTATTACTTTGTATTCGGCGCCGTATGATCTGTTAAGTGTCGGTGTGCCGTAAAACCCAAATAAATAAATAAATAAAGTATACCTAAGACCACGACAAAGTCAAGGCGTAACAAACCTTGGTTTAATGATGAATGCAAAAAATCCATTAGAAAACGTAGAGCTGCACTCAGAAATTTAATATTCGTCCTACTACTGTTAATTTAAGTAGTGTCAAAAATGAAAGGGCAAAGAGTAGGCGAATCATTAAACAAGCCAAAAGAACATCTTGGCAGAAATTTGTTTCTGGTATAACCAGCAAAACTTCGGTCAAAAATGTCTGGTCAGCGAAAAATCAGCGGTAAATCTTCCTCAGCAACAGTAAACCATTTTAAATCTTCTAACTCGATAATAACAAACAAAAAAGAAATTTCAGACACTCTTGCTAAAAGTTTTGCAAAAAATTCGTCTTCCGAAAATTACTCGAAAGAATTTCAAAATGTGAAGGAACGAGCTGAAAAAAGTAAAATAAATTTTAAGTCGAACAATAATGAAAATTACAACCCACCTTTTTCTTTAAGAAAACTTAGGGAAGCTTTGAATAAATCTCATGATACCGCTGCTGGACCAGATGATATTCCTTATCAATTTTTAAAACACTTGCCGCATACATCTTTAAATTTACTTTTGTCTATTTATAAAGAAATTTGGTTTTCCGGACCAGTTCCAAATTCGTGGAAAAATGCATTCGTCATTCCCATACCTAAACAGGGAAAGGATCCAACAGATCCTTCAAGTTACAGACCTATTGCTTTGACTAGTTGTATTTGTAAAACTTTAGATCGGATGATAAATAATATATTCGTTTGGTATCTTGAATCAAATAATTTACTCACAGAATTTCAAAGTGGGTTCAGAAGCCAACGCAGTACACTCGATCATCTCGTTCGATTTGAAACTTTTATACGCGATGCTTTTATCAAGAGAGAACACCTCGTAGCGGTGTTCTTTGACCTTGAAAAGGCATACGATACTACATGGAAACATGGGATTTTAAAAGATTTAGGTGACCTTGGACTCAAGGGTCGTTTACCAACATTTATTAACAGTTTTCTTTCTGACAGAAACTTCCAAGTTAAAATTGGGTCTACCTTGTCTTCTGTTTATAAACAGGAACAAGGTGTCCCTCAGGGAAGTATATTATCTGTTACTCTCTTCAAAATAAATAACATTGTAAAAACTCTTAATCCAGGAGTCGATTGTTCACTTTATGTGGACGATTTTCTTATATGTTATCGTTCAAAACATATGAACACAATAGAGAGGCAATTACAACAATGTCTCAATAAATTACAAACTTGGAGCAATAACAATGGTTTCAAATTTTCACCTACTAAAACAAATTGCATGCATTTCTGTCAGAAAAGATCTGTACATAATGACCCTGAACTATTTTTAATTAACATTCGTATTCCTGTCGTCAAGGAAACGAAATTTCTTGGTGTCATATTTGACAGCAAATTGTCTTTTATACCTCATATTAAATATATAAAATCTAAATGTCTTAAATCTCTTAACCTGTTGAAATTTTTATCCCATACCGACTGGGGAGCTGATAGAAAAGTTTTATTACAACTTTATAGATCACTAGTAAGATCGAAATTAGATTATGGTAGCATTGTTTACGGCTCTGCCAGGAGATCATATCTCCAGATGCTAGACGTTGTCCACAACCAGGGACTCCGTCTGGCCCTTGGAGCTTTCAGGACCTCTCCTATGGAGAGCCTTTACGTTGAAGCTAATGAGTTATCATTATACCTTAGACGAGAGAAACTTGCGCTTCAGTTCATAACCAAAGTTAAGTCCAATCCTAAAAATCCAGCACATAGTGTTATTTTCAATCCTAAATATGAACACTTATACGAGCGTAAACTAAAGGCAATTAAGCCGTTTGGTTTACGAATTCTAGAAATTATTCATCACAATTGAATTTAAATCAAGTAATAGAAAATAATGTTTTGGAATTTCCACCATGGCAACTTAAAACTCCCGAAGTCGATTTAACTCTCTGCACAAATAATAAATCAAAAACAGACCCCCTCGTACTTCGCACAAATTTTATCGAACTGCGCGACAAGAAATACTCTAACTTCTTTGAAATATATACTGATGGCTCAAAAGCAGATTCATATGTCGGCTGTGCTTCCGTAAGTAAAATTCATTGTTTTAAACAAAAATTACCACCCGACTCATCCATTTTTACAGCCGAAATTCAGGCTGTTAACCTTTCTCTTGACTTTATTTCTGATCATCCTGGCGATAAATTTGTAATATTTACCGACTCTATGTCGGTATTACAGTCAATTAAAAATCTTAATTTTTCCAATCCCCTCATTAGAGAATTACTTTTAAAACTTAGCGAAGTTTGTCTTAATAAAACTATTGTTTTCTGTTGGCTACCTAGTCATGTAGGCATCCGAGGCAACGAGGATGCAGACAAAAATGCAAAGTCTGCTTCAAATCTTAATGAAGCAGATATTTGCATACCCCATACAGATTTTAAACCATGTATAAATAGATACGTTTTATCTAAATGGCAAACAAGTTGGGATAGTACTATCCATAACAAATTACACGACATCAAACCTAAGGTTGGTTCTTATACCTCTATTCACAGAGACGACAGACAGGAGGACGTTGTTCTTACCCGCTGTCGAATAGGTCATTCTAGACTAACTCATTCTTATCTTTTACAAAGAGAAGACCAACCTTAGTGTGTTCCTTGTCAGGAACCACTGACAGTTAAGCATATTTTATTAGACTGTATTGACACCAACCACATACGATCTAAATATTTTAATGTCAATACCATGTTTGATTTGTTTCAGACAGTGTCCAACTCTACACTTGTTTGTTTTTTTAAAGAAATTTGCATTTTTAACCGATTGTAATGTCTTAACAGTTTATTGTGATATCTTTGCAAATTTTAATATTGTTATCCATATATATTTGTTTTCAAATATTTTTAACTTGTATATTCTCACGTTCCGAAATACCTATTTTAGTTTTAACACTGTTAAACTTCAATGTTGATTAATTTAACTTTATTCGGCACCGTATGGCCTATAAAGTGTCGGTGTGCCGTTAAACCCAAAAAACAAAATACAAAAATACAAAATACTTTTCAAGACAGTATCCGATGCTAAACTTGTTTGCGTCCTGAATGAGATTGGTATTCTTAATCAGTGATAAAAGTTAACACTATTTATTATTCTAACTTTGTACATTTTAACTGTTTAATATGTTTAACTTTTTTTACTTATAATTCACACTTTTAACCTGATAGATTTTTATTTCTACTCAAATATTTTAGTTTTAACTTGATTATATTCTATTTTCGTTAATCTTCAATGTATTCGGCGCCGTATGACCTATCAAGTGTCGGTGTGCCGTAAAACCCAAAATACAAAGTACAAATACAAGAATATTTTTTTCTATTGGCTACCTAGTCATGTAGGCATCCGAGGCAACGACGATGCAGATAAGAGTACAAAATCTGCCTCAGCCCTTACTGAGACAGATCTTTGCAACCCCCACACAGATTTTAAACCACTTATCAATCGGTATATTTTAACCAAATGGCAAACAAGTTGGGACAATACTGTTTATAACAAATTACACACAATTAAACCTAACGCCGGTGCCAGTATCTCTACTTGCAGAGAAAATAGGCGGGAAGACGTAGCTCTTACCCGCTGTCGCATTGGACATACTAGACTAACTCATTTATATCTCTTCAAGAGAGAAGTTCAACCTGAATGTGTTCCTTGCCAGGAACCACTGACAGTTAGTCATATTTTATTACATTGTATTGACACAGGCCATATTCGGTCTAAATATTTTAATGTCAATAACATGCACGAACCTTTCAAGACAGTATCCATGCTAAACTTGTTTGCTTCCTGAATGAGATTGGTATTCTTAATAAGTTATAAAATTTTACACTATTTATTATTCTAACTTTGTACATTTTAACTGTTTAATATGTTAACATTTTTTTACTTATAATTCACACTTTTAACCTGATAGATTTTTATTTCTACTCAAATATTTTAGTTTTAACTTGATTTTATTCTTTTTTCGTTAATCTTCAATGTATTCGGCGCCGTATGACCTATCAAGTGTCGGTGTGCCGTAAAACCCAAAATACAAATACATAATCTCAAAACATTTAAAAGAACAGTGAATACTGTCGCACCTACTACCATCTAATGAAAAATAAAACAAGGGAAATTAACATTTGACCGAAATGGCTTATATTTTCAGCAAAAAGCATTACGTTAGGAGCCAGAAGTTGGAAAGAAATTAATGCACTAATTTTCAATATGGTACATATCAATTCACGTTAACATCAGGCATAGCTTTATGTCACGATAATCAGTTATATTTGGTCATTTATCAATGTTATCTCAAGGAAGTTTAATTTAGTTTCAATTTGTTTCGTTATCTTTAGCTTTTCTCTGGTGTCCATCATCAAAATAAGATGATATTAATTTTGTTTTATAATGAGGAGATGCACAATCGTCACAAGACAATGTGGAAATAATTACAAAATATCCCTTCCTTTGGAGTTTAAATAAATAGTGTTAAAGCACCATGGTCGGGCATGGTCGTTCAAGTTATTTGCTTTTATATATGTTTTAAGCCCTACATTTGGGACACGGGCTATCAATAAGAATATATGACAAAGTCCTATGAGTTATGCAACATATACCAAACTCCGAAAAGGCGCAGAACAAAGGTATTTCACATGCAAGCCAAGCGAAAAGTAATAACAAATCTGTGATGAGTCATTTAAGGAAAAGAGCAAACCCGACAGTTACCAGATTAGTACGTGTATTTCCCTTTGACTTTGGTAGTTCATTTCCACCAAGACACACTACAACCATTTGCACTTCTTCTCTAGACATTTTGTCTCTTATTAAATGTTATCTACAATCATGATTTAATTATTTTCTAATAGAAATAATAAATATCACCTCATCCAAAAACAATGTGGACATTTCTTTTAAAACGTTTCTACTTTCTTATTAATGACGTCAAAACTTGGGTGTAATAATACATCATTACGTCGATAGTTTGGTTTCAAAACGATGTTTGCTTTGTATCGCTTGCATATGAGAAACCCATCATAAAGTGAAAAACTAGAGTTCTGTTAAACCGGATTAACCACTCAAGACGACCCATTTGCTGACAGAGCTTTCCAAGGTGTTAACTGCTGGGTATGCTCTATCTTATATAGTGTCTCGTCACGGTTTTGTTGTATCTTGATCAACTGACTGGCAAGAAAATACCTTTGTTCTGTACCTTTTCAAATCTTAATATATGTTGCAGGATTCAAAGGGCTTTGTTATTCTTTCATTTTGAAGGTGTTTGCTTGGTAAATATGTGTAGGTCCAAGAAATCGAACATGACAGTTCAAGCTATTTCCATAATATGTTTTAAGTGCGAGACGTCGGGCATGACCTATCAGTCTACGTTCGTATTTCCTTTTAGATCCGAAACATGGGATATGAACTGTCACGCTCTTTTCCATTCAAAGCTTTAGGTCCGAGACGTCGAATGACTTTTTAAGCTCTTTTCATGAATATGTGTTTTGTCCCAGACATCGGACATGTCCTTTAAATGTTTAATCTTTAGCCGCATTTAGACCTGTTGTCTTAAAGGATTTCTTTGCCCAAAAGTGTCTATGACACACATCTTAAGAAGCATTTTAACATTTAGTGAACAAAATAAGGAAAATAAAGTGAATACGTTCAGCCTTAATTGATTTATCTATGTACAACATTAAAAATGATCAGGTTAGTATAATAAGGAAATAATCAGGTATCGCATAAAGTGTGCTTTTGTTTAACGATACGGATTTAATCAAAGAACACGTGAGCCACGCTGAAACATCCTACCTGTATATGTCGGTTAAATTTTATCTGTTGCCCCATTCAGCAGTTAGCTCCTGCTTTACATGAGTATGGCGTTCAAATGGGCAGTCGGGATACTTTTTCTGTATTTAGGTAAACACGTTTCTTTCGCATTTTCATGCTGTGTTTTTAACTAATTGTTTATTATCCAACGTGGTATTTATATTGATTATGTTTACAGATTGCACTCTGTTGTTAATGCATTAGTTAAGGGATTAGGGATTAGCCGGCATTTTTGCCGATACTGCGCAGCGACATTTCTATCATTATAGCACAGGGGCACTTATGAGGTGCCCAAGGACTGAACCCGGCCGGTCCATTATACTGACACCGACGAGTCAGGCGTAATGCTGTCCCCGTAGCCCCGCGCGTTAGGAGGGAAGCCACTACTACCAAAGTCTTTGGTATGACCCGGCCGGGGTTCGAACCCACGACCTCCCGATCCGCAAGCCGACGCTCTACCACCTGAGCTATTGCGGCCGGTGCATTAGTTAAACCTCTTATCAAGGTGTAATAGCAATCTTGAAGGAAAAATCAGATTAATGGAAAATTGAATACTATACAACAATCAAGAAGGAAAGCAGTAGCATGTTTGCATTGATAATCTTGTTAATATTCGCATCAAGATTATTTTGCTGAAATCAAGCATATTCGTTAACATGATACATCTTTCCACCAAAGTTCAACTTTTATGACGGTCTTAGTATCACATGTTTAGTCCACTGCATAATGCGTGAATATTTTTATTACTGAGCAAAGGCGTCATTTTAGGCAAGTGTTTTTATTTTGCTTAAAGACTGCCAAACTTTCGACATGATGTGGTACGAAATCTAAAAAGCAATGTGTGCAGTATAAAAATACGTTTTGTATTCCATCGCTGGATGTATAATAATATAATAAAGAAAGATAACAACTCTTTCACAAATACATGTACCTTGATTACATACAGATCTCAATGATCAGTATTTAGGTTAGAAGAATCAAAAGCGTTATATCGGTGTTAATAAAGCCTAAATATTCCTGCCCATTTTAAGAACATTTAAAACGATGCCAAGTGTATATTTCATTTATATACAGTTCATTGTCGACTAAATAGCAGCAATCCAAACTATCGATATATAACGTCTATAAACAAAGAAGCATTCTGCCGTGATAAAATTAACGATATATCACGGCATTACGCGGAACTATGTTACTGCAGAAGAATAGCTGTTCGCTTTACTGTCCCTATCCATTTTCGTATTGCAGACCAAGCTGACATATTGATGAGATGTTCCCTTCGTTCACATTCGCCTAAAACTTTACTCTGTCTTTGAAGTAAACGGTTTTGTTTTACTATTAACATACGTATTATATTATGATAAAATAAAATAATTAAATATGCAATTTCGTTGGTTGTTGATATTAAAAAAATAACCAGGAAGTGCGCGGGTGAATTAAAACAGTCTTACAAAATTGCGTAAATTGTAGTTCGCATTGAAGTTCGCATTTGTGTCCCTTATAATTAAAAAAATTGTGTCGAACATGTTAGAATGGAAATAGACTTTAAGTGTGCGTGGTCTAACGCCCAATATATCAAATGCGTAACGACATTAGTGATTAAATTAATACGCATATGAACTCGAAACCATGATATATTGTGTGCTAGATCACGCAAACTAAAATTCTATTTTCTAATTAAATTATGAAATGTACATCATGTGTTTCAATGCGTCATGCCAAACTGTGCCACAACTAAATTTAGGATTAAATGGTATGCAGTTTTTAATTTAAGAACTTACAATGATTTTAAATACGTTACTGTCATGTGGTTGGCAACATTATAGGGTTGTCACTGTAACAAAACTTGTCTCTTTACCCATTTACTCAAGCCCTGTATATATCCAACTTAAAAAGTCTTCACACCCTTTACGTTAGATTCTCAGTAGGTATAACTTCGGGATTGTGGTTGCCTTTAATGCTCAAAATATCTATTGAGGATGAATCCCCGATTATTGAATTACTATACTACATTTTGTTTTGTTGGTTGAATAATTTTATACAATTTCACATTTTAATTTTGGCATATGATATCATTACATTTTTATCGTATAACGTAATAACATTTTTCGTATTACACTTGTTTCGAACTGTAGCGAAGACATTTGTCTTCTGTAAATATTTTAAATATTATTGATAGTTCATTATAATAAGTATTATTTTGATTGTATACAAAATACTGTATTTAGAACTAACTGCAAATGCAGGTGATACTGTTAGTTGACTTACTTTTATTACATATTCTTTTTACATTTTTGTTTGTGAGAACAAATTTTCAGGAAATGCGAGATTGGTGTGCTCCTCAAATCAGGTTTAAGCACCCGAGTCGGTCTCGCCGACTCACCATTCCAATGTGTTAACAATTTATTTTTCATTTAGTGTGCTATGTTTTGTCTCTGAGTTTTTGTCACTGTTTCGTGTACTCTGTATGCCTTTGTTTAGTTGTAGTATAAACTTTGACATGTGTGGTTTTCCCACAGGACCTTTCTTTCTTTCCTATTTTGATAAATATCATCTGTATCCACCTTAACAGTACAAAATATTAATTCGAAAGTGGATAAAACTTAAAAGATCTTTGTTAAAACAGTATATTTTTGGAAAACTGAACTGACACGGCTACATATGCACATAGGTAAATACATACACACATACACAACAATACCATGTTTAATCATAAACTTTTTTTAAGAAAACGGTCCCAAGATAAACCTTAATAAAATACATGAATGCCAAATTTCTGTTAATCAAACCGTTTTGTTGCAATTTTGTTTTGCAGTATGTGGCTCTATGGTGACACAGAATCAAATAACACTGTGCAAAATAGTGTCTGAAAATTGTCCAAGACGATTTTCGTGTAATCCTACTACAACAAGCCTAATTCTTGTAACACAAGCGAAAACGTCTTACCAGAGCTGCAGATTGGGACATTGTGACTTCTGCTGTAGTGGGATAACGGTTGTCAAAAATGATAACTTCACAAAGGAGCTGCAACAGCATTGTAACAACAAAAGTACATGCGATCCGACAATTATTTTCAAGATATATGGATTCGCACAAGTATCTTATACCTGCAAGGGTAAGTGCCAATATTATGTAAATGCAAACAATTAAAACATACAATATATAATTTAAAGGACATGGATGTTTTATTTAACAAGGACACTGTCTAACAGTTGTTAACCGACACTAAATAAACCGACGAATTCATCATATACAATCAATTCATAATATATAATTCTTCCCAAGCGGTTAGAGTCGCATTCAGCCTTTCCAATCGTGGGATCGGGTTCCGAGCAGGGCGGGAACTTGTGAGAAATCTTCGAGCTGGTGTAAGCTCCACCAACTAACCAGACGTCGCCAATGTGACTACATTTGTATTGATGAGATGTAGCAAAATCTTATATACTTCAATAACTTCATACATTGTAAATCAAAAGCAAAAGAAGTTTCCTTTTGTTGTGACATTTTCTATACATATTTTAATGGTTCCGTTTTGCTCAATGCGTGTTATGACGTTCTCGTATCGATGTAGTTTCGGTTTTTAGCCATACTCCATTCGTCTCATTATAAACGTACACATGCCCAGCGATTGACCAATGCAAACGCTAGTATTTTATAATCGTATGTGATATTGACGAAGTCATATGATTTTATTTTTAGATTTGATATTATGTTTTGAAATTTTAGTAGGCGACCGTATACAAGTCAACTCGACAAGAAACGATGTTTCGTGTCTATTTTGTTAAGAAATCCGTTTACGTTGGTTCTTTTAACTAACACAGTTAAAGTACTTAACCATCGGAAAAGACTTTCCTGTTCTTAGTTCCAACGTAACTTTTGAAAAAGATTCATTATAAAAATATAATAATTTTGTTATGCTTTCTATTATCTATCTATTTAATGATTCGAATGTTTTGCTTTGCGGGTGAGTATGAACATCGAAGAGTTCTAAAAAAGCAAAATGCATACTGCTATATTTTATTATATGTTATATTATATTATACAATGTTTTGTGTTTTTTATACGAAATCCGTTTACGTTGATTCTTTAAAGTTATACAGTTAAAATAATTAACCATCGGGAAAGACTCTCCTGTTCTAATTTCAACGTAATAATCGAAAAAGATTCATTATAAAATATAGTAATTTTAATGCTTGATTTAGTTTATGATTCGAATGTTGTGTTTTGCGGTTGAGTATGAAAGTTCTTAATAAGCAAGAGGCATACTGCTATATGTTAAATAAAACGCACTAATTCTGTACAACTTCACTTATAGAACCGACGTCAGTGGCCCAGTCATTGCCAGCGTCTACCACATCTCCGATGCCTAGAACAACAGTTAAGGAAATACAATTCTCAGCTACAACTCATGCAGGTTTGAATTAATTAACCGTTCATCAAATTACGATTTTTGAGTATATATGTTTTCAAAATGTTTGACTGTATTTAATATATAATAATATGTAACCACTTTAGTAATGCTGATGCGTACAAGAAGTACATATATAACCTTGTAAATAAGCTCATTCTCCTTTTTTCTTTCAATAAATGTTCTGTCAGTAAAGTTTCTGAAAGTAAAAAAAAATGTGAATTAAAAGGTAAACCAAAAGACGACAAAATAACAAAACGAAAATTTGAACATTTGTTTAATCCGTAAGTGGATTGGAATGCAATGATCTAAGTCCAAACCAAAACATTCAATTTATTGAACTGATCAATCGTACTAAAACAGAATAAACTATATAAAATGGACCATTATGCAGACCTAGATTTTTTTATTTATGAATGTGACTTCATATTATTTATTTTTTGATTGATTCAAGTGCAGTTTTTCAGAGAAGAGTTCTTAATAAGCAAAAAGATCGCGCTATGTTATTAATGAAAACCTTTATTGTACAACATAAACTATAGAAACGACGTCAATGGCCGAGTCATTGTCAGCATCGATCACACCTCTGGTGGCGTCTATAACTATAGACTCCGCCAGAAACGGATTGCATTCCAACCGACTAACAGATTAAAAATGTTCAGGGAATACAATTATACTCGGCAGGTGTAACTTACTTACACTTATCATGTGGTCTAGGTCTGTAAAGTCTGTTTATCCATACTGGCAGTAAATACAATTTTATACAATTTATTGTTTACATTCATATAAATTCCAATTAAGCATACGTATAAATTCATCATAGTACAAATTTAATAAGTATATTAATCAACACATTACTCCACTTAAGCTGGAATAAAAGCACTTATGTGAACCATGCAGAAAAAAACTAACCCCAGGTTCAGTAAAAAGCCTTCATACAAACAGGTCTTTGACTCGATTGACCGCATAAACTCACTGCGAGGATCTGAGTTAAAGGTCGGTGATTACGATCACAAAACATACACATAGTTAAACTTATAAAAAGAGGAAATACTTAGAAGTTTGTATTCTATTCCACACTCAATACAAATTTCTACGCCATTGACCTTAATTTAAATGAATGTTTACTAAAATTGTGTACATAGTTAGTTAGAAAACTCTTATTTCCTTTCAAGGTTTAAAATTCATTATCGTAATTACATTTTGATCAGATTGAACAATTAAATCCGAGATAAAATATTAAATTTCTAAGTTTAAATAGCGCAGGAAAGTTTCCTTTGGCTTCTGCGCTGGCCCGGCATTGCTGGCGTTGATTGTGCTCGTAGTCGCCTTGGTCATTATCGTCATAAGGTGTGTATATGGATTTTTTTGCGATACATCGCAGCGAGCAATTATAATCATCATAGCGACTTTCAGCTGTTTTGGTGAATGAAGACCCCAGACAAATGTCCACGGGCACACCGCAAGTTGCAAATTTTGCAAAGAGAATATGGTGAAAAATTTATGAATAATGAATATTATTCTTTTAAGTATATTTACCTTGAAAGCCCACGGCTTAAAGCAGCATGGTTTACCTATGTTTCTTAATGGTTTGATCAATTGTAATTTAACACGTTACAGTTACAGTAACAAAAATACGTTTATTTCTGCGAATTGTGAACATTATAATATGAAGTTATAATTTCGGATGCTAGTGATGAGAGAAATAACCACGACTTTATTATCTCGTTTGGTCGGGCAGGAGGAAACATCGAAGTTGTCAACAACATCTATGGTGACAACACTACGCCTCCATCAAGATGTCAACAGATTCTGTTCCATACACCGTGCAACAGAAGGCAATGCTGACGACGAGGTGTACAGTGCAACCAGCGGCAGTCCTATACATCACCGGCTTGAGGTCTTTTGGCGCCAATTATGCATCGGCATTTAACGAAGAGGAAAATGAACAAAATTATGACAGCACACAAGACGGATATTTCGTGATTGACACCACGTATAGCGGTCGAAACGAGAATGCTGTTAACCTGCCAGTCAATGCAGATGAGGTTTGTGCTGAAAAAAGAAGCATATATGCAGAATACACTGCATTCAAGAAATTCCTAAATGGCAAAGGCTTCTGAGCAGTTTCTGTTTTAAAAAGAAAACTGACAAAAACACAATCGTGACCGAGTGAGATTGTTAAATCAAGAATGATGACTTTCTTTATTACAATACTATAGATTACTACAAGTGTGTCAAGGATATTGTCCAACCTCAAGCTCTATCACAAATACAAATACCTGCGTATTTAGCTAATGAAAAGAAACAAGATACAGAGTCTAGTTGAAGTTGTAAACTGCAAGGAAAGGAAACTATCTTTAAACTTCCGCACACAATTGTTATTTAAATATGAAAGAGAAAGCTCTTCTTGAAAATAGATAAGATTATTATCTCATAGGCGTGGAATAACTCTGACGGTTTGATTTGAATTCCTCATTATAGATTTTGTTAAGAGACAACAACAATTCGCAAGCACGTACATTTTCTATAAAGTACAAATGGTGATTAATCTACGATGCATCTTTTGGGCCAAATATCTCCGAAGCTATCTTTGATCATGTTTGAACTCTTTCGGTCAGCTTCAACATCCACGTCTTCAGGAATTTATTCTTACGAACTTAACATAAAATTTCAAAGGAAATAAAGTACACGTTTGTTCATATCTGTTTGTTGAGATTAAATCAACATGTTGTAGTACATGTTCATATTTTCTTACACTATCATTCGATTTTATCTTCTGCATGTTTCTTTATTCCAATACGTTTATATGAATGTTTGCTATACAGTCTATACACATGTTACTTTACTTTTTCTGTGTTCGGCTTTGAAATCACAAATATTTTTTTTTTCAATTTTTCTGGAGAAATAAACCCATATACCAATCCAAACTGTATTTTGTTCGTTCAGTACCTCATTCCTGTATATTAGTCGGTGGAATTATATAACAACATGCACCAACATTATTTTTGTTTTCTTTTTAGTGGCTAGCATATCAGCAACTAATCAATCCACATACAAGTAAACTTTGTTTTCACCAAGGACCAATTTAAACCGTTTTTATTTGTGAAGATTATTCTATTTTAATACCAGAAAAGTTTCTAGCATCTATACTTTCACTTACCAAACATCAATCTTCAGGTAATTATTGAGTTTATAATTATTTACGATTAGATTCGTTCTTTTTATTATGTCTGGTCTAGTTGTTTTTGTGAAGTTGATGCTTAGTAAACTTAGTAACTTGTGTGATATTCATATCTGGAATGATGGGGTTTAATCTCTGTGTTAAGATTGGGTGTCACAGCTTTCCGGACAAAGACAAACTGATATGTTATGTACATATTCTTCTACTTCTTCGCTTGGACATTCTATCAGTGAACGACACGAACCAAATTTTTCTTCATAATACTCAAATCGTCGGTCGGCTTTAAACGGAAATATTTTGCAGATTGTTTTTCTAATTTACTGTATTAACATGTGTTTAGAATTTAAGAGGTGTTATAATTATTATATATGTTTAAGTAATGCGTTCCACTTGTCGGCGTCTGAGTTATCGTTTTGCTGGTCTTCATTTAAAGTCTGTTTCACTCAATAATCGTTTAAGCCAGCTCTTTTGTTTTATATGTTTATCTGTTCTTTTAGCTCTTGTTCAATTCTTTTGTAGAGGTCGTCTGTCCTATTTATACGTACGGAAGTCGCTGCACTCCGTGTGGTGCCTGTAAGATTGGATCATGTGATCCAGTCACCGGGGAGTGTCCTTTTGGCTGCTTTGAAGGATACGTCGGCAAGACATGTGAGAGGAAAAACGATGTTCTGTCCACCGTCACCACCGTACTTGTCGCAGCCAGCATTCCGTGCAACGTTACCACCGGAGCCATCTCTTACGTCACCGCCGGAATTGTCGGAGCAGGAGTGGGTGTAGCCATCTCAATACTTGTTGCTGCAGTATTTCTTGCTGTACACTGGACCATTAAACGAAGGTGATAGTTTTCACACATTGTATATTTTGTTCACTAATGGAATAAATAAATGCAACTTTTATAACTGCAACAATTGAAACATTTCCTCTTTTAAGTACAACACTTAATGTTATATTTTGTTATTATATTGACACATATTTTTGTCAAGCTGTGTACCCTCACTTTGACATTATAAGGGATACCTACGCAAGGCCACATCAATATCAAAGGGAAGCGGCTAGCAACTACCAATTATATCAGTATGCTCATCTTAACATAACTGTCTTGATAACTTATCACACACGTATGCTTAAGTCTGCCGTTACCACTGCAGATTATATGCTTTTCCGCTAGAGTAGCATCATTTCGGACTACTCGGCGATGGCTGCCTCGCCACTTTTACAAAGTCGGGTGTAAACTGAAAACTTTAACTTCTCTGGGTTATAAGAAATATAGTTATATAGTAAAACTAATATTTCATTTTACATTAATCAGGCAATAAATATTTATTTTGAACAAGCATTACATGGATTTAAGTAATCTGTGATACTATACAGAATGTGTGTTAGCAGTGCTAATGTACATATACATATATACAGTTTAGACTTCTATCAATGCCAGAAAATGTAGAGTATTTTCTGGTGATGGTTCTTGCAAGCTTATTTTCTTGACATTTAAGACTAAGAAAATATGTATCGATTTAGGAAAAGTCAGAGTTGCAAAATAACGTAGCAGTATTGTCGTGTATCTTTGCATCTGATAGCAGTTTACGTATCTGTCTTATGCCTTAAAGGGATCATATTTACGAAGAGCCACTGGCGATGGTGTCAATCGGCGAGTCTTCTTATGAAACCCTAGAGGATCATTCTCAACAAAAAGGTAAATATCTGAAAACCTAATTTGTTTAACACGACTGAAACTTACAATTACATTGACATCATGTGTCCATATTTACCTTGTCTAAATATATATTTGAACATACGAATGATTTATACCTGTTAAATTGTGCCATTTATTTTTGTTTTAAGAGCCATAGAGTGATCAACGTTTTGTTGGAGCCTATTTCATTTGTTGTGTGGTCTCTGTTGGGCCATAGTAAACAATATAATTAAATGTATGTTAAAAGTGTAAAGTTGATTGATGTTTCAGCCTAATTTGTCAAATGAAGAATAGTCTGAATAGAAAACCTGAAAAGAGAATTACAAAAGTATTAAACTACCACTAGACAATAGGCACAGACACACACACGATAATGTAAAAAGACATTTACAGAGAGAAAAAGCAACAGTTACCTCTTTGGAATGGTCAATCTGCAACAAGACCGACTGTGTTGCTTAAAGATGGCTCACAGAGCGCCTTAACCTCGCATGTCCTGACGGTTTTCCCACATAGTGTTTATACATTATGCTGAAAAGTGACACAAAATAATGTACAATACGTTTCTGCACCTGTATCGGGATAAGTAAACGAGCAATAATAGTCAAACACAAAACAATACATGCAGTGCTACATTTTTTTTAACGTTTAATAATTTCTCAATCGGATAATCTTGATGTACTGCAACATCTTTCTCTGATGTACCTGTTGAAGGATTTCCCATGTTCATCCATTTTGTTGATTGATCTTTGCATAGTTTCTGCAACAAGAGCTACGCTGTTAAGCGTGTATGGTTGAGTTCTTTACTGCTTTGAAAGATCTTTTTCAAGAACTTATGATTCCACACATTCCAGTTGTTAGTTTATAGAATATACCAGATTATAGTTTGAATTACACGGAACCTTACATGAACGTCTAATTGGACAAACATTGTGTTAAATTGACATGAAGAGAAACGTATTTTATACTTCTAGGATTATCATATTTTATCTTCAGAGAATATCACTGGTCAAATTTAGGACAATCACGTATAGCAGCAGGGAGAAGAACATGCCTTGTCACCAGCACATGACCGATCAGTTTATGCTTATGTATTTTGATAAGACATCGACAACCTTTGTTTCTATGTTAGCTGATAAGGTCAATAAATTATAATAATATCATAAATTAATATGAAAACAAAGGCTGCATTTCAATGTTTTAATATTTTGCCTTTGATCAATGCAACGGTTAACATAAAGACGTCGATGGAGATGGCTGCCTAGAAATGGCGACTACACCACACCCACCACCGCTACTAGTAACTACGCTGTTTCGTTATTTTTCAAGTTTTGAAAAACATCTGCTTACCGTAAATACCATCTATGCATGTTTTGCAAATAAAAAAGACGGATTATGTATTAAACCTTGTTATTTGTTATTGTTTTTAAAATTGTCATATTCTTTTCAAATATTCCGCATTATATTGTTACCATAAAATATTATTGTATATCCTCATATATTGTCAGCACATATATAGATGTCAGTACATTAATTAGGACAAAAGTTTGAACTGCCAAGCGTGTCTTGCTGTTATAATAAATTTCAGTATTAACATATACGCAAATATACGAATTGCATATATAATGTACAGAAACAAATTTATACGCCACAAGATAAATGTAAGTGCAATCGTTAAAAGCAACGAGATAAAATAAAACTGGTTAAAGATAGAAAGAAACTTAAGATCAGAAATATATTTTATTACCATTTCGTTGATTAGCTATTTGACAAAAAATGTTTGCCCTTAAAGTTATGTTGGTTTCTTCGATTTGTCATTCTATCAACAGTAATTCTTAAGTTATGTAAAACTATTTAATTCGTAAAATGAGCATTCTATTAGGCAATTTATTACGTCTTTTATTACTTTACATGTAACTCTCGGATTTGTTTCTTTTGTTAAATGACTCATCACAGATTTGTTTTTACTTATTTGGCTTGCTTGCAAATAACTTTGTCCTGTGCCTTTTCAAAGTTTGGTATATGTTGCCGTGCTCATAGGACTTGGTCATATATTCTAATTCCTATGTAGTAAACATTTAATAAGTATTTGTCGTGTTTTTATCAGTTGTATTTGGTCATTTATTAAGGTAATGTTAAGGAAGGTTAATTTATTTTCTCTTTGTTAGTTTTCTTTCATGCCCATAATCACTATAAGATGATGTTCATTTTGTTTTAAAACGTAGAGATGCACAATCTTCACCATACAGACAACGTGAAAATAGTTTCAATATATCCCTTTCTTTGGAGTTTAATTTAATATTGTAAAAGTACAAAAATACATTTCAAAGGAGCCTTTAATGACAATTTATGATGATTTATATTTACATCTAAACTCCTTTAAAAAATATAATTTAAAAAAAATATTTTAAACACATATATATTTTAGTCCTGTTTAAAATGTATAGCCAAGAGGTTTTATTCATTAAACCAATGCTTTAACAGAGTACAACTATGTTGTTTTTAAATAGTTTACACCATCTATACTACTTGCTTTATGTCGATGAAACGCTCCGTCGCAAAATATTATTTGTGACCATTTACGAAATGCGAAAAATCTCTGACAAATTGTTATTTTTATGAACAAGAGAAACACCGGCACGATTTTATTTGATTGCTGAAATGCGCAGAAACGTTCAAAAGGTAATGCACATAAACTTGCAAAATATTTATCGGTTAATATTACCATTATTAAACCCTTTTTGATAACAATCATTGTATCACAGTTGAGGGCTTCTTACAATGTGCAAAATGTGTTTTTATAGGTCCTAGACGTGGGACATGACCTGTTAAGCTATTTTCCTAAATATGTTTTAATCACGAGAGCTCGGACATGATCATTCAAGATATGTGTACATATGTTTTAAGCCTGTAACTTTGGGCAAACATTTAAACTAATTTTTTGAAAAAATGTTTAAAGTCAAACAATTGAGACACGAGCTTCCAGGACTGGTAAGAATATTTTTTATTGGTACTTCATTGCCATCAAGGCACTAACAGAACACTACAACAATTTACACTCCTTCTCTAGGCATTTTTCTCTCATTTAAGTATTTTCTTTTTCTAAAATCAAGTGTTGATGTATTTTTAATAGACATAATGAATACACCCTCATTTAAATACCACGTGGACTCTAATTTCTTATTTAGTCAGAACTTGGGTCAAAGAATATCTCAATACGTCGACATTTTTGTTTGAAAGGGATGTTTTCTTTTCATCACTTGCATATGAGATAAATGCATGGGTCTGAATAATCCAAATTACATCCACTTTGCATACATAATTTGTTCTTTTTGTAATTTATGTATTTTTGTTGATAAGTTGGGTATATCATTCAAAATCTTTGAACATTTCATAAAATGTCATGATTCTAAATAAATTCCTTTCTCATGAAAAACGTATCCGAAATAAGGTTGTCCGAATTAACATACACGTGTACCTCTGCAAAAATAATCAGTGGTGAACAATTCCACTCCAAGTTTAGGTCGGGGAGAAAGAATTTGCTGTAGCTAGTCCTACTGGGCGAGTGAAAATTTCAGTTCAGATCGTCGAAATTTGATAAAAAGAAAATTTAATTATTAATGGTGAACAAATTTTAATCCCTCACGAAGTACGACAATAACATGCTTCTTACGCCGACTAAATTGTTGACAATTTTGGGCCAATATCAAGGTGTTGTGTTTGAGAATGGTCGAGGTCACCTCTGGCTAAGTTGACAGCTTCAATCCACATCTCAGGCATTGCAATGGAATATTTGAGACAATTCGAAAAGATCAAAGGATTGTCTCAGTAACTGGCTGTCGTTTGATACTGGTGACAAGACTAGCCGCCAAGATCAAATGAGGTGTACCGCTGCCAGAAATTGGCACGTAATACATTACACAGTCCGAACAATGCCAGGTGAACGTTACATATGACAACAGCCAAGTTCCCAGTTTATTTCACTGATTGTGCGCTTACGGACATATTTTTCGGCGAGAACACGCCTTGCATACTTTACATACTTGTAATTTTTCTTCATGTTTTTCTTCATGTTTTACCAGCATTCATACATTTATAAGTTTCTGTTGTGTACTCGGAATTAATTAGCCTCGTTGTGATGTTTGTGATCAACTATTCTCCCATTGTTCTGCTGTTTGTCATAATGCGTTGCACATAATATTTCTTTTGTTCATTTTGAGTGTTTAACAGAACAGAGTTAAATTACTGGTCAACGCTCCTTTCATTTTTCGCCTCGCTCGGTAGTTGCAATATACGATATGTTTGCGTAACCGTGTCACACCCTGATAACAGAGCCAAATCTAGCAGCGAATGACGTTGATTGATCACATTTCGACCAACAAGTAAAGGGGCGGTCTTAAAAGGGGCAAAACGGAGCTGTTCGTAGTAGGCATTTTAAGGGCAAAGTGGCGGGGCTTAAAAAGGGCAGGACGGAGCACCTTCTATTCCGCGCTAGAAAAATCCCTATTACGTAATTGTTTGCGTTAATGTGCAAGTAGCAATGTTTATAGCATAATATATATATATATATATATATATATATATATATATATATATATATATATATATATGCATGTTTGTATAAAGAATTGATGAATAGACGTAAACATGTTATCATCTCCAACGAACAGCAATTTACATTACATAATGGTTACAAGCACATAGTATTAAATTGTATCTGATCTGGCTATCCCCCACCGATTACTGGGTGCTTCTCTAGATTCCTCAACACCCGCTATGCTTGCCATTTCTCAATTGACATACCGATGATATCGACAGCCCTTATACCTACCCACACTGAGAGTTTGCAATACCACTGTGAGACAAAGTGAATACAAGTCAATCTTAAACTTGAATGTCATTCAGTGTACTTGATTATACATCGTAACCAATTATCAACCTAATTAACATGTCATATCCAATTAACAACTTCAATCAGCCAATTAACGAAGCCGAACTTCGATGTAACTGAAGTAGCCTCCCTTCGCAGTTTGACTAGTGACAATACACAATGGTCGTCCGTGACGCGATAGGGCTTTGGATAAGATATGCGAAGGTAGCATTTATCAGTAGGATAAGGATAAATGTCAAAGTTTTAATTCAAATTAAAAATCGGAGTTTTTATTACGTTTAATTGTATAGGAAAAAATCGGGATCGACCAATGATTTCGAAAACTGCCTCGGCTTCGGACAACCTGAGTTTGAATAATCAAAGTTCGACTGTACTTTCATATTCAAGCATTTTGCTTGCTAAATATGTTACAAGAAATCGGGCATGGCTTGTCAAGCTATTTATGTTTTAAATCGAGACGTCGGACATGACCTATCAATCTACAGCACACAATTTAAGACGCCTTTTTTCCATTTTGTGAACAAATAAGGAATAAAAAGTGAACACGTGCAGATTAATTTATCCTTATACGTCATATGAAAAATAGCAAAGTCAGTATAATAAGGAAGTAATCGGGTAATCGCTTTTCTTTAACGATACGGATTTAATCAAAGAACACGTGAGCCACGCTGAAACATCCTACCTGTATATGTCGGTTAAATGTTATCTGTATCGCCGTTCAGCAGTTAGTTCCTGCTTTACATGAGTATGGCGTTCAAATGGACAGTCGGGATCCTTTTTCTGTTTTTAGGTAAACAAATTTTCTATACTTTTCATGTTGTTTTTTAACTAATTGTTCATTATTCAACGTGTTATAGGTATTGATTATGATTACAGATGACATACTGTTGTGAATGCATTTGTTTAACCTATCATGAAGGTTAAATTAACGATCTTGACGGAGAACTCAGATTAAAGGAAAGGTGAATACTATAAGACTTCTGGTTGAAATGTTTATGCAAACCAAAATACTCTTATTAAGGGTATCAATTATATTTAAAAACGAATAAGGATATTTGCCTTCTTTGTCCATTATTTTCAATGCCTTTATTTTAGTTAAGTTTTCATTCTTCATATATATAAATATTCTAACAAGTAAAATTTTGTTTGGACACAGTAATTTATAATATGAAGTCATAAGCGCAAACGTTTCGCGAGATCATGTTTTGTCAAAATCGCATCGAATCAGATAGCCCGTATTCGTTCACTGTACTAATAACCTTTTGATTACAGATATATTTTTGTGAACACACTTTCTAAAGCAAAGAATCCATGGGAAAATAAACAAATAAACATACAACTGTTGTGAACTATAGAACTATATAAGTCAACACGAAACGAGCATTGATAATATTGAATGGCTTTTTGCACAAAGCGCAATTATACACACACATTTAGAACTATTTGAAACACTGGCAAAACGTAACTTCAATATTTTTGTACAACAATCAAGAAGGAAAGCAAAAACATTTTGCTTTGAAAATCTCGTAAACATTCGCATCAAATTTCTTTTTTATGAAATCAAGCAAATTCGTTATAATGTTACATTTTTGCACTAAAGTTCAACTTTTATGACGGTCTTAATATCACGTGTCTAGTCCACTAAGTAATGCGGGAATAATTTTATTACCGAGCAATGATGTCAATTAAGACACGTGTTTTTATGTTGCTGTAAACATTGACAGGTGTAAAAATGTTGCTTAAAGACTCCCAAATTTTCGACATGAAGTGGTACAGAATCTAAAAAGCAATGTGTGCAGTATAATAATTTTTTTTGTATTCCATCGCTAGATTTATAATTATATAATAAATGAACTCTTACACAAATACCTTGATTACATACTGATCTCAATGATCAGTATTAAGGTTAGAAGAATTAAAAGCTTTAAAGCGGTTTTAAGCTAATAAACCCTAAAACTTCCGGCCCATCTTTAGAACATTTAAAACGATGCCAAGTGTACATTTCATTTTTATACACTTCTTTGGTCGCCTAGATAGCAGTAATCCAATATTCTAACACTATCGATTTTTACGTCTATAAACAAAGAAGCATTCTGCCATGATAAAATAAACGATAAATCACGGCATTAAGCGGAACTATTTTACTTCAGTAGAATAGCTGTTTGTTTTACTGTCCCTACCCATTTTCGTATTGCAGATCAAGCTGACATATTGTGATAAGTTGTTCTTTTCGTTTATATTCGCCTTAAACTTTACCGTGTCTTGGAAAGAACGGTTTTGTTTTACTATTGACATACGTCTTAAATTATGATGAAATACATTATTTAAAGTTGCAATTTCGTCAGTTGTTGATATTAAAAAAAACAACAGGAAGTACGCGGGGTGAATTAGAACAGCAAAAAAAAACAACGAAAAAAAAACAACACATAACAACATTGCGTAAATTGTAGTTCGCATTGAAGTTCGGATTTGCGGCCCTTAAAAGTAAAGATTTCGTGTCGAACGTTTTTGAATGGAAATAGATTTTAAGTTTGCGTGATCTAACGCCCAATATATCACGGTTTCTCATGTAAATGCTTAACGGCCTTCGTGATTGAATTAATACGCATATGAACTCGAAGCCTTGATGTATTGGGCGTTGGATCACGCAAATTTAAATTCTATTTCCATTCTAAAACCTATTCATTTATTTAATTTAATTATGAAATATACATCATGTTTTCATATGCGTCATGCTAAGCTGTGCCACAAATACATTCAGGCTTACATGGTATACAGTTTTAAATTGTTTTAGAGTCAAGAACTTACAATGCTCTTAATTACGACGGCTGTCATTAGTTAAGACTATGAATAGAATAGTCATTGTTACAACTTGTGTAGTCTTTACACTCTTTACGTGAGATTCTCAGTAGGCATAATTTCGGGATTGTGGTTGCCTTTAATGCTCAACGTATCTATTGCGGATGAATCCCCGATTATTGCATTACAATACTACATTTTGTTGGTTTAATAATTTTATACAATTTCACATTTAATTTTATCATATGGCATCCTTGCATTTTTATCGTATAACGTAAAAGTTTGTTCGTATTACACTTGTTTCGAATTGTTATGTTGCAAAAACTTTTGTCTTCTAAAAAAATATTGTAAATAATATTGATAGTTCAGTATAATAAGTATTTTTTGATTGTATACAAAATACTTTATTTAGAAATATCTGCCAACACAGGTGATGCCGTTAGTTGACTTACTTTAATAACATATTCTATATACATTTTGTCTGGGCGGCCAAAACCACCACAAAAGAACCAAGTAGCCCTCCCGGGAAGACAAGAGGACATAGTCCTTCTAATGCCCGGGACAAGAGAGTTGGACGGTCCAACTCTTCAAATAGATTTGACTGTTTGATGGAGACTGATTCTTCACCAGACAAAGTACCAAGGTCACCCGTAAAGGCCCCAAAATAACCCCCTTTTCAAATATCGTCCCATGAACAACCCAATAGTACATTGGAATTGTCGTGGTCTAAGGGCTAATTTTAATGAAATTCTACTTTTATTGACAACTTTAAACCCTGCTGTGCTGTGCCTTCAGGAGACATTCCTGAAGGAAAATGATAGCATTTACTGTAAAGGTTATTCTATATATAATCACATTCATACAATATGTGATAGGGCGTCTGGAGGATCGACAATACTTGTCAACTCCAAACTGCCACATTCAAAGATTAACCTTAGTACTGATTTACAGGCTGTTGCCATTCGTGTAACAGTCCATAAAACCATTACAGTTTGCTCTGTTTACCTTCCACCTAATTCAGATATTCCAAAATCAAAATTAGATGATTTAATAAACCAATTACCTTCCCCTTATATTCTTGTAGGAGATTTTAATGGACATAGCCCATTATGGGGATGTTCTGATTATAATAACATGGGTAAAACGTTAGAAGACTTTATTGCCCAAAATGATATGTGCCTAATGAATAATAAAAAGGCAACTTACTTACATCCTGCTTCAGGACATTATTCATCTCTTGACCTTTCTTTATGTCATCCTTCTATATATCTTGATTATAGTTGGGATGTACATGACGATTTATGTGGAAGTGATCATTTTCCTGTAATATTAACTAACGATTCTGTCAACTTATATGACAGTAATACTTATTGGAGAATGAACAGAGCAAATTAGGAATTTTTTTTAGTATTTTGTACTGAAGAATTGACTATTTCAACATTTGAGAATGCTGATGATAAAATATATTCATTCTCAAAAACTCTTCATAGCATAGCAGAAAAGTGTATACCTAAGACCACGACAAAGTCAAAGCGTAACAAGCCTTGGTTTAATGATGAATGCAAAAAATCCATTAGGAAACGTAGAGCGGCACTTAAGAAATTTAATATTTGTCCTACTATTGTTAATTTAAATAATATCAAAAATGAAAGGGCGAAGAGTAGGCGGATCATTAAACAAGCCAAAAGAACATCTTGGCAAAAATTTGTTTCTGGTATAACCAGTAAAACTTCAGTTAAAAATGTTTGGTCAGCCATTAGGAAAATTAGCGGTAAAACAAATCCAATAACAGTAAATCATTTAAAAATCCAATGACTCAATAATAACAAACAAAAAGGAAATTTCAGACACTCTTGCTAAAAGTTTTGCTAAAAATTCATCTTCAGAAAATTACTCGAAAGAATTTCAAAACGTGAAGAATCGTGTTGAAAAAAGTAAAATCAATTTTAAGTCAAATAATAATGAAAATAACAATCAACCCTTTTCTTTAAGAGAACTTAGAGAAGCACTGAATAAATCTCATGATACCGCCGCTGGACCAGATGATATTCCTTATCAATTTTTAAAACACCTGCCGCATTCATCTTTAAATTTGCTGTTGTCTATTTATAATGAAATTTGGTTTTCTAGAGAAGTTCCAAATTCATGGAAAAATGCATTCGTCATTCCTATACCTAAACCGAGAAAGGATCCAACAGATCCTTCAAGTTATAGACCTATTGCTTTGACTAGTTGTATTTGTAAAACTTTAGAACGGATGATAAATAACAGACTCGTTTGGTATCTTGAATCAAATAATTTACTCACCGAATTTCAAAGTGGATTCAGAAACCAACGCAGTACACTCGATCATCTCGTTCGATTTGAAACTTTCATAAGAGATGTCTTTATCAAGAAGGAACACCTTGTAGCGGTGTTCTTTGACCTTGAAAAGGCATATGATACTACATGGAAACATGGGATTCTAAAAGATTTAGGTGACCTTGGTCTCAAGGGTCGTTTACCTACATTTATTAACAGTTTTCTTTCTGACAGAAATTTTCAAGTTAAAGTTGGGTCTACTTTGTCTTCTGTTCATAAACAGGAACAAGGTGTCCCTCAGGGCAGTATATTGTCAGTTACTCTCTTTAACATCAAAATAAATAACATTGTAAAAACTCTAAATAATGGTGTTGATTGTTCACTATACGTGGACGATTTCCTTATATGTTATCGTTCCAAAAATATGAATACGATAGAAAGGCAATTACAACAATGCCTTAACAAATTACAAACTTGGAGTAACAACAATGGTTTTAAATTTTCACCCACCAAAACAAACTGCATACATTTCTGTCAGAAAAGAACTTTGCATAACGATCCTGAATTATTTCTTAATAATGTTCGTATTCCTGTTGTCAAGGAAACGAAATTCCTTGGTGTCATATTTGACAGTAAATTATCTTTTATACCGCATATTAAATATGTTAAATCTAAATGTCTTAAATCTCTTAACCTATTGAAATATTTATCCCATACTGACTGGGGAGCTGATAGAAAAGTTTTATTACAACTTTACAGATCACTGGTCAGATCAAAATTAGATTATGGCAGCATTGTTTACGGGTCTGCCAGGAGATCATATCTCCAGATGCTAGACGTTGTCCACAACCAGGGACTCCGTCTGGCCCTTGGAGCTTTCAGGACCTCTCCTGTAGAGAGCCTTTACGTTGAAGCTAATGAGCCATCATTATACCTTAGACGGGAAAACTTGCGCTTCAGTTCATAACGAAAGTTAAGTCTAATCCTAAAAATCCAGCACATAGTGTTATTTTCAATCCCAAATATGAACACTTGTACGAGCGAAAACCAACGGCAATTAAGCCGTTTGGTTTACGAATGCTAGAAATTATTCAATCATCACAACTGAATTTTAATCAAGTAATAGAAAATAATTTCTTAGAATTTCCACCATGGCAATTTAAAACTCCCGAAGTCGATTTAACTCTCTGTACAAATAAGTCAAAAACAGACCCACTCGTACTTCGCTCAAATTTTATCGAAGAAATACTCTAACTACTTTGAAATATATACTGATGGCTCAAAAGCAGATTCATATGTAGGCTGTGCTTCCGTAAGCAAAATTCATTGTTTCAAACAAAAATTACCACCCGACTCATCCATTTTTACAGCCGAAATTCAGGCTGTTAACCTTTCTCTTGACTTTATTTCTGATCATCCTGGCGATAAATTTGTAATATTTACGGACTCTTTGTCGGTATTACAGTCTATTAAAAATCTTAATTTTTCCAACCCCCTCATTAGAGAATTACTATTAAAACTTAGTGATGTTTGTCTTAATAAAAATATCGTTTTCTGTTGGCTACCTAGTCATATAGGCATCCGAGGAAACGAGGATGCAGATAAGAGTGCAAAATCTGCCTCCGCCCTTACTGAGACAGATCTTTGCATCCCCCACACAGATTTTAAACCACTTATCAATCGATATATTTTAACCAAATGGCAAACAAGTTGGAATAATACTGTTTATAACAAATTACATGCCATTAAACCTAACGTCGGTGCCAATATCTCTACTTGCAGAGAAAGTAGGCGGGAAGACGTAGGTCTTACCCGCTGTCGCATCGGCCATACTAAATTAACTCATTAATATCTTCTAAAACGAGAAGTTCAACCTGAATGTGTTCCTTGCCAGGAACCTCTTACAGTTAATCATATTTTACTACATTGTATTGACACAGACCACATTCGGTCTAAATATTTTAATGTCAATAACATATACGAATTATTTACGACAGTATCAGATGCTAAGCTTGTTTGCTTCCTTACCGAGATTGGTATTCTTAGTAAGTTATAAAATTTTAAACTGTATATTATGCTAACGTTATATATTTTACCTGTTTAATATATTGACCCGTTTTCACTTATAATTCACATTTTAACCTGATAGATTTTTATTTCTACTCACGTATTTTAGTTTTAACCTGATATATTCTAATGTCGTTAAACTTTAATGTATTCGGCGCCGTATGACCTGTCAAGTGTCGGTGTGCCGTAAAACCCAAAATACAAATACAAATACAAATACATTTTGTCTGTGTGTGAACAAATCTTCAGGAAATGCGAGATTGGAGTGGTCCTCAAATCAGGTTTAAGCACCCGGTTCGGTCTCGCTATTTTTTTCATTTTATGTGCTTAGTCTTGTCTCTGAGATTTTACCACTGTTTCATGTACTCTGTATGCCGTTGTTTAGTTGTTAATCAAACCGTTTTGTTCAATTCTGTTTTGCAGTATGTGGCTCTGTAATGACACAGAATCAAATAACACTGTGCAAAATAGTGTCTGAAAATTGTCCAAAACGTTTGTCGTGTAATCCTACTACAACAAGCCTAATTCTTGTAACACAAGCGGAAACGTCTTTCGAGAGCTGCAGCTCGGGACATTGTGATTACTGCTGTAGTGGAATTACGGCTGTCAAAAATGATAACTTCACAAAGGAGCTGCAACTGCATTGTAACAACATAAGTACATGCGACCCGACAATTATTTTCAAGATATATGGATTTGCACAAGTATCTTATACTTGCAAAGGTAAGTGCCAATATTATGTATATGCAAAGAATTGTTACAGACAATATATAATTTTAAGGACATGGATGTTTTGTTTACCAGTTGTTGTTGTTTACCGACACTAAATAAACCGTCAAATTCATCATATAATGATAATACTTAATATATAATTCTGCCCAAGCGGTAAGAGTCGCCTTCAGCCTATCCAATCGCCGGTCAAGGCGGGAACTTATGAGACATCTTCCAGCTGATGTGATCGCCACCACCTAACCTGACGTCGCCAATGTGTATTGATGCGATGTAGCAGAGTCTTATAGACTTTAATGACTTCATACATTGGAAATCAAAAGAAAACGTGGTTTCATTTTGTAGTGACATTTTCTATGACAAATGTATATATTTTTAATTATTCCGTTTTGCTCAATGCTTGTTATGACGTTATCGCATCGATATCGTTCCGGATTTTAACCATACTCTATTCGTCTCAACATAACATACACGTGCCCAGAGGTTGACCAGTGTAAACTTCTGTATTTCATAGTCGTATGTGATATAGACGTAAGTCATATAAATTTTTTAGATTTGATGTTATGTTTTAAAATTTTGGTAGTCGACCTTCTACAAGTCAACACGACAAGAAACAATGTTTCGTAGTTATTTTAATACCAAATCCATTTACGTTGATTCTTTTAACTTACACAGTTACAATAATAATTAACCATTGGGAAAGACTGTCTTGTTCTAAGTTCCTACGTAATAAACGAAAAAGATTCATTACAAAAATATAATAATTGTGTTATGCTTTGATTTATTTAATGAATCGAATGTTTTGCTTTGCGGGTGAGTATGAACATCAAAGAGTTCTTAATAAGCAAGAGGCATACTGCTTTAAATGAAATGCACTAATTCTGTACAATTTTACTTGTAGAACCGACGTCAACGGCCCAATCATTGCCAGGCTTTACCACAACGGTTAAGGGAATACATTTCTCAACTACAACCCATGCAGGTTTTAATTAATTAACCGTTCATCAAATTACGATATTTGAGTATATATGTATTTAGAATGTTTAACTGAGTTTAATATATATTAATATATAACCTCTTAAGTAATGCTGATGCGTACAAGAACTACGTATATAACCCTGTAAATAAGCACATTCTTCTTTTGTCATTTAATAAATGTTCTGGCTGTAAAGCTTCTAGGTCGGAAACCAAAAGACGACAAACGAAAAAACACACGAAAATTGAACAGTTTTGTAATCGTTAATCCGTTAGTGGGTTGGAATGCAATGATCTAAGTCCAAACCCAACTGTTCAATCATAATGAAACAGAATAAACTACATAAAATGTACCATTATGCAGACCTAGAAAATATTTTTATTGAAAAATGTGACTTCATTATATTTATTTTTTGATTGATTCAAATGCAATTTTCTAAGAAGATTTCTCAATAAGCAAAAAAGATCGTGCTGTGTTATTAATGAAACGCCTTTATTGTACAGCATCAACTTTTGGAACGACGTCAATGGCCGAGTCATTGTCAGCATCGATCACACCTTCAGCGGAGTCTCTAACAATGGCGCAGGGAACACAATTAATTACGACATACTCGGCAGGTGCTGCTTACTTACACTTAACATGTGGTCTAAGTCTGTAACGTCTATATGTCCATAAAGGCAGTAAATACAATTTAGTAGAATTTATTGTTTACAATAATATAAATTCTAATAAAGCATGCATATAAATTTATCAATGTACAAATTTAGTTAGTATATTTGAAATTATTTAATGAACGTATTACCCCACTTAAGGTGGAATAAAAGCTCGCATGTGAACCATGCAGAAACGCCCAACCTCAGGTCCAGCCTTCTTTCAAAATGGACTTTGCCCCGATTGACCTCATGAGCTCACTGCGAGGATCTGAGTTACAGGTCGGTTATTCCGATCACAAAACAAATACATATTAACAATAATGAAAGAAGAAATACTTAAAAGTTATTCTACAATGAAAACACATTTCTACGCCATTGACCTTAATTTAAATGAGTGGGTACTTAAATTGTTTATATAAGTAGGTAAAAACTCTTAACTTAATTTTAATGTTTAAAATTCCCTCGTAATTACATTTTAGTAAGATTGCAGATTGAACAGTTATCATCTAAGATAAAATATAACATGTTTGCCCAAGTTTAGATGACGCAGATAAGTTTCCTTTGGCTGCTGTGCTGGTGCCGACATTGCTGGTGTTGATTGTGCTCATAGTTGCACTGCTCACTATCGTCATAAGGTGTGTATATGGAGATAATTGTTATTGTTTATGTTTTTGCGATACATCACAGCGAGCAATTATGATCATCACAGCGTTCCAGCTGTTTTTATATGAAGTTTAGAACCCTGACAAATGTCTACGACCGCACCGCAAAAATTTACCAAGAATATATGGCGGAAAATTAATACTGATTAATATAATCCTTTTAAGAATATATCAATTAAAAGCTTAGGCCTCAAAGTAACACGGGTTACCTATGTGTCTACAAGGTCTAATCACTTCTAATTTAAGACGTTACAAGCAGACGAAGCACACAAAAACAGTAACAAAAATGTTTAGTATATATCTGTGAAACATTAACGTTGTTATTTAAGGTTATATTTTCAGACGACATGCACAAAATGCTGGCGATGAGAGAAATAACCACGACTTTATTGTCTCGTTTGATCGGGCAGGAGGAAACATCCAAGTTGTCAACAACATCTATGGTGACAACACTGCGCCTCAATCAAGAAACAGACCCAGTGTCATACAACGTGCAACAGAAGGCAATGCTGACGACGAGGTGTACAATACAACCAGCGGCAGTCCTATACATCACGAACTTGACGTGTATGATCACCTGGCGCCTTTTGGCGCCAATTATGCATCGGCATTTGTCGAAGTGGAGAATGAACAAAACTATGACAGAACTCAAGACTGACATTTCGAGATTGACCCCACGTACGGCATTGCTAGCGGTCGAAACGAGAATGCTGTTAACTTGTCAGTCAATGCAGATGAGTTTTGTGCTGAAAATAGACGTGCAGAATACACTGCAGTCAATAAAGTCCCAAAGGCCAATGCCCTGTGAACAAACAGTTTATATTTAAAAAAGAAAACAGACGGAAAAACCCAATCATACCTGAGTGTGATTGTTACATCATCAATGATTAATTTATTCAGTACATGTCTATATATTAATGCCAGTGTTTAAGGTATACAGTCCAACTTCAAGCACTATCTTAAATACAAATATCTGCATGTTTATCTAATGAAAACACACGAGATTCATAGTCTCCTAGATGAAGTAGTTAACTGCAAGGGAAAGAAACTACCTGTAAACTTCTGCACATTTTTTGTTTAAGAAATGAAAGAAAAACAGAAAAATAAAAGAATAAAAGATGAGATTGTTATCTTAAGGCGTGGAATAACTCTGACTGTTTGATTTGAATTCTTCATTGATTGAGAAACTCTTACTTTTCGGACCAAATGATTTATATTTTTCACTAAATTCGTACTTTTACCGATATATTCCACAAAAATCAAAAGTGCGATGTGGTGATATTATGGTACATGTTATGTGTTACTTTTAGTCTTTTATGTATTCTGTTCTAATATTATGTTATCGCTCCGGTTTACAATTTTTATTTTCCTTTAAAACTGCTATCATCATTATTTTTGTCAATTTTGAAAGGGAAGTATAATAATTTAAGTTCCTAGTCGCGTGAAGATTTAAAGGACAATACTGATTTATTGAGTTTAAATATTGTAAAAAGACAAAAACAATTTCCAAGCATGTATACTTTCTATAAAGGATAAATGGTGATTTGGCTACGATGAATCTGCTTTGCCAGCTTGATTTTTTATCTTCTGCATGTTTCTTTATTCTATTCTGTGTTAGGCTTTGAAATAAATCACAAATGAAAATTTTGGCTTTTTTCTAGAAAAATAAACCCATCAATTAATCCAAACAGTATTTTGTCATTTCGTTCAGTACCCCATCCCTGTTAATTAGTCGGTGGTAGCATATAACAACTTTTATCAACATAAACCATGTTTTTGCTTTTATTGGCTAGCAAATTAAAAGCTCTTTAATTTATAGACAAATAAACTTTCTATAAACCAAAAACCAATTATCTACGATTCATTCTTTTTATCACGTCTTCTCTAGGAGAAAGTATGTTACACGTCTGATCTAGTTGTTTCTGGTGGACTTAGTAACTTGTGACATTTTCATATCTGGGAAGGTGTGGTTTAATCTCTGTGTTGAGACTGACTATCACAGCTTTCCGGATAAATGGAAACTGAAATGTTTAGTATGTTTACCTTCCTCTATTTTGCTATACAGCTATTGCACAGTGATCTATTGTTAAGGTTCTGAAAGGTTTTTGACATACCGACAGTATGTATGCTTGCCGTTCTATTTTCTATATTAGGAGAAAAATCAATGCACTTATTTATTTCTTTTGTGCTAGAAAACATGTTTCTTGTCGAGATGTATTGACCGTTGTACATGCCAATTTTGATTCATGTAATTTTGCTTTAAGATATAGGTTTAAGTATAATGTACTTGAATGTAGGTAGTTATTGTTTTCATAATTCATCTTAGTGTCATTTGGATTCACATTTGAATGGCACACGTCATCTAATATTGGCCTATTTTTAAATGTTTAATATTCTTTGTGCATTTTTTACTTTCAACGGTCAAAGGCCGGCTTCTTTGTAAAGTGCCATATAATCAAATGTATCGCAATATCCTGTCATTCTTGTATAAAATATTGGTAAAAAAGGCAAATAACCTGCTTGAATATTATGTCACCCTTGTGAAAATCTGTTCAAGTATGATATTTCCAGTATATTTCTGTATGATAAATAAATCTTCCTTTTCCATGAATTGGCTGTGAATTGTTCACATGGTTTTTGAAGTTGAAGGCTTTTGGCGAAAAGGATGGACATTACCGTGTGCTTACTAAAACTTTCCACTGTTTAACACACTAAGACGCCACTAAATTAAAACATGTTGAAATATTTGTTATTTAAATATCCACGTTATTTATCGACTTTTGCATCTTTCCTACTTTTGAAACTGGCGACAGCACGGTATCCACATGTATGCACTAGCAAATGAAGCAATGCGATAAAATATTACTCTCGAAAAGGTATTTAAATAAATGAAAATAATTATGATAGCTATAATTTTCTAAGTAATGATTGTATGCAAACTAGGGTTAGTAGAATGGATAACGGTTTCTAGTTGAGCTTTTTCACAAGTATTCCAAGAGGATGTTCTGTTTTTCCCATTTTGTTTCAAGATTGTATTACTTGGTAGGCAATAGAAGAAAGTATGTTACACTTTTGCTGCTGAAACCTTTCTCAATTGATCAGTCAGTCGGTTTACAATTGAGATTTTAAACATAATACTAATAAATTACAAAGAAGAAGTCCAATTATAAGTCTTTGCAACTATAACTATATAGAGGTTTGCTTCCTTTTTTCTCCTACTCTCATATCAAGACCATAAATACATGTCGAATGTCCAACTTCAGGCTTTGTCACAAATAACAAAATGGCATTTATGTATTTAAGACTATTGATAGGGCTTAGGGCGTGTGGCGACCCAGTCAGAGATTTTTCGCTCGTAACAAACTTGCTTGAGCTTAGAGTTAGCTTGCACAATTGTTTTTAATCTACCCGAAAAGTCTGTAATAACGATCAACTTTACAAATATGCAGTCTATTCTATGGCTACACTTATACTTCCTACCAGTGAAAGACATGAACCAAAACTTTCTTCATACCACACTAATCGTCGATCGGCTTTTAAAGATGGTATCTGAAAGTTTGCCTATATCAACTTCATGTTACAATACCATACCACTGCTTTAGAGAATTATGGCATAATTTCTGCATAATCTCATACTTAGGCATGGTTTTGAACACTGCCTACATTTCTAGACTATAAATCGCGGTCAAACACTCTAAAGTTCAATAATTCCAAATATATAAATAAGCACGAAAGTGATATGTGCTTAAAATAGATACCGACGTCAGAGCGGATTACCCGGATGACGATATAACCTTATCTTAAAAAGCAGGCTGTTACGTGTTTTTCCTTGTTAAAATACTTATCACTACAGCGTTTCAGACTGGAAATACCTGCTTGCAATGAGGAATGTGGATTTATGTTTCTCTGTTCACACTGATCTAGGGCATCAGTGAGCATCATTTTGCGAGATCTTTTCAGGTAACAATGATATATGTTGGTTTAATTTGTCGAATACCACCTGTAACGAAACTATTTTACCGAATGTGTGTCTGATTTACTGTATTTACTGTGTTTAGAATTGAAGTGGTGTTATAAACTAATATGTATGTTTAAATAATGTGTTCCAGTAATCGTTGTTTTGCAGGTCGTTATATAAAGTCTATTTCAGCTAGTTAGGGTTCATCCAGCTCTTTGGTTTCACATGTTTATCTGTGTAGAAAATACGGTTATTTAGCCGAGCGCCATTTTCAGTTATTTTTCAAACTATACTGTCATTTTACAGACATTTTAGAAATCGTTGTTACTGTTTAGATATCTATGTAAAAATACCTTTAATTCTTATTAACTTCTTTATTTAGAGGCTGTCTGTCCTATTTACACGTACGGAAGTCGCTGCACTCCGTGTGGAGCCTGTAAGAACGGTCCATGTGACCCAGTCACCGGGGAGTGTTCTTTTGGCTGTTTTGACGGCTACGTCGGCAAGACTTGTGAGAAGAACATCGATGCCCTGTCCACCGTCACCACTGTACTTGTCGCAGCCAACGCCCCGTGCAACGTAACCGCCGGACTGTTCGAAGCCGGAGCAATCTCTAACGTCACCGCCGGAATTGTCGGAGCCGTAGTGGGTGTTGTCACCACAATACTTGTTGCTGCAGTACTTCTTGTTGTATACATGACTATTAAACGAAGGTGATTCTTTTCACACATTGCCAAAAAAGCATTTTTGTTCACTCATGCAATACATAAAGAGGAAATGAAAGCAAGAATTGAAACAGTTTCCCGTTTAAGTAAAACACTTAATGTGACAGTTTCAAATATTTTCTTATTATATCAAAATTTTTTTTGTCAAGCTGTTTAACCTCACGTTTGATATTCTTAGGGATGCTTACGCAAGGCAAGCTCATATCAATATGAAAGTGGCTATCAACTACCAATTGCATCAGTCTCTTCGCATACTTTTCTTCACAATCCTTCAAACACTGTATGCTAAAGTCTGTCTTTATCCCTATTATGGCAGAAATTGGTAAAGTATTTTCTGGTCTTGATTCTTGCAAGATTCAAGACCAATAAAATGTGTTGATTTTTAAAAGTAAACGTCAAAGTTGCAAAACTTCAGGAACGCCACTTATCTTTTACTAACACCATATTCTTATTTATAACGAGGCACACAATACCTACCTAAACCTTACACCTATACAGACTTCTGCATATTTTATTTATAATAGGCAAATGCATAAATACTGCAATACGCGTTGAATCACGTAGCTGTATGGTCGTGTAATCTTGCATGTGAAAGCAATTTACGTATCGGTCTTCTGTCTTAAAGGGGTCATATTTACGAAGAACCACTGGCGATGGTGTCAATCGGCGAGTCTGCTTATGATACCCTACATGATCATTCTCAACAAAAAGGTAAAGATCTGAAAACATAACTTGTTTAATACGTTTAAACTTACAATTAAATTTACATCATTTGACCATAATTACCTTATCTAAATATCTATTTAATCTTGTTATTGATTTAATCCTATTACATTGTGCCAGACTTTTTGTTTTGAGAACCATAGAGTAATCACTTTTTGCTCGGCAATATAACTTTTGTTGTCTCGTCTCTTTTTTGCCATAGTGTATAATATAATAGAATATGTGTTAAATTAAAATGTAAACATTATTTCTGCTTCAGCCTAAATTGTTAAATGATGAATAGTTTGAATAGAGAAATATAAATAGCCCCTATAAAAAGAGAATTACAAAAATATTAAACATTGAACTACCACTAGACAAAGGCACACATACAATTAAATGTAAAAAAGACATCATAGCCATAGAGAAAAAGCAACAGCTACCTCTTTGGAATAGTCAGTCTGCCAAAGACCGACTGGGTTGCTTAAAATTGGCTCACGGAGCGCGTTAACCTCGTTTTTTGCCCAATGAGTGTTAATACATTATGCTGGACAGTGAGACAAAATTACATGCAATGCGTTAGCACCTGCATCGGGGTAAATAAATGAGCAAATAATACACAAACACACTCACAAAAATACATGCAATGAGACATTTTTGTTTAAACGTTTTATAATTTGTCAGTCGAAATGTCTCTGATAATATCGATGTACTACAACATCTGCCTCTGATGTATCTGTGGAAAGATATCCCAATGTTCATATATTTTGTTGATTGATCTTTATATAACTTTTATAACAAGAGCTACCCTGATGGGTGAGCTCTTTATTTCTTCGAAAAATCGTTTTCAAGAACTTATGATTCCACACATTCCAGTAGTTAATTTATAGAGCCGACCAGATTATAGTTGGAATTACACGGATCCTTACATGAACGTCTGATTGGACAAGATTGGTGTTATATAGAGATGAAGAGAAACGTATTTTTTTGATAATTTTCAGATTATCATATTTTATTTTCAGAGAATATCACTGGTCAAATTTTGGAGAATCGTGTACAGCAGTAGGAATGAGAACATGCCCAGTGACCAAAACATAACCGATCTGTTTATGCTTATGTAGTTTGCTAAGATATCAACAATCCTTGTTTCTATGTTAGCTGATAAGGTCAATAAATTATAATATAATATATATTAATATGTAAGTAAACGATGTATTTTAATGTTCTAATAGTTTGCCTTTGATCAATCAAACTGTTAAACATAAAGACGTCGACGGAGATGGTTGCCTAAAAATGACGACTACAATACCACCATTACCACCACCATTTCCACCAACAACGCTGTTTGGTTATTTTTTAAGTTTTGAAAAATATCTGCTTGCCGGAAATACCAACTGTGCATGTTTGAAATTGACTGATTATATATTGCTCTAATTAATCTCAGTATTTACATATACGTGAATATACAAATTGCATATATAATATAGAGAAACAGAGTTAAATGCCACAATAGATATCAAATGAAGTGTTGCCTTCACTGTGCATAGCATGATTTGAACCCCTTGTATAATATCTGCTTGCACGAAAATGTGGATCATTCTGTATTTTAGATTCTAAAACCTATATAAACACTATTAACTATGCACAGCTTTTCATCCACGGACTTTTATTGATTTATGTGATAGGAACTTGAAAAAATTAAATGAATTAAATAACTTGTATAATATTGCCAACAAACAAATGAAACATGAGGAATTAACATTGACTGACATGACTTATATTTTAAGCAAAGATTATAACGTTAGGAGTCCGAATGTTGGAGAGGATATAACGCTCGTGTTTTAAAATGTCATCTAACTTTAATATCCGGCATAAATTTATATTGCGATAACGTGTTTTTATCAGTTTTATTTAGTTATTTATCTAGGTAATGTTAAGGGAGGTTAATTTAGTTTCCCTTTGTTAGTTTTCTTTGATGTCCATAATCACTATAAGATGATGTTCATTTTGTTTTAAAACGTAGAGATGCACAATCGTCACCATACAGACAACGTGAAAATAATTTCAATATATCCCTTTCTTTGGAGTTTAGTTTAATAAAGTACAAAAATATACAGAATACATTTCAAAGGAGCCTTCAATGACAATTTATGCTGATTTATATTTAATTCTAAACCCCTTTTAAAAATATAATTTTAAAATAAACTCATTTTTTATATTTGTTGTGTTTAAAATTTATAGCCAAGAGGTTTTATTCATTTTAACCAATGCTTTAACAGAATACAACTATGTTGTTTTTAAATAGTTTACACCATCTATACTACTTGCTTTATGTCCATGAATTGCTCCGTCGCAAAATATTTTTTTGTGACCATTTACGAAATGCGGAGAATCTCTGACAAATGGTTATGTTTAAGAACAAGAGAAACACCGGCACGATTTTATTTGATGCTGAAATGCACAGAAACGTTCAAAAGGTAATTTACATAAACTTGCAAAATATTTATCGTTTAATATTACCACTATTCAAACCTTTTTTGATAACAATCATTGTATCACAGTTGAGGGTTTTTTACAATGTGTAAAATGTGTTTTATAGGTCCTAGACGTGGGACATGACCTGACAAGCTATTTACCTAAATATTTTTTAATCTGAAAAATGTTTAAAGTCCAACAATTGGGACACTAGCTATCAGGACTGTTTAGAATATTTTTCTTTCGTACTTTATTGCCATCAAAACACTTACAGGACACTACAACAATTTAGACTCCTTCTCTAGGCATTTTCTCTCATTTAAGTATTTTTTTTTAAAAATCAAGTGTTGATGTATTTTTAAAAGACATAATGAATACCCCATCATCTAAATACCATGTGGACTCTAATTTCTCATTTATTCAAAACTTGGGTCTAAAAATATCTCATTACGTCGACATTTTTGTTTGAAAGGGATGTTTCTTTTCATCACTTGCATATGAGATAAATGCATGGGTCGGAATAATCCAAATTGCATCCACTTTGCATACATAATTTGTTCCTTTTGTTTTTGTAATTTATTTATTTTTGTTGATAAGTTGGGTATATCATTCAAAATCTTTGAACATTTCATAAAATTGTCATGATTCTATGTAAAATCCTTTCTCAAGAAAAACGTACCCGAAATTAGATTGTCCGAATTAACATACACGTTTACCTTCGATAGTCTGCAAAAGTAATCAGGGGTGAAAAATTCCACTTCAAGTTAAGGTCGGGGAGTTAAAATTTGCTGTTCCTAGTCCTTCCGTGTGAGTGAAGATTTCAGTTCAGAGCGTCAAAATTTGCTTAAAAGAAAATGTAATTATTGGCACGTAATTCATTACACAGTCCGAACAATGCCAAGTGCACGTTACATATGACAACAGCCAAGTTCCAAGTTTATTTCACTGATCAACTTGTGCGCTTACGGACATATTTTTCGGCGAGAACACGCCTTGCGTACTTTTCATACTTGTAATTTTTCTTCGTGTCTTACCAGCAAATTAATAAAATGTCTTAGTTATAATGTTCATACATTTATAAGTTTTTGTTGTGTACTCGGAATTAATTAGCCTCGTTGTGATGTTTGTGACCAACTATTTTTCCATTTTTCTGCTGTTTGTCAAAATGCGTTGCATATATAGAGAATACCAGGTTAGTGTTGATATAGATAAATGTTATCATGCGAGGCTAAGAAAATCAGAAAGCACGAGGCTTGCCGAGTGCTTTCTGATTTTCTTAGCCTCGCATGATAACATTTATCTATATCAACACTAACCTGGTATTCTTTTTATCCCACCATCAACAGCTTTTCAAAGGTAAACATTTAAATTTACCGCTTCTGCTCCTCCGTTACATAATCTGACATTCCAATGCAATACACGAAATTCATGCGCGAGCAATAGAGTAATTCGGCTATAAGAAATAGTTCTATTTTACAATAAAAATAATAAGACAATAAACATGTTATTTCTGTTATTTTATTTGCGCTTTACATAAGGTTGTAATTTTATTGATAACGATAACTGAAAATAATGGTCGGAAAAAATAACAACAAAAATCACACCCTTGTGTAAAGTTATACATGTAGGTGTGTAATGTCAAGGCCGTGTAACATTAAAGTTGCACTTGGCATTAAGAAACGCGAATTACATTCGAGGTTTGTGTGTGTGTGTTTGTGGCTGTAACAAACAGTAGCTCATGGATTTTAATTGGTGATGACATTGAAATTATGAACATTGAATATAGCTCTTTTAAATTTCGAAGATAGTTGTGTTTTTGACAGGATGACTTGCGAAATTTTGAGAAATGTTGGGATTGGAGGTGGTGGGTTGGTGTTCATGTTTACGTCTAGAAACTGTGATTTTTTAGCACATTCGTCCAGATCTGTGCAGTCAGGTGTATTTGGTTCGACTAAAGATCGAGCTCTATCTAAACCATATGAATGTTCATCATTTAACGACATTTGATCATCAGGGTCTGCCCTAAGATTAGGCAGATGATTGCAATCTGAGACAGTCACCACAGATTCAAGATCAATTTCCTTCTCAAAAATGTTCGGATTAAAGCCAGATTTTGCCTCGAAATCTTCGTAGCTCATCTTTTCAACACTGGTTAGGTTTTTACACAATTCTTCATCACAATCTTTCAATTCACACTAAATAACATCAACACAACGGGGACTCGCATGATCGGACATTTCGAGAGTTGTTTTTATTTTTGCAGACTACAAATTCGGACTTTTATTGATTTGATTACTATTACTAAACAATTTTAATCATGTTCCTGTAGTACATGTTGTTTCATTTTTTTGCTGATAAGTTTGTTGTTTTTTTTCTTCAAATTTTCTATATCATTGTTAAATAAAACTTCGGAAAGGAACGAGGAACTGTCCGGTTAGCTCAGTCGGTAAAGACGCTGCCACTTACGTTTTCAATCCTGCAGGTGAGAGATCGAGACCGCTCGCATCCTCTTTTTTTTTAATAACTTTTTTGCTCTATTTCACCAATTTTTATATAAGGGACATTTTTGGGGTGACCACATGCATAATTACGGGATAAATGAGCTTCGTTCTCGTAAACACTCCTGATCGTTTCGTCAAAAAAGTAGTCCGGCTTAGAGCAGGTGCGCGAATATCGGTTGATAAAGCTCATCTTTATCACACGGGTTATATCAACCGATATTTACAGAGATGGTGGGATAAAATATTTCCTTTGTTCATTTTGAGTGTTTAACAGACCAGAGTTAAATTACCGGTCGACGCACCTTTCATTTCTCGCCTCGCTCGGTAGTTGCAATATACGATAAATTTGCGTAACCGTGTCAAACCCTGATAACAGCGCCGAATCTAGCAGCGAATAACATTGATTGATCGCAGTTAGACCAAAGGGGGGTCTTAAAAGGGGCAACGCGGAGCTGTTTGTCGCCATTTTAGGGGCAAATTGGCGGGGCTTAAAAAGAGCAGGGCGGTGCTTAAAAGGGCAGGGCGGAGCACCCTTCTATTCCCCGCTAGAAAATCCCTATTACGTACTTATCTGCGGTAATGTGCAAGGATCAATGTTTACACCTTAATATATATTCATGCATGTTTGTATAAACAATTGTTGAATAGACGTGAACATGTTATCATCGCCAACGAACAGCAACATACTTTACATAATGGTTATAAGCACATGGTATTAAATTGTATCTGATCTGGCTATCCCCCCATTCCTGGGTGCTTCTCTAGATTGCTCAACTAAGATTGCACCCGCTATATTTCTCAGTTGAGATACCGATGATATCGATCAGCCCTTATACCTACCCACCCTGAGAGTTTGCAATACTAATTTGAGACAAAGTGAATACAAGTCAATCTTTAACTTGATTGTCATTCAGTGTACTTGATTATACATCATAACGAATTATCAACTTAATTAACACGTCATCTCAAATTAACAACTTCAACCAGGCAATTAACGAAACCAAACTTCGATGTTACTGAAGTAGCCTCCCTTCGCAGTTTGACTAGTGACAATACACAATGGTCGTCCGGTGACGCGATCGGGCTTTGGATAAATACCTCGGCTTCGGACAACCTGAGTTTGAATAATCAAAGTTCGGCTGTACTTTCATATTCAAGCATTTTGCTTGCTAAATTTGTACCAAGAAATCGGACATGGCATGTCAAGCTATTTAATTACTGTGAAAGCATTTTATTTCGTGGGGCAGAAATTTCGTTGTTTGAAGAGGACGGACATATTCGTGGGTACTTGATTTTGTGGATTGCCCTACCCACGAAAATAAAAAAAATACCTTCGATTTTTGACAGATACGAAACTGAGGCCTAACACTGAAACAGGGTCAATTGCTAAACTACGGATTAGCGAGTGACTCTGCCTATTGTCTTACGTCACGCCTGGTGATATTGATCCACGGCAGCCGGTCAATGTTTTCACAGCCGGGTCTCATCAGACGACTTTTATGACACCTGTCAATTAGCGTGTCATTTAAGGGATTATATTCATAAAGATGTTAGGGGCGCGGGTTCTTTTAAGGGTCTAATTTAACGAAGCCATTGACTGTCAATTAACGCCAATTAGCGTACTATGCAAACTGACACAAAACAGACCCTTGAGTAAACAACCTACACCTATAAAGTTTATAGTGCTCGTGTATATATTACAGTATAAAATTACTTAGCATAGATCGTTTTATGACTAAATGGCTTATGTTCGTAAACATGTTTTATCGTTCTATGTCAATACAATGTAAATAAAATGTGGTAAAATCGTCTGTTTGTTTGAGCTTTATGTCCTGTTTAGTAAAAATATGTTGACATGATTTACAAGTAAATCTAGCATTCGAAAGTCTAACCGAGGGGATTTTATATCGTTGGTACTTAAATTCGTGGATTGACTTGCCCACGAATTCCACGAAATTAAATGCCCCACGAAATAAAATGATTTCACAGTATTATGTTTTAAATCGAGACGTCTGAACTGAACAATCAATCTACGGCACACAATTTTAGACGCCTTTTAACTTTTTGTGAACAAAGAAGGAATAAAAAGTGAATACGTGAAGATTAATTTATCCATATACGTCATATGGAAAATACCCAAGTCAGTATAATAAGGAAGTAATCAGGTATCGCATAAAGTGTGCTTTTGTTTAACGATACGGATTTAATCAAAGAACACGTGGGCCACGCTGAAACATCCTACCTGTATATGTCGGTTAAATGTTATCTGTAATCTGTAATTCAGCAGTTAGTTCCTGCTTTACATGAGTATGGCGTTCAAATGGGCAGTCGGGATTTTTTTTCTGTACTTAGGTAAACAAATTTTCTTTACTTTTCATGTTGTTTTTAACTAATTGTTTATTATCCAACGTGTTATAGGTATTGATTATGATTACAGATAACATACTGTTGTGAATGCATTTGTTTAACCTATCATAAAGGTTAACTTAGCGGTCTGGACGGAAAAATCAGATTAAAGGAAAGGTGAATACTATAATACTTCTGGTTGAAATGTTCATGCAAACCAAAATACTCTTATTAAGGGTGTAAATTATATTTCAAAAACGAATAAGGATATTTGTCTTCTTTGTCCATTATTTTCAATGACTTTATTTTAGTTTTCATTCTTCATATATATAAATGTTCTAGCAAGTAAAATTTTGTTTGAACACAGTAATTTATAATGTGAAGTCATAAGCGCAAACGTTTTGCGAGATGTTTTGTCAAAATCGCATCGAACCAGATAGAACAATCTGTATTTGTTAATTGTACTAATAACCTTTTCATTACAGATTCATTTTTGTGAAAACACTTTTTAAAGCAAAGAATCCATGGGAAAATAAACAAATAAACATACAACTGTTGTGAACTATAGAACTATATAAGTCAACACGAAACGAGCATTGATAAAATTGCATTTCTTTTTGCACGGAGCGCAAATTATAAGCACACATTTAAAAGTATTTGAAACACTGGCGAAACGTAACCTCAATATTTTGTCTACAACAATCAAGAAGGAAAGCAATAACATTTTTGCTTTGATAATCTCGTTATTATTCGCATCAAATTTCTTTGCCTGAAATCAAGCAAATTCGTTATTATGATACATTTTTGCACCAAACTTTTATGACGGTCTTAATATCACGTGTCTAGTCCACTACGTAATGCGTGAATATTTTTATCACCGATCAATGACGTCAATTAAGACAAGTGTTCTTATTTTGCTGTAAGCATTTACTGGTGTAAAGATGTTGCTTAAAGACTGACAAATTTCAACATGATGTGGTACAGAATCTAAAAAGCAATGTGTGCAGTATAACAATTCTTTTTGTATTGCATCGCTGGATGTATAATAATATAATAAAGGAAGATAACAACACTTTCACAAATACCGTGATCACATACAGATCTCAATAACTAGTATAAAGGTTAGAAGAATCAAAAGCGTTATAGAGGTTTTAAGATAATAAAGCCTAAAACTTCCCTCCCGTCTTTAGAACATTTAAAACGATGCAAAGTGTATATTTCATTTATATACAATTCTTTGGTCGTCTAGATAGCAGTAATCTAATATTCAAACAATATCGATATTTTACATCTATAAACAAAGAAGCATTCTGCCATGATAAAATAAATGATAAATTACGGAATTAAGCGGAACAATTTTACTGCAATAGAATAGCTGTTCGTTTTACTGTCCCTACCCATTTTCGTATTGCATACCATGCTGACATTTTGTAATAAGTTGTTCTTTTCGTTCACATTCGACTAAAGCTTTACCATATCTTGGAAAGAAACAGTTTTGTTTTACTTTAAATATACGTATTAAATTATGATAAAATAAATTAATTAAATATTTTATTTCGTCGGTTGTTGTTATTAAAAAAAACAGGAAGTACGCGGGGTGAATTAGAACAGCCAAGGAAACAACCAAACAACATTGCGTAAATTGTAATTCGCATTATAGTTCGCATTTGTGCCCCTTATAAGTAACAAATGCATGTCGAACGTTTTAGAATGGAAATAGATTTTAAGTTTGCGTGATCAAACGGTCAATATATCACGGTTCTTCGTTCAAATGCGTAACGGCCTTCGTGATTAAATTAATACGCATATGAACTCAAAACCGAAATATATTGGGCGTTAGATCACGCAAACGCAAAATCTTTTTTAATTAAATTATACAATACTCTTCATGTGTTTATATGCGTCATGCTAAACTGTGCCACAAATGCATTCAGGCTTACATGGTATACAGTTTTAAATTCACGAACTTACAATGGTTTTAAATACGACGCCTGTCATGTGGTTAAGACTATATGAATAGGGTAGTCACAGTCACAAATCTGGTCTCTTTACCCATTTATTCGGGCCCTATATATATATACAACTAAAGCAGCCTTCACACCCTTTAGGTAAGATTCTCAGTTGGTAGGTAGATTGTGGTTGCCTTAAATACTAAAAATATCTATTACAGGTGAATCCCAGATTATTGTTTATTTTTGGTTTTACGGGACACCGACACTTGATAGGTAATACGGCGCCGACCCGATTATTGCTTTACAATACTACATTTTGTTTTGTTGGTTGAATAATTTTATACATTTTCACATTTTAATTTTGGCATATGACATCATTGCATTTTTTATCGTATAACGTAATAAAACTAATAACGTTGTTCGTATTACACGTGTTTCGAACTGTTTTGTTGCGAAGACTTTTGTCTTCTGTAAATATTGTAAATAATATTGATTGTTCATTATAATAAAATTATTTTGATTATATTTAAATAACTTTAATTAGAACTAACTACCAATGCAGGTGATGCTGTTAGTTGTCTTACTTTATTGACATATTTTATTTACATTTCTTGTTTTTGAGAACAAATCTTCAGGAAGTGCGCGATTGGAGCGCTCTATAAATTAGGTTTAAGCACCAGAGTCGGTCTCGCCGACTCTCTATTTCCATGTGGTAACTGTTCTTTTTTCGTTTTGTTTGCTATGACTAGTCTCTGAGTTTTTTGTCACTGTTTCATATACTCTGTATGCCTTTGTTTTGTTATAGTATGAGCTTTGATATGTGTGGTTTTCCTACAGGACCTTTTTTACTTTCCTATTTTGATAAGTATCATCTGTATTCACCACACCTTAACAGTAGACAAAATTAAGACGAAAGTGAATAAAAGATTTTTAAAACAGTATATTTTGCAAAACTGAATTGACACGGTAACATATGCATATGGGTAAATACACACACACACATACACCACAATACTATGTATAATCATAAATGTTTTTTGAGAAAACGGTCCCATGATAAAACTTAATAAAATACATTAATGCTGAATGTCTGTTAATCAAATCGTTTTGTTGCAATTCTGTTTTGCAGTTTGTGGATCTGTAATGACACAGAATCAAATAACACTGTGCAAAAGAGTGGCTAAAAATTGTTCAAGACGTTTGTCGTGTAATACTGCTACGACAAGCCTAATTCTTGTAACAAAAGCGGAAACGTCTGGCCAGAGCTGCAGCTCGGGAACCTGTGACCACTGCTGTAGTGGGATTACGGTTGACAAAAATGACAACTTCACAAAGGAGCTGCAACTGCATTGTAACAACAAAAGTACTTGCGATCCGACAGATATTTTCAAGATATATGGATTCGCACAAGTATTTTATACTTGCAAGGGTAAGTTATTATGTATAATATTATATTATGTAAATGCAAACAATTGCAACAGACAATATATAATTTAAAGGACATGGATGTTTTATTTACCAAGGACACTGTCTAGCAGTTGTTTACCGATACTAAATAAACAGAAAAATTCATCATATACAAATAATTCATAATATATAATTCTGCCCAAGCGGTTAGAGTCGCCTTCAGCCTTTCCAATCGTGGGATCGAGTTCCGATCAGGGCGGAAACCTGAGAAAAATTTTCCAGCTGATGTGATCTCCACCAACTTATCGAATGTCGCCAATGTGGCCACATTTGTATTGATGCGATGTAGCAATATCTTACAGACTTTAATGACTTCATACATTGAAAATCAAAAGAAAAGGTGGTTTCTTTTTGTACTAACATTTTCTATGACAAATATAAATATTTTGAATGGTTCCGTTTTGCTCAATGCGTGTTATGACGTTCTCCTATTGATATCGTTTCGGTTTTTAGCCATACTTCATTTGTCTTTATATAAACTTACACGTGCCCAGTGATTGACCAATGCAAACGCTTGTTTTTTATAGTCGTATGTGATATAGACGTAAGTCATATGATTTTATTTTTAAATTTGATATTATGTTTTAAAATTTTGGTAGGCGACCGTATACAAGTCAACACGGCAAGAAACAATGTTTCGTGTTTATTTTGATACGAAATCCGTTTGCGTTGATTCTTTTAACTTACACAGTTAAAATAATTTACCATCGGGCAAGACTCTCCTGTTCTACTTCCAGCGTAATTATGGAAAAAGATTCATTATAAAAAGATAATAATTTTGTTATGCTTTGATTAATTTAATGATTCGAATGTTTTGCTTTGCGGGTGAGTATGAACATCGAAGAGTACTGCTATATTGTAAATGAAATGCACTAATTCTGTACAACTTTACTTATAGAACCGACGTCAACGGCCCAGTCCTTGCCAGTGTCTCCCACAACGGTTGAGGGAATACATTTCTTAACTACAACCCATGCAGGTGTTGATTTATTTATCGTTCATAAAATTATGATATTTAAGTATATATGTATTTAAATTGTTTACCTGTATTCAATATATAATATAGTAATATATAACCACTTTTGAATGCTGATGCGTACAAGAAGTACGTATGTAACCCTGTAAATAAGCCCATTCTTCTTTTGTCTTTTAATAAATGTTCTGGCAGTAAAACTTCTAGGTCGGAAAATTGTCAATTATGAGTCTAACCAAAAGACAAAAAAAAACAAAAAACAAAACAAAAAAAAAAAACAAAAAAAAAAAAACAAAACAAAAAAACCCAAAAAAAACAACAACAAAAAACACAAGAAAATTGGGACATTTTGAATCCGTTAGTGGGTTGGAATGCAAAAAACCTAAGTTCAGATCCAAAAATGCAGCATTATACAGACCTAGAATTTTTTTATTTAAAAATGTGACTTCATTTTTTGATTGATTCAAATGCAGTTTATCAGAGAAGATTTCTTTATAAGCAAAAATGATCGTGTTGAGTTATTAATGAAACGCCTTTATCGTACAGCATCAATTATAGAAACGACGCCAACGTCAAAGTCATTGTCAGCATCGATCGCGCCTCCGGCGGAATCTATAACAACGGTGCAGGGAACACAATTATTAACGACAAACTCGGCAGGTGCTTCTTATTTACACGTAACATGTGTTTCACATCTTTAACGTCTATATATCCATAAAGGGCGAAAATACAATTTAGTACAATTTTATTGCTTACAATAATATAAATTCCAAAAAAGCATTCGTATAAATTCATCAAAGTACAAGTTTAGTAAGTACATTTGAAATTATTTACTCAACGTATTACCCCATTTATCATCTGAGATAAAATATAAAATGTTTGCCCACGTTTAGATGACGCAGATAAGTTTCCTTTGGCTGCTGTGCTGGTGCCGACAATGCTGGCGTTGATTGTGCTCGTAGTCACACTGGTCATTATCGTCATAAGGTGTGTATATGAAATTTCTTCTTCTTTTTTTTTGCGATACATCGCGGCGAGCAATTATTATCATCACAGCGACGTCCAGCTGTTTTGTTGAAGGAAACTTCTAACAAATGTCCACGGCCACACCGGCAAATTTTACCATTTATACAGTCCTGGCACCGTACCAGTTGTCCAAAACATCGTATATGGTATGGTAACGTAACGTATCGTGTAACGTAATAGGCCTATCGTGAAGTAACGTAACGAGCCATATCGTAAATGGTACATCGTATCGTATCGGAACGTAACGCATATAAGTAACAAGACCGTGGTATCGTATCGTAACGGAGCGTATAGTAAGGTAACGTAACACAAGGAGAATTGCACTGTGCCTTCTCATAATTCTTTGATACAAAGATACATATATTGTGACATTTTTCTAATGACATTATCATGCTCATACAAAATTTAAGGAAATTTAAATGTCATAATAAATGCTTTACAAATACGAAAAGAAGTTTATGGTTCTAAACAGAAACTTAACTTTATATTACATTTCCGGTACATGCATACTATCGATCAGCAAATTAATATTGCACACCTTCGAACTTATTACTTGAATGACAATATGCGTAGATTGAATATGAATGGACGTTTAGAAAAAATATTCGTGAAAACTAGGATTCTGGTTATTTGCCCAAGCTTTTATGGAAAATAAAGAGCAGTAAGACAAATTGGAATAAACATACAGCTGGAAAAAAAACTAGCTATAACACAATTTAGCTCTATATCAGGTTATGGAAAAGAGGTTTGTCTCAAATATGGGATTCAAATGATACGGCTCATATACAATGAACATTGTTAATAAATAATTGGACCGTGTGGAATCAACTTTGATATTCCGACAAGTTAGTTAATTGTAAAGCTAGCTTACCTATGTCATCGCTGGGCACAATCGACACTGATATAGTCTCCTCGCCAATTATTTTAAACGCGTAAATTTTATACACATTTATGCGAATTTAAATAAATAAATAAAAGCAATTCAGTGCTCGACGAAAATTCATTAAAAGTACGTTCAAAAGTGTAGCAAACAAATTAATATAACTATTCTTCTGCCCGTGATGGGATCAAACGTTTAAGGTGTGAATGTGTTTGTCAAAACAATGTGCTAGTATCATAAATAACAGTAAACATCTGTCATCATGCCTTCTTAATTTCCGTACATTTTCCCGCCCTGCCAATCACGTGCACGTGTGTTAATTCCAATTAATTGGTGACACTTTTATGACACCACTACTTTTAAAGGAAGTAGGATTTTTAGCCGTTCGTTATGTTGATTGGTTTGATCCTTAACGTGTTGACCGGAGGTGTTAATTGGTCTGTTCTTAAATCGATTTCCTCTTATAACGAAATAATCCTTTGTAAGTCTTTTTAGGATGATAAAGCCATTTACATACTCTCCTAAAATAACTAGCGCACATCGGCATGCACCTTGACGTCAGTATGGATACTGAAAAGAATACCGTTGGGGGTAACAATAGAAAATTATATAATATCTAATCATTGCAAAATCAAGCAAGTCAACAGACATATATAGTCTTTACAATCTCCTGTCAAAAAACCTCAATGCCTTTATAAAACTAGGGTGGATACCAAGGCATGGAGAAAGAGCAATAATTAATAAAATAAATATAATAAATAACGCACAAAGTCAGATATTCGGATATGTTGGTAGGACTCTAAGTTCAATATTTACTGCCACAATAACTTTAGTTTAGAATAGGTTTTTAATTAAAACTAGGATCAAGCTACCCTGGTAAAGAATGCAAGTCCACCAAAAGGAACTGTCCTTACTGTGACATAGAGAAATACTTTAATCCCGTGCTGTTTTGGTTAAGGCAACACACAATAGCAAGAGATTAGCTACAAAGACCGATATTATTCACACGTGTCTTTGATTTTTGTACCAGCGGAAAAAGGCAGATTTAATAGAAATGCAACATTCATTACCTAGAAGATATTAAATATATTAAAAACATTTAATTCTCTACTAAAAATATATTATAAACGATATACTAAACTAACTGAATTACCAACCCAAGCTTAACTACTCACACACTTTTCCCGTACTTTTTTCACTTTAAAACATCCTCGTAACTAGTGTGTAACTTAATGAGTTATTTGTTCATAATCATCCGATTTCATGTTCACTTTTAGTTCAAAAAGTGCCCGCTCTAATCAGGAGTAGAAAACATTTCAATGGTGAAAATTTTAAGAAACAGTTTCTTAGTGGTGTAATGCCTTTAAACAAAAGAGCAGTCATAATCTTCCGCCAAATTGGGGTCCAGCCAATCAGAGAATGGGTTTATTAGGAATGTTTAGATTTAAAGAGATTTCACCCCATAACGTGTCTTGTGGGTTTTAAAACTTTAGTTATTGTTTGATTTGGATATGATATCGGTTAGACATTGTATTAATTCAGTTTATGTAGGTGTTATCCTATATTATTAATTAAATATTAAATGAAATGCATTTATTCTAAAAAAGATTAAGAGCGCGTATTATTAGTTCTGCTTTGTCGGTGGCGGGGAGGGGGGGGGGGGGGGCGATTTACTATCTTCACCTAGGTAGCTGGATCCGAATCTGAGTCTAGTAACATTTAATCAAAGGCTATATTATGATGGTGAGTTCCAATCTCCAAATTCATATTAGAGATTTTGCTTAACATTTGTAATTTAGTATTTTAATCTATATAATTCTTTGATTAGTTCTTGTCTATTCTTTCCGTAAATTGTCTGAAATGCTTGCAAATAACTAAGAGAGCCGGGGTAAATATTTATTGTTGATCGGCAATTTTGCTCTATTTGAACACACTTAATGGGTTATAATTAACAGTTCGCATCTAAATATAGAATGTCTAGTGTTTAGTTTTATTTTGGCCTTGTTCATTTATTCTGTTGATTTTCAATCATAATAACTCATGCTCCTATAGCATTTTTGTTTGTATCCTTGCTACCGTTGGTGTAGATGTGGATGTGGGTAGCGATATCTCAGTAATCAGTATTTGAGTTGAGTTTAACTGAGGGAATAATCTTATCAATTACGTCGATTACGTCTTTTAAATTTGTTTTAATGGTAATGGATTTGATCCCTACATGGAAAGGATTAAGTGGAGGTGTTAATTTGTCGGTTGTTAGTCCAATTTTGTCTCATAATAATATAATTATTATTTAATAGCTCTGTTTCTATCTTTTAAGTTTGTTAAGTTTTTTTCCCGATTGACCCATATTCTACTATTCCTTATCGAATTTTTATTTAAATAGTGCTTGAAAAAGGGTTGAGTATGAGACAATGTTATGTTTCTGATGTTAATTATTTTCTAGCAGCTAGTCCATTTATGTAGGTTATTCGGTACATGTACCTAAAAATCACGCGAGCGATTATAAGCCCCCACACAGATTGCCACTTTTATGACACAACGTTTCTATTCAAATTGGACGGGCAGTGGTCATTTAGCTGTAGTGCACAACACCTGCATCCGGTCTGAAGACATGTCATACATGTATAAAGATCCCAGCACACATAATCTGGCTGTGAATTTTACTTCAGTAAAACACAGATACGGATGCGGGAAATATGGGTAGAAATTCAAATATACGTGTATAGAAGAGTGGTGTAAGAATGTTAGGAAATTACAGATTTAAATTTATTTGTCTTAACATGGTACATTTTTACACACTTATTCAATGTTTAAGCAGGCTATCATATTGGCGTCACTTACTTATCATTTGCCTACACATTTTACCAATTAGACGGAAATAGTTGTAATGTCTCATTTAAAAGGTGTGAAAACATTACCGCCTATATGCGCTGGAAATGGGCCGATTGGGGCAGAACGATTTGGACTTAACCGCGTTGGTACAGTATAAATAGGCTGATTGAACCTTTATTTTAACAGCATGCCGCATTTGCCATGGTATTTCGTGTAACGTGACGTAAACGGAAACAGTACAGTATGTTGTATCGAAGCGTACACCGTATCGCATCGTAACGTGTAGATTTTCTATCGTAATGCATATCGTGTATGGTATCGAACCGTAACGTGTATGGTATCGTGTAAAAACCGCACATGGTATCGTACATCGAACGTAATCGCACCGTACGTACATCGTATCGTGTGACAACTGTTACGGTTCCAGAACTGTATATAGTGGAAAATTAATACTAATGAATATAATTCTTTTAATAATCTATCAATTGAAAGCTTACGCCTTAAATTAACACAGGTTACATATGTGTCTACAAGGTCTAATCACTTGTAATTTAAGACGTTACAAGCAGACAAAGCACACAAAAACAGTAGCAAAAACATTTAGTATTTATATATGTGAACCATTAACGTTATTATTTGAAGTTATATTTTCAGACGACATGCAAAAAACGATAGCGATGAGAGAAATAACCACGACTTTATTGTCTCGTTTGATCGGGCAGGAGGAAACATACAAGTTGTCAACAACATCTATGGTGACAACACTGCGTCTCAATCAGGAAACAGACCCAGTGCCATACAACGTGCAACAGAAGGCAATGCTGACGACGAGGTGTACAATACAACCAGCGGCAGTCCTATACATCACGAGCTTGACGTGTATGATCACCTGTCCCATTTTGGCGCCAATTATGCATCAGCATTTGTCGAAGTGGAAAATGAACAAAACTATGACAGAACTCAAGACGGACATTTCGAGATTGACCCCACGTATGGCATAAATAGCTGTCGACATGAGAATGCTGATAACTTGTCAGTCAATGCAGATGAGTTTTGTGCTGAAAATAGAAGTGCAGAATACACTGCAGTCAATGAAGTCCCAAAGGACAATGCCCTGTGAACAACCAGTTTATATTTAAAAAAGAATACAGACGGAAAACACAATCATACCTGAGTGTGATTGTTAAATCATAAATGATGAATTTATTCAATACATGTCTATAAATTAATGCAAGTGTTTAAGGTATACAGTCCAGCTTCAAGAAATATCTCAAATACAAATATCTGCATGTTTATCTAATGAAAACACACGAGATAAATAGTCTTCTAGATGAAGTAGTTAACTGCAAGGGTAAGAAACTACCTGTAAACTTCCCGCACATTTTTTGTTTAAGAAATGAAAGAAAAAACAGAAAAATAAAAGAATAAAAGATGAGATTGTAATCTTTAGGTGCGGAATAACTCTGACTGTTTGATTTGAATTCTTCATTGATTGAGAAACTCTTACTTTTCGGACCAAATGATTTATATTTTTCACTAAATTCGTACCTTTTACCGATATATTCCACAAAAATCAAAAGTGCGATGTGGTGATATTATGGTACATGTTATGTGTTACTTTTAGTCTTTTATGTATTCTGTTCTAATATTATGTTATCGCCCTGGTTTACAATTTTTATTTTCCTTCAAAACTGATACCATAATCATTTTTGTCAATTTTGAAAGGGAAGTATCATAAATTAAGTTCCTAGTCGCGTGAAGATTTAAAGGACAATACCGATTTATTGAGTTTAAATATTGTAAAAAGACAAAAACAATTTGCAAGCATGTACACATTCTATAAAGGATAAATGGCGATTTAGCTACGACGAATCTGCTTTGCCAGGTTGATTTTTATCTTCTGCATGTTTCTTTTTTCTATTCTCTGTTAGGCTTTGAAATCAATCACAAATGAAAAGTTCTAGAAAAATAAATCCATGTATTAATCCAAACTGTATTTTGTTATTCCGTTCAGTACCTCATCCCTGTAAATTAGTCGGTGGAAGCATATACCAACCTATATCAACATTAACCATACTTTTGCTTTTAGTGGCTAGCAAATTAAAGGCTCTTTAATTTGTAGACACATAAACTTTCTGTAAACCAAAAACCAATTTAGACCGTTATTGTAATTATTGTGTGTATTATCTACGATTCATTCTTTTTAACACGTCTGGTCAAGGAGAAAGTATGTTACACGTCTGGTCTAGTTTCTGGTGGACTAAGTAACTTATATCATATCTAAAAAGGTGTGGTTTAATCTCTGTGTTGAGACTGACTATCACAGCTTTCCGGATAAATGCAAACTGATAAGTTTAGTATGTTTACCTTCCTCTAATTTGCTATACAGCTATTGCACAGTGATCTATCGTAAAGGTTCTGGAAGGTTTTTGACATACCGACAGTATGTATTCTTGCCGTTCTATTTTCTATATTAGGAGAAAAATCAATGCACATTGTTATTTCTTTTGTGCTAGAAAACATGTTTCTCGTCGAGATGTATTGACCGTTGTACATGTCAATTTTTGATTCATGAAATTTTGCTTTAAGATATCGGTTTAAGTATATTGTACTTGAATGTAAGTAGTTATTGTTTTCATAATTCATCTTAGTGTCATTCATGATTCATATTTAAATGGTACACGTCATCTAATATTGGCCTATTTTTTAAATGTTAACTAATCTTTGTGTATTTTTTACTTTCAACGGTCAAAGGCCGGCTTCTTTGTACAGTGCCATATAATCAAATGTATCGGAATATCCTGTCATTCTTGTATAAAATATTGGTAAAAAAGGCAAATAACCTGCTTGAATATTAATAGTCACCCTTGTGAAAATGTGTTTTTTCTGTTCAAGTATGATATTTCCAGTATATTTCTGTATGATGAATCAAATCGCCCTTTTCTATGCCTTGGCTGTGAATTGGCTTTTGGCGAAATGGACATTACCATATGCTTACTAAAACTTTCCACCGTTTAACACACAAAGACGCCACTAAATTAAAAACATGTTGAAATATTTGATGTTAAATATCCACGTTATTTATCGACTTTTGCATCTTTCCTCCTTTTGAAACTGGCGACAGCATGGTATCCACATACATGCACCAGCAAATGAAGCAATGCGATAAAATATTACATTCGAAAAGGTATTTAAATAAATGAAAATAATTATGATAGCTATAATTTTCTAAGTAATGATTGTATGCAAACTAGGGTTAGTAGAATGGATCACGGTTTCTAGTTGAGCTTTTTCACAAGTATTTCTAGTGGATGTTCTGGGTTGTTTTTTTCAATTTGTTTGAAGATTACGTATTACTTAGTCGACAATAGGAGAAAGTATGTGACACATTGGCAGCTGAAACCTTTTTCAGTTAATCAGTCAGTCAGTTTACAACGAAGTTTTTAAAGATTATACAATTAATTTACAAAGAAAAAGTCCAATTATAACTCTTCGCAACTATAACTATATAGAGGTTTGCTTCGTTCATTCTCCTACTCTCATGTCAAGACCATTAATACAGGTCGAGTGTCCAACAACAGGCTTTGTCACAAATCACAAAATGACATTTATGTATTTGAGGCCCTGGATAGGGCCTAGGGCGTGTGGCGACCCAATCAGAAGTTTTTCGTTCATAACAAACTTGCCTGAGCTTAGAGTTGGCTTGCACAATTGCTGTAATCTACCCGTTAATTCTTTTATTACGATCAACTTTACAAATATGCAGTCTATTCTAAGGCTACACTTATACTTCCTACCAGTGAAAGTCATGAACCAAAACTTTCTTCATACCACACTAATCGTCGATCGGCTTTTAAAGATGGTATGTGAAAGTTTGCCTATATCAACTTCATGTAACAATACCATACCACTGCTTTAGAGAATTATGGCATAATTTCTGCATCATCTCATACTTTAGCATGGTTTTGAACACTGCCTACATTTTTAGACTATAAATCGCGGTCAAACACTCTAAAGTTCAATAATTCCAAATTAACAAATAAGCACGAAAGTGATCTGTGCTTCAAATAGATACCGACGCCAGAGCGGATTACCCGGATGATGATATAACCTTATCTTAAAAGCAGGCTGTTACGTGGTTTTCCTTGTTAAAATACCTATCACTGCAGCGTTTCAGACTGGAAATACCTGTTTGCAATGAGGAATATGGATTTATGTTTCACTGTTCACACTGATCTAGGGCATCAATGAGCTGCATTTTGCAAGATTTTTTCAGGTAACAATGAGATATATTGGTTGTATATGTCGGATACCACCTGTAACGAAACTATTTTACCGAATGTTTGTCTAATTTACTGTATTTACCTGTGTTTAGAATTGAAGTGGTGTTATCAACTAATATTTATGTTTAAATACTGTGTTCCAGTAATCGTTGTTTTGCAGATCGTTATATAAAGTCTGCTTCAGCCAATAAGGGTCCATCCAGCTCTTTGGTTTCACATGTTTATCTGTGTAGAAAATACGGTTATTTAGTCTAGCGCCATTTTCAATTACTTTTCAAACTCTACTGTCATTTTACAGACATTTTAGAAATCGTTGTTACTGTTTAGATATCTATGTTAAATACCTATAATTCTTATTGACATCTTTTTTTCAGAGGCTGTCTGTCCTATTTACACGTACGGAAATCGCTGCACTCCGTGTGGAGCCTGTAAGAACGGTCCATGTGACCCAGTCACCGGGGAGTGTTCTTTTGGCTGCTTTGACGGCTATGTCGGCAAGACATGTGAGAAAAACATCGATGTCCTGTCCACCGTCACCACTGTACTTGTCACAGCCAACACCCCGTGCAACGTAACCGCCGGAATCTTTGAAGCCGGAGCAATTTCTAACGCCACCGCCGGAATTGTCGGAGCCGTAGTGGGTGTTGTCACCACAATACTTGTTGCTGCAGTACTTCTTGCTGTATACGTGACAATTAAACGAAGGTGATTCTTTTCACACATTGCCAACAATGCATTTTTGTTCATTCATGCAATACATAAAGAGGAAATGAAGAAATCAATGCAAGAATTGAAACGGTTTCCCGTTTAAGTACAACACTTAATGTGACAGTTTCTAATATTTTCTTATTATATCGAAAAATATTTTGTCAAGCTATTTAACCTCACGTTTGATATTCTTAGGGATGCTTAAGCAAGGCAAGCTCATATCAATATGAAAGTGGCTAGCAACTACCAATTGCATCAGTCTCTTCGCATACTTTTCTTCATAATCCTTCAAACACCGTATGCTAAAGTCTGTCTTTATCCCTATATATTTATTGCAGATATTGGTAAAGTATTTTCTGGTCTTGGTTTGTGCAAGCTTCAAGACCAATAAAATGTGTTGATTTTTAAAAAGTAAGCGTCAAAGTTGCAAAACTTCAGGAACGCCACTTATCTTTTACTAGCACAATATTCTGATTTATAACGAGGCACACAATACATACCTAAACCTTACACCTATACAGACTTCTGCATATTTTATTTATAATAGGCAAATGCTTAAATACTGATTGCAATACGCGTTGAATCACGTAGCTGTACTGTCGTGTAATCTTGCATGTGAAAGCAATTTACGTATCAGTCTTCTGTCTTAAAGGGGTCATATTTACGAAGAACCACTGGCAATGGTGTCAATCGGCGAGTCTGCTTATGATACCCTAAATGATCATTCTCAACAAAAAGGTAAAGATCTGAAAACATAACTTGTTTAATACGTCTAAACTTACAATTCATTTGACATCATTTGACCATAATTATCGTATCTACATATCTTTTTATTAGTATCAATGATTTATTACCATAGAGTAATCTTTTTATCTTTGCTCAGCAAATTTCATTTGTTGTCTGGTTTCATTTTTGCCATAGTGTATTTTATAATAGAATATGTGTTAAATTGAAAATGTAAACATGATTGCTGTTTCAGCCTAAATTGCTAAACGATGAATAGTGTCTGAATAGAGAAATATGAATAGACCCTATAAAAACAAAATTACAAAATTATTAAACATTGAACTACCACTAGACAAAGGCACACATACAAGTTGATGTTAAAAGACATTATACATAAAGGGGAAAAGCAACAGCTTTCCCTTTGGAATAGTCACTCTGCCAAAGACCGACCTAGTTGCTTAAAATTGGCTCACGGAGCGCGGTAATATCGCTCGTTATGACATTTTGTTTGCCAGAGGGTTAATACACAAGGCTGAAAGGTGAGACAAAATTACATACAATAAATGTCAGCACCTGCATCGGGGAAAAATAAATGAGCAAATAATAATCAAACATAAGCGATAAAACTGATAACTGATTGGTCAAGCATGGAGTTAAATTGGGATAAAGAGAAACGTATTTATTTTACCTTTTTCAGATTATTATATTTTATTTTCAGAGAATATTACTGGACCAGCTTTCGAGAATCGTGTATAGCAGCAAGGACGAGAACATGCCCAGTCACCAGAACATGCCCGATCAATTCATGCTTATGTATTTTGCTAATAAATCAACAATCATTGTTTCTATGTTTGGTGATAAGCTCAATAAATTGTACATATTAATATCTAAACAAACGATGCAACTCTATGTTTTAATATTTGTTTTAATTAATTACACTGTTAAACATCAAAACGTCGATGGAGATTGCTGCTTAAATTTACGATTACAACAACGACATCACCACCACCACCACCACCACCACTACCACCATCAACAGTTTTCAAATTTTGAAAAATATCTGCTAACCATAATTATCAACTGTGCATGTTTGCAAATGAGACAGACTAATTATGAATTAAACCTGTTGATTTGTTATTGTCATTAAATGTTGTTTTTAATGTTCGGCATAGTAGTATTATCTTAAAATGCTATTGTGTGTACTCATTTATTGTCAGCATTTTATGTAATGATGGAACTTAAAAAAGGACATGAATCCTCTATTTATCTAAAAACTTTATTTCATAAACTGTGTTTAAGACTAAATATCAGCTTTAACTTAGTAACTTGAGATTGGTTTAAAGTAATATTAATTGTTAAATATAGACATTATTGTAACTTCAATTTTTTTTGTTATACACCATTGAGAGATGCTGTTGATTTTCATTTCTTATTCTTCAATAATGACTAAAATGATATGTAACTTAATAACTATAATACATCGTTATTATCTGTACTCATAGTTCATTATGAAAAAATCCGTGGGCAGTAAATCATCATAAAGTAATTATATATGTACACATGAGAAGAAATAGACATAAACAAGGCAATAACGATGAATATATCATTTTTATTATTACAGAAGAATGCTATAGATCAAGACTGAAAACTTGCCAGAGACCATATACAATTCACCTTTCCGCGAGTCTAAAAATAGAGTTTAAGCTCCGCCCCCTTGCCCACAAACAACCTAGTTTAAAGTGACAGATCTTACAGATTATCTTACAGATCCGCGAAAATATTTTAATTTGATATCTCCCAAATGCAAAGAGCTTGTGATGGAGATGTTTAGATGAAGATTAAGACAGTTTCACCCAATGATGCATTCATGACACAAAACTATGAAAGAAAGTTCTTGCTGGCCACAGCGAGATTTTACATTTCGGTGCAGAAATGGACAAGCCTCACCCAATCAACTAAATTAAGACGCAAACAGAGAAAGGATTACAGAAACGTACGATTCCTTGCAAACTACAAACAACAAACAACCCTGTTGCTATTAAATTGAATCAAAGGCTCAAACAGATTTAAACTGATCGCTTGTCAAAATCATTGTTTGTGGGACAATGTGTAAGTGAGAATCAGCATAACGCAGGTAAAGTGTAAATCAACGCGATGTGATTGGCTAATTCCATGCTAATACACAATGTGTAATATCTATTTTTAGATCTCGCGGAAAGGTGAATTGAAAGAGTTCGCAAGGTTGGCATTGATAGCTAGAATCACATGTGAAGTTATATATAATAGTACTTTATTTCCGCGAATTAAAAGTAAAACAACTCTTAGCAATTTCATGATTGCGAATAAAGAAATATGAATACACTTGTAATTGTGTCATTTGTGTTTATGCTGAATGCTATCAACGGTTCAGAGTTTAAAGAAAAACGAGCACATGAATTTAATTAATATTTGCCCAGTACTGTATCTTCAAGTTGAAATAAATTCGAATAAAATTGAAACCGGGACAGAGGAAAGTTGTTTTATATGTATGTGTGTAGTGTGTTGGTTTATACGCTGAAACATATTATTAATAATAAATTCTTACGATTTGCATTAGATTAGGCGTTTATTCTCGCATTCTTGAGCTTTGCAATGTTAGGGGTGCAGAGCAGTGGTCGAAAGAAAATCTCCCCGTACATGTCATCAATGTTGCCGTCAATCATTCGAATGATCAGCATTGTAATGTAAGTTTACTTGTTGAAATGTATTGCACTATGGTGCTTAAATTCATTCTAAAATTCATTAATCGATTCAATCCTTCTGTTTTGTCATTGTTTCCTTTTGACGTGTTTTTTCGAGAAGTTCTTATTTAGGGTTTATTTTAATAACTTTTATAACAGTTAAACTATCCACTCACATGCACATCGGACAGTTAATTGTTTTGAATGACGTTGGTAAATATGTTTATTTTATAACTTTATAACTGCAATATAGGTTTGTGGGCCGTTCTGCTTCAAATATGTATGTTGTTTTTGCATTGTTTTCTCGTGCAAAAGCAGCACAAAGTTCGAGAAAAGAGGTCAACCTAGATATCCACCCCGGTCGACCATTTTGCCGACTGACCGTTCTGAGCTCGTAACTGTTGAGCATACTCTAGTCTATTGAGATGCACTTTTACAGTGTTTTTCCACTTTTACTTGAACATATCAGACATTGAATACTTTTGTCCAGGTGTCAAATAGTTTCTCATAGTGTTGCATTTGATATTACAGAATTTCCAAGGAAATCACAACATTATTTTTCTCATTTTCGAGCTACAGACCAATACATTATCATATATGGTGCATCTTGCAAATCTGTTTGGTAATCATTAAAATTATTCCAATAATAAGAACGCCATCATAAATACGAGATTGTACACTTTTTTCGAGTTATCTCGGCAGTTAATTATATCTATGCTCAGGTATTTAATTATGCAGCTGACTTATAATTTTCACAAAACTCATGAAACTTTGTGAGGATCTTGATAATCTTTCGGATAATAAAAAATTCAAGATGCAAAAATGTAAATTGATAGTTGTTACAGCAATCTAAATCATGAAAGAGACAGAGTTAATCTTTAAGACACCTTTTCTTTCTTTCATAACAACATACACGTATTAATAGTAAGTTATTATACTGACAATATTTATATATATTCCTTGAGTTTCTTTTTTCTAGACAAATTCACTGACTCCATCCAATTCCCTTTACCCTCAAACGAAACATTAATCTATAGATCTGGCCAAGAATGCATATTTCCATATCTGAATTAAAACTCAGACTTTAGGTTGCAAGATCGTATTACATGGTTACAGAGGAGCCTTGAAGTGACCACAAATAGTAGAGTAAACACTGACACAGACATACTGAATTATACGACCTGTAATGACTCGGAAGTAGAAATTCTATTGCAGACGCTTCTTCCTGTGTATTCTAGATCTGGAAGTCTTATTTATAAGAACCCACAGTGTCCACAGTGCCACAGCATAAAATAACTTTTCCACTGACACATTATCATGTAATTAATAACAAAATACAGCATTTTGAATGTTTAATAGAAAAATGCAGCAATTGCCCGCCCAAATTTTCTACATTGGTTGTCCCTAAAAATATTGATTTGACAATTGAAGAACTAAGATAAGCGTGCTTTTTTGAAAACTTGCCTTGCTACAGTAATAGTAATTATAACGCAAACACATTTTCTGTTATGTATGCCACCTAAATGTATGGTACTTCGACGTATTAAACATAAAAACATGTAGGCAGGAAACAGATTCAAGCTTTCAAAAGTCACTTATCACGCAAACCTTTGCACGCATTCTTGACGCTAGGAACATATCGTCAAAGGGTCAAGAAAGTTGACGAATTACAGGATTAAACATCTATGTGAAATCGACCTACCTCTTAAATGTTGCTTTCTCTCTTTATTTCTTACCATCATCATCATCATCATCATCATCATCATCATCATCATCATCATCTTTTACTCCTTCTTCTTCTTCTTCTTCTTCTTCTTCTTCTTCTTGTTATTATTATTACTCTTATTATTATTATAGTAATAATAATAATAATATTAATAATGATAATAATAATAATAATAATAATAATTATTATTATTATTATTAGTAGTAGTAGTAGTAGTAGTAGTAGCTGTAGTAGAAGTAAAAGAAGCAGTAGTAGCAGCAGTAGTAGTAGTGGTGTTAGTAGTAGTAGTATAAGACGTAATAATAAGTAGTAGCAACAGTAGTAGATTTAGGAGGAGAAGAGCATAGTCATAGTAGTAGTAGATGTAGTTGAGGTGATGGTGCTAGTAGTGGTAGTAGTGTAAGTAGTAGTAGAAATTTAATGTCATTTAATGGTTGTCATTTAATCATTTAATTAGATAAGTCAGAAATGCATGTACCAATTAATTCGTATGTTTTGAGCATTCCGGTGTGAACATATATTTGTTATTTATAGATAGTAAATATTTGAAGCGAGTATCAGTTCGACAGATTACAATAAGTTTCTAAAGAATGTCACACACTTAACTCTTAAGTCTCAAGCTTATCATTATAGATTTAAAGATGTTTCATATTTCATTTAATATTTATATTATATTTACTTTCTTAAAAAAATAACAATAAGTCATTGACAATGACAAGTAATAACCAAATGTTTTATATCGATAGTAGTGCTCTCCGGTAAAAAGCCCACTGGGTCAGATGAGGTCGATGAGGGTAATAGACGAAGATACCAGATGGGCAGTTCACTCTGGATTAGACCGCGGATTTCGTTGTTGTTGTAAGTCGAAAATGATAAAGAGGTTTCAATAAGTGGCTCATGGCAAAAGACATTTAGAAAGAATGCATTCAGTGGACTAAAGTTAAAATCTTGGACAATAGATAAGATTAACATACCTTTTTGCGAAATACACAAACATGACTAATTTTCATGAATACGGTCAACCATTTTCAAACGGTCAAACTCCTCAAAGCATATTGCGCCGACTTAACGTTAAACAATTTAACGATCCAGCCTAATAAATTTATGGAAAATGTCAAAGAAGCGCTTTTGGTGGAAAACTGGTATTTTATATCAAGTGGAGCAATGGCCGGCGTGAGAACGAAACAAAGCAGGGCTGCATTATGATTCGTCGCGGCCTCCATACCAAAGTTAAAACTACATGCCACTTTCGATCAAAAACATGGAAGTGCAAAACCTCAAGACTGAACTTTGTTGATCACGTTAATCCATACAACCAGCACGTGCTTACAAACCTATGGTTTTGCCTACAGGATGAGATACCGATACACTCCTTTTAATTGTTGAAATATGATAATACAGTTGTAGCTGTATATCACAATTATACAATTATACAAGAAGACACTTTTACGATAGAGAACTTCTGTTTCGGATCTTTTGGAAAAAATATTCGAATCAACGTTTCGGAATTTCAAACGAATATCAATGCAGTCAATTCTGTTATACGCAGTGTACATCCTTTGCTTTTCTGGTGATATATTACCTCAATATTTTATCTCTAAATATAATATACGGCTTCAAATTGGTCGGTCAATATCGCATATATACAAAATTTGTCAGCGTTTAGTCAGTGTCGAAAGGTAAACCTATTTATACAAAGGAAAATGTTCATTTTTTTGTTATACAGTTTATCCAGCTAACCTGCGGAGCGCTGATGATTCTACCCAGACGTTCGTCTGGGGTTTTCCTCCGCCAATGTTTAGGTGGACGTTGCAAATATGATCACAATTGTATCTGTGCGATTTAACAAAAACAAACAATATACAGTTTGTGCGCATATGCGGACATTGCAATCAAACACAACGAAATATTTGTCGGTTACTTTGAGCAGTAGAGTCCGTGTATATACGTATTACATGTAACGCATCTTTCCAATTTATATGCTTTTAACTCTGTGATCACGCTTTATATATGCATAAATAATTTTTGATATTTGGATATGCTGGTATCACTAAGTCGGTCCGTTATTTTGAGAGTCAGTATGTCTCCAAGATATACAGTCAATTTTAAAGGAGGTTTACCATTTAGTTTGCATTTATTGAAGTGTGTATGTCAGTACACCATATATATCAAAGCCAATCGATAAGGTCGTGTAGTTTTGTTCGTTTCTGTTTCGTTACATAAATTGAACTTTATGTTTAAACCCCTCGGGTCACGTCCACCTTATTTATGTTAAGGAAGCTTAAAGCTAGAAAAATGTATATATTTATTTAAATCAAAATAAAAACAATGCATTTTGTCCATTAATGTGTTTGAAAATTGAATACAATGCAAGACATAAAGAAGAGGATACTGGTTTGACATAACAAGGTAGTAAAACTAACATGACACGTCGACGTGTGGTAAATGAGTTTTAATATGGTACGTTTAATATTTTCATTACTATTTACGACTGGTGTTTTAAAAACTTTGTGGCTTGTCTTGAATTTAAATTATTTATCTTGACATTTTTCTTAATTGAGAAATACCATGTTCCTTCTTCTTTTGTTGTTTCACTGATCAAATCTTCAATGTCGTAATCGGAATTCGCGCTGCCATCAAGTTTTGTAAGGAACTCGAAGGTCGCCCTCGGAGACATTTAATATCTAAGGGCATCGTCATACGAAAATACCGTAAGCCTGACAACAGTTGGCGAGTGGTACACATAATAGTTCGACGAATATTTCAGCAAAGCAAGCAGTGGTTGAGTTTGTGTTTATTATCTGGTTTGTATATAGCATATAGTTTACGTTTATTCTAAATGAAATAAAATTATATTTTAAAGAAGCTGATTGTGTTGTACTGTAAAGTGGGAATCATTTTTGTTAAAAACAATATTATTATTTACTACGGATAAAAGAAATTAAGGATATTCGTAAAACTCTAAAATGTTGTTTAAACTTTTAGATTTATCATATCTAATACAAACTTACACATGAATGACCACACGTCCTATATTACCGTAATACTTACGTACTTATTTAAGGTACACTGACGTGAGCTGGCAGATGCGTCGAGAAAAAAGCAAACCAGCATCTCGATTGGACCCTTTTTACTTCACATCCACAATGCTTCGCCACACACTGAAAAAGAGAACTCAGGTTTCGTCGACAATCTAACATCCCCCATTTTTCTCAGAATTTGCTCCTTTCGATTTTTTATATTTTCCAAGGAAACGACAGTTGAAGGATCGGCTGTTCACTTACGAAAGCAATCATTACCAATAGTAAAAATATAGGATTCAATGTTTTAGCAGTGCGTCCATAAGCACTAATGGTGTTTAAATTAGACAAAGAGTACTTCGAAAAGTTGGAAAGTTTTTTAAAGACGTCGACGTAAATTCAATCTAGAGAACATAATTTGACAAACCATCCATATTATTTAAATATATATATTCCTCAATCATATACAGCTTCAACAAAACCACTCAATTCCATGTCTTTTCCAACGCCGATCCCGTCAGTATTGTTTCTCTACATCTATTCCGAAGCATTTTCTTTATTCCAAGAAGACAGGTCATATTAGATACGTACAAACTGAATTGTCAGACCTGTAATGGCACGGAGACAAAACTTTCGCTGCAGAAGATCATTCCTGTATATTCTAGATCAAGAAGTCTTATTGATAAGAACCCTTATTGTGCACAATGCCACGGAATAAAAAAGCACAGAGTACTTTGATGTGCTCGTTTATTGTAAATTGAATTCTGAAGTTTTAACTGGAACGATTTTGACTTTGAATTCGCGTTCTCTGGACATGAAAGATAAAATAAGCATCATTGCTCCTTTTACACAAAAGATTCAGCAAATGTCCGCAAAGAACCCTCTCATTCTGCTTCTTTTTCTTATTTTCTTTTTATTCTTCTTTCATTCCACTTTTTTCTTACTACACTTGTGTTCGTCACCTAGGTTATTATTGTACCCATTTTCATAATAACGTAATAGCGGTTTATCACAACTATACAAAAAGAACTTTCTATTAACAGAATTCGTGCCTGGTTCCTTGTGCATTTGCACTCGAATCTGCGCTTCCGACCTTCAAATGAATGTAGAATCCGCAATTTTAATGTATGATTTCTAGTTTTTATATTTTTTATGTTTATAAGGATTTACTCAATGTTTAATTTCCGAACATTATCAGCAGACAGGTCATGTAAGTACCCGTATAAACATCGGTTTGTGACCTATCGCTTGGAAACTCTTGTTTATTGGGTTTATCGTCCCACCAACAGCATTTCAGTATGGAGACGGTGTCCACTTGATGCAGATATAGTGCTACCATTAATGTTTATTGCATGGCGTGAACGCCTGGCATGATACCACACTCAGTCATATTATCGTGATATCCGGCCAACTAGTCGTGGAACTACTCTTATCCATGATTGAGCGTTAGCAAGGGAGCTATATATTTACCATGTCTACGACCTAGGTATGTCGCGGCCCAGGATCGAACCCGGGGCTTCCCTGGACACCGTATCTGGAGCCGACGCTCTGCCGCTACATGTACCAGGTCCGGTTCTGCGGTCTTGTTCTGCATTTACTCTTAAACTTGCTAATAATGAGAATTTTCTCTTTAAATATCATTATTTTAACTTGTTATTTACATTATCGTTAGTGACATAAAATACCTAATGGTGACCTTTTTTTCAAGACTATCTTTTGCGCAAGAATGTTTACGTTAATCATTGAATATAATTGTAATTTGTTTCTAGAGATAATGTATTACTTGTGCATTAAAATGTTTAAACATGTAAATTTACTGTAGTACACGTGTATATGATTACGATGTTTAATACAATATATTAATTGTAGATATTTATTAGTATTAAGTCGAGTCCAGGTCGGATCGTAGGACTTAAAGTGGGAAGGCCTCCAGCTGATTTCCGGTTTATCACACTAGTGGTTGATAAACCAAATGTTATCACAACGGTTTTATATCTCTTTTGTCCAAGGTGATGGTAAGATAAGATACTGTCTAAATAATACACACGTTTCTTTTATATGCACAGCCGTAATGTCATTCCTAAGTCAAAATTAAGGTTATTACATGTATATTTACATAATAGTGTTACTTGTGATATAAATCTTGATAAGTATGTTTTGAGTATAAAATGTGGTCTTAATTTTATTAAGAAATCATGTATATGCGGCATTTTGTTGACATACGATTCAATAAAATGCGCATTGTATGTCCCTGTGTATAATTTTCAATGGATGCAAAATGCCTTTGTCTTGAAATTATTACCGATATGTATACACATTCGAAGATATAAGGTTCTGTATTACTTGCTGTTTTACGATTCGCCTTTCTTTTAAAATATTTATAACAAAACAGCTGTGTTTATCTATAACGTCTTGTGCATACAGACACATAGATATTTTATTAGAATAATCTGAAAAAAATAGTTTTTAAAATATGTATAAACACAGTTCGAAAATGTTTATATTATCAACACTCCCATTTCTATCCTAAAAAGGAAAAGCAGGTTGAAGAGCATACTATACTGATAGTTTATTGCATTTTGCAAATAATAAAAGAAATTCGTGCAGTGACAAATCTGTTCGTTAGAAAACAACTTGAAATCAAATTTAAAAGTATAAGAAATTTCTGCCACGTGTTTAAACCTACGAAGGTGTGGTTTTAAAACTCGGCGTCTTTACGCTATTTTTGTGATAGTGCTTAATTTTAAAATAGTATGCAATAGACTAAGTCCCGCTTTGTTGATGAGGTCGGGGCCTAAGATAATAAGATATTTTACTACAAAAAAGTTTTACATCATTTAAAACTATTTTACATTATGTCATGGTTACACAACTACATGCTATTAGTTACACTCGTGTTTCACTTGTTGTTTTGTCAATTTATTAATCTATTTTATTAATATCTGATGTTCTTGTCAATAATCGTAAATACAATGTAAATTTGACACATAAGAAACGGGAATCAAAACTATCTGAAAGTGCGTAAATGGTAAAACCTCATACCATCATGTATCTTTTAATAAACAAGGATAGTCCAGAGTTCGTGAGCTGTTATACTAGTACAAAATGAGTCGTCCTAATTAGAACATAGATTTTAAATTTGTGATTTTTGATCTAACACCTAATATATCACGGTTTCGAGTTCAGATGCGTATTAATTTAATTTCGAATGCCATAGGCCTGAGTGATAAAATTTACGCATCTGAGCGATTTAAGAGACACTATGTCAGCTTGGTCAACATTACGAAAATGGGTAGGAAAAGTATGCTCTATGGCAGTAAAATAACCTAGCTTTATGCCGCGATATCTTGTTTATTTTATCACGGCAGAATGTTTCGTTGTCTATAGACGTAAAATATTGATAGTGTTTTAATTCAAAATATTTCCCATGTGAAACATTGCGGTTAGACTCATCCATGATAAGAATGCCATCACTGACAAGATACCACAGCCAGTAACATCAGCAAGAGTACCATTCGACTACTATTTATTAAAACTTTGGTATATGAATGTCGCGGTAGATAATGATGGGCATTTTGAATGAAATTGGTTGGCTGAAAAAAAAATATTATCCATAAAACTAGGCAAATTAAACAATATTTAATGCAACCTTCCAGAAATTTAATATTTTACTGGCTCTGAAAGGAATTTGAATTATGATTTAACGGAAAAGCAAGATTAATGTCACTACTTGATAATAAAAATGATTTTAAGTAAATAAGAAAACCCCTAAAACACCATGGATACTTTATCTTCGGTAAATGTCAAGAAAAACTTTCGAAGCTGATATCTTTAAGGAAAAAACAGCTATTAATATGTTGTATCAAAACGTGGGGAAAATAGGTAGATCTGTTCCATATAAAACCATTTATCAACTCTACCAAGAGCATTAAATGAAAACCAAGTTTCAGGTTTCAGTAGAATATATTGAAGTCTAAATTTTGATTTAATCTGAATATCACATTTTTGTTGGGAAACTGGATATAAATTTTGTTTTATTTAGGTAAATTTAGTTATTTGCACATCTGAACGGAGTATTCTAAGTGGCACCATTAAATACTATACTTTTATAATAGACTTCAATTATTCTATTTGTGTTTTGCGTAGCCAACCACCTATTTTTTATCACTTACACTTAGTGCGTATTTTTGCCGAAAAAGACGAAGAGAGTAAAGTACATCCAAAGAGTTCTGCAGATCACCTAAAGTTAAATTTGAAAGATTGTTTTCGTATTAAACTCTACACATGCAATGGAAGGCAGGGAATATAAAATAAAACGACTGAAATTTACCGAATATTCACTACTCTTAAGTCCAAAGGTATGTTGCTCTGATAAAAGTACATGCACAATACTGTGCAACATTAGGAGTAACTTTGTAGGCTTTTTCAATAAGACCGAGTCGCTCCCGTTAACAAAGGGCAGTGATAAATAAGGTTCAGGCAGGGACTGAAAGACGCAGAAAGTGTACTTATCGGAACTGACTTTCATTACTTGTTCAAACCCGATTCAAAAAGGAAAAATAAGCCATTCGTTTTGTAACACATTTTAAAGACAGATGCACAAAGTACAGCCACAATCAAACACTATCACAAAACTAATTATTAACCAAGTTCTAAGAAGAGTCATTCAGATTTTTTTTCATATTACTCTCTTTGCCAAAGTATAATTCGCTATTTTCCTTTGATTCCTCATATTTTTATAATGCAAACCATGCAGAAAGTTTCAGTCTCTCACACTTTCTCTATTATTTACACCTTAAGCAAACACGTGACTGTTTCAGACAGTTCGTGTACAGATTTCAATGTATCATATACATATATTTAAGATACAAAGATTTCGTATACCCATTTAGGAACACAGATTGACCGACCAATTTGGAAAATTAAGTTAAAAGGTAAAACATTGAGGTAATCAAACTCACGGTACAATACCAAGAAAGCATAGGGTGTATCCTTCGGTTACCAGAATTTTTACCAGTTTGAAAGTCCGAAACGCATATTCGAATATTTTGCCAATAGGTCCGATACACAAATTCTCTATCAAGGAAGTGTCTTCCTGTATAATTGTGATATACAGCTACAACATAATCAAAATATTTGAAGAAATCAAAGGAATGTATCGGTATCTCAACCTGTAGGCAAAACGATAGTTTTGTAAGTACTAGTCCGGACGTGGTCTTATGGATGAGCGTGATCAGCTTGTACAAAATTTGGTCGCGAGGTTGATCATATCCATATAACTGATCTGAAGTAACATAAAGTGACATTTGTAGTTGCAAGTTTGGTACAGAAGCATCGACAGGCCACAGTGAAGCCCTGCTTTGTTTTGATATTACGTCCACTTTCCGTCCACTTGATATAACATACCATTTTACCGCAGAAAGAGTCTCACTGATATTTGTCATTAGTTCCTCAGGCTGGATCGTTATGTTGTTGAACAACATGTGTGCGAAAAAATGTTTTACGTAGTTTATTTTCTGCCCGTTTGAAAAGTTTATAGCGGACTCATGTACACGGGTCATGTTTGTGTATTTCGCAAAAGGAATGTAAATCTTATCCGTTGTCCAATATTGCAACTTTAATCCACTTAATGCCTTCTTTGTTAATGTCTCTTGCAATGAGTCATTCACAGGTATCTCTTTATCAAATTCGAGCAGCAACAACAATGACAACTGAGGTCTAATCCAGAGTGAACTGTCCATCTGGCATATCCTTGTTTTACCCGCATCGATCATCATCTGGCCAAGTGGACATAATACCGGGTAGCACTTCTGTAAAAAAAAATAAAAAATGATCACTACATTTGATTCAAAGCACACGGCGCCTTAACTTTAGAAGGATTTCATTGAAGAAATAGAAAATTATAATAGGTATATGAAAATCTTTCTCAAAATTGATAAATTTGAGAGTTACATTTTTTAATATACTTAAAAATATATTGATAACTGGTATCAATGTTATATCAAAATGCTTTTCTAACAACTTATAGCAACATACTAGTAATCTGTTTACACAAGAACGCACGAATAAACCAATCAGTTAAAAGAGAAGAAGAAGAAGAAGAAGAAGAAGAAGAAGAAGAAGAAGAAGAAGAAGAAGAAGAAGAAAAGGAAGAACAAAAAGAAGACGACGAAGAAGAAGATAAAATATAAGAGGAATAAGAAACAGAAGAAGAAGGACAAAAAGAAAAAGAAGTAGAAGAAGATGATGATGATGAAAAACTAGAAGTTGATAACGATGAAGAACAAGAATAAAAAAGAAGAGACATGAAAGACACACCTGTTTATCGATATCTATTCCGCAAACATGATCAAATTCGGATTTCATCGTCTTTTCTTGGTCTTTTGACGTCATGGCCCGATCGTCGAGAATGCGTGAAAAGGTTTTCGTGGTAATTGTTTTTTGAAGGATTGTATCTGTTTCCTGGCTGCATAACTGTGTTTTTAATGCGTTCGCAAAGAATAAATTATGGTGACATATATAACAAAAAATGTTTTTCGCGTAATGATTATAATTCATGTAGCCTGGCAGATTTTCCAGCAAGCACGCTTTTCTAAGTTCTTCAATTGAAAAGTCAAAATTATAAGGCATAACCAACGAAGAAAGGTTCTGCGGACATTGACTAAACCTTTCTGTAAAGCACTCGAGATGCTGTATTTCTTCATTACGTCTTGGGAACAAAAAGTCCAAATTACATGATAATTCGTCAGTGGAAAAGTCATTATGATGTCTACAATTAACGAGCACTTTCCAGTTATCTGGATCCTCTATGCCGTGGCAGTGGGCACAATGAGGGTTCTTATAAATAAGACGTCTCGCTCTAGAATACACAGGTAGAAATCTCCGCAACGGAATGTTTATTTCTGAGTCATTACAGGTCGGGTAATTCAGTATGTCGGCCTCAGTGTTCACACTAACATTTTTGGTCACACAACCTCCTTCAGGCGCCTCTGTAACCATGTAATATGACCTGCTTTCTTGAAAGAGATAGTTTGAATTTCTACGGAGATATGGAAGGATGCATCGTTGATAAGGTCTGTTGATGGTGGTTTCGTTTGAGGGGAAATGGAATCGGATGGTGTCGTTGAAGTTTTCTGAAAATATAGGATCGGGAAACTAAATAGCCATTATGTCAATGGAATAACGTTGTGTTGTAAAAATAAACAACAATTTTTTTTAAGATTAAATATGTTTTGGGTAGCTATCTTGGTTTATCTATTGCTTCGCACTTCCTTATGCTTTTGACATATACATTTGAAACAAAAACAAACCTAACGAGAACCTAGATTGAGGTTATGACGTCACAAAATATACTAACTTCATTTCAAACAAACTAAATGTTCAATTTGTTCGTGAGGGGAATAGTATAACTTATTAAAATGATACACAAAACAGCTAACTGTTAAAAAAAATGAAAACGAAACAGGTCAAAACTCTACGGATGAAGCAGGCAATTATTTCTTGGATTAAATTGAAAGACCACACTGCAATAACTTCAAGGCAAGATTACATTACAATTATGATACTATGTATTAATTGCCAAATTTGATGACATGTGCGGGAATAATTTTTTCGACCTCTGCTCTGCACTAGTAACATTTGAGTGATCACGAATTGTAAAAAACTCTCTAAAATAAATCCCATTAATTTAATAATAATAAGATGTTTCCAAACATAAAACAACACACCACACACTCACTTACCTAAACAACAACTTGTCTCTTGCTTGGTTACAGTTCTAGTCGAATTTATTTTGGCTTGAACATACTGTTCTGGGCAAAGATTAATTAAGTTCCTGAGCACGTTTTCTCTAAACTCTGAACCGACGATAGCGTTCAGCATGATCAATATCGTTACAAGTTTAAGTGTACTCATTGTTTTGCATTTAGAATGAATTATTTAGCGATATTTTCACATACACCAGTATCAAATTCGACTAAGGCTATCAATGAAAAACTATGAAAGAATTTCTGTCTTATATGATGTCTTAATTGTTTTCAGCTTAATTTATAACATTCTCTTACAAAATGACATTCATCGTCATTTAATCTTATTCTGTCTACTTTTTCTTAATTGTTTATAATAAATCAATTTATAATATTTAATTTCGTATTGACGCTTTTAGTTTTTGTGATTTATAAAATATTACTTTATTATTTAATGGTAATTTATTATAGATGTTAAGTATAGTATAAGATAAATTTTTAACTTTAATGAGACACGAGAACATAAATTCGCCAACAATGGGATAATCAGACTTGAAATACAACTGAGATGTCGCTGATATCTTGACGAAAAAAACAACAACAACATAGTAAATCTCAATCGGCTGTATTGTAAAAATAAATTATTTCTAAATCACTGGCAGGTTTCCTTTTTCCTAAAGAAAGATTAATGTATTAAACTTTTGTATAAAATATAATATGACTTTACTAATAAATAATCCAACTGTTTGATTTTATCTTAGTATAGAGACGACTCGAGTGAAACACAATAAAATTGTTTTTATGTTTTACTGCCACGTAAGATATAAAATAAAAATTTCATGTTCAATTACAAAACTAGGCATTACAAGCATATTCTTTATGGGAATTTTGTTTAATTATGGGGAAAAACTATTAGCGTTGTTATCAAGGGTAAAGTGTAAACGATGGATATATTTTATATTTTACCAAAAAAGGTATGGCAATTAATGTCTTCGAGGGTGGCCCGCAAATCGCAACACTTTGACGCAGCTCTGAAGAGCAGTGCTTCTTATGGAATGCATTTTATGGGGACGATATTATAGCTGGCTAAAAGAAAAAGTCGCAGCTGTTCTGCGAGACTTTCTTCAGAGAAGGAAAAACTGGGTATTCTGTTTTTAGCTTCAACAAAAATGTGTAGCTTGCAATTATAAAAACATAGCTGACATGTATGCGAAATCGCAGCTGTTTTGCGAAGTATTGTTTAACAAAAGAAACCGATGCTAGCAAATACAGATTTAGCAGAGAAGAGGGAAAACAAATTACCAAATACTTCACTTCCTACTAAGTTATGGTTCGTTACTGTCAAATATTTATGTAAATAATAAGAGAATGTTCACTTCCGATGAAAGTCATCTTCTTGTTTAAAGCGCATGCTCTCTAGGTCTTTCTTGTTTTACATTATATCAATCGTCCAGCTATAGTAAACATAGCCGTTTTAGTAGGAACAAAAAGATGCGATTTTCTGATTTTACTTGACGTTGCATGCTGTTTAAAAGGCACGTGCTCAGTAACTAATATATTCTCTGCTTAGGACAGAACATTCATGTTTTTTTTTTTGTAAATTGAATGGCATTGACCACAAAGAAAAAAGAAGCTTAGTATGGTTATTAAATAAAACGTAAAAACAAGTCCTAAACAATATGCTATACTAATGGAGCAGCATATGTCATATACATGCATACTTTAAGCTCACATTACGTGGAACTACTTAACGTATATTCGTGCTTACCACACATCATGAATCGTATTTTATTGTTTAAAACACGAATTAGACGCCATATGGTGCCTTGTATGAATGGTATTCTTGTACTTTTAGAGTATTTTTCAAAAAACTTTTTTCAGAAAAATCATCACGTGATGGTGATCTTATTTTAGTGAGATTTGTTCATATTTGCACATCAACTATCGACTCCGTCTAAAAGACAGCTTTGATTCTGTTATGACGAAGATGATTTAACAGAACATGGATAAAGCAAGAGACTTTTTAAACGAGACCAGACTTGACCAGTACTCTGAGAAGTTGGAGGTGAATGGCTGGTAGGCCTTGACACTGTGCTGTCTATGAGCAAAAAAGTACATTTTAAAACGTATAATTTAAGTCAAGTCACGTAAAAAGCTGTGGCTTAAAACACTAATCAGGAGAAGAGTCATACACAAGTAAAAAAAAACCACATCAAGATTGAAGTTTATCGGACAATCCCTCGTCAGATGAATTGACCAGTATTAAAAGCGAGATTGCGGTCGATTCGATAGATCAAACGGATACTGAATGGAGCCAGAAACATATAGAGTCTGTAAGCAATGATAAGGGATAGGATGAAGAAAAATGGGAATCAACAACAAAAAACAAAAACCACGAAAAATACTATCCCAGCGGCAGAATACCAAACGATTACAGAAATCGTTTAGGTATATTGCGAGTATCTTTAAATGTTGCATACGTTTTCACCGCGCATACCCAATTGTTTAGATCAAGCTTTATCTGCCTTTTGGACTGTTTTGTTGCTAATATATAATCCAATTTGTTAACATGTAGTCCTATCTAGTTTCGAAAGTTAGGACGTACAGAAATGTTTAGAAATTTTTATCATAAACGAAAAAACAACAACAACAGAATCCCTCGTTTTTTGCCATGTTTGCATGAAAGTTCCCGACAGACAACATAAACGTAAAAATGGATAAATAAAATAGAATGCCGTTTACTGAATTAGGACCCGTATTTCATCAGTGTTAGAAAGTCCGCTAAACAGACTTTCCCCATGTGCAATTTTCAGTGAGCATTCCATATTCATATGTCGCGCTCCAGCCTGTGGTAAAGGAGTTTTAAAGACAGTACGTTTAAAATATTTTATGGCGATTTACAACTGAAGTTTAAAAGTAGTTTCTGCTTGTCGTAAGTTAATAATTATTGATTTTTCTTTCATTTTAGAAATACATACTCAGAATAATAAGAACCAAAATGTGAAATTAGTTAAAGTAGGCTGCTTTGAATAGAGCAATTTCGACCATAAGAAACCGCCATACGTTGTAGCTATACCGAATATAACTTTTTTATCAGTCTACGTTAATTAATACTATTTTCCTGTAGCATGAATAATATAAAAGAATAAATCATATGTAGCTATTGTGTATTTCTATTTTGCATTTGTAAATTTACAAGCCCTAGTATAACCCCGGATGGCTGAGATCAAACTGGAAAATAATAAACATACAAAACATATAGCAATTGCCACATGTTTCGAACTTCAAAAGTGTGGCGGCAGTGCGCTATTTCTTCTTAAACTACTTCTAAGTATAAAAATATCATAGAACTTTCTAACAGAACTTTTCCGCGTGATAAGTTCATGTACTGTTGTTGCATAAGGCAATATGACAAAGAGCAATACAACCTATACCGAAATTTGAAAATACACAGGACAGAGATATTCACATGCAAGACAATTGTAAAAAGATAATTCTGTAATGAGTTACATGAAAATAATATATTAGACTACATTTAAATACAGGTCTTAACATCTTGCAAGTTTTCCATAATTATTCAAAATACCATATATTATATATTTTTGTCTTGATTAACCAAATTGATTTCTTTTGACTGTTGGAAGCTGAAATCATGTTATATTAATGTATTGCTTTGTCTTTGTGTTAATGTGCCAATAAGGCACAAGCAGAGTAGCCCCTCAGCGCGTAGGTCTGTGTCTCGGTCTATCCTAGACAGTTCAAAAGAATAGGTATTAACAGTTCACCTTAAAGTGTCTGCGGGTCAAGTAGCCCATTGTCCATAACCTCTCAACGCCAAGAACGCATGCTTCTTTGTGGTGTTCTTAAAAACGCAAACAAGCCGATATATAATTTCCTCTTCACCCGGGTTAAATGATGTTCTTGTAAATGATCGTAAATACAATGAAAATTGGACATATGAGAGACAGGCACAAAATACGTCAGTGGTTATAATTCAGTATATCATGTATCTTATTTAAAAAGAATGATAGTCCAGGGTTTTTGAGCTGATATACTACAAAGAAAGTAAGGTCTCAGAATTTAAAATATTTCCCGTGTAAAACAATCCGGTTAAAATCTCTCATTCTTGATTAAATAGCATGAAAACAAGATACTACACCCAGTCAAAATACCATAAAAGTATCATGACACGTTTATTAAATGCAACTTTGGTATGTTATATCTCAGCAAATAAAGATGTTAGTTTTGAATGAACTAATTGAAACTAGCAATTATAAAAAAGGAACATATATCAAGTTATACTTAACCCTTTAACTGCCTATTGGACCTGAATTAAGAGACAGCTGAAAGTCTTGTTGTCTTCCACTTGGTTCTTGGTTTTAATGGACTCTTAGTTGATTACAGTCAACTCTCGTTATCTCAAATTTCAAGGGACCGTAGAAAATAGTTTGAGATATCCGAAGTTTGAGATATCCGAATTTAAGGATAGTTTGTGTAAATCTTAAAAGTCTTACCTGCTACACGATGACTGGTTATGACTGAAATTCCTTGTTATATCTGCCACTGTAAATTAAGTTTGTGCAAGTTTGAGTGGTTTTGCATGTTTAAAGTGTTATTAGATTTCACTGGATTGCTCAGCTGCAAGAAAGTTTAATGTCGATCTGACTATCCCCCCAGTACTAAGACCAGGTTCTTCACCAGATTGCTCAAACTTTCTCGTGTCCGGTCTGTTGCCATAACCAATCTTATTTTTTATTCAATAATCAGTACTTGCATTGTGGGTAGGTAGTGGAAGAATGATAAAATCACTTACGCGACCTCTCATTTTATTTACAAGTTGAGAAGGCCGTGTCAACAATTCTCAAAAACTGTTACAACAACTAGTACAAACTGAAACACTTTAATCAGCGTTAATTGATTAACGAAATTGTTGTTCATTAAATCAGCTAATTAAATAATAATTGATTAACCTCTTCTCCAAATTACGTGACATCCTGATTGCCGATAATTGGCGACAAAACTCGCGCCCAAATCTTCGCGAGTTTCATGGTAGGTGTGAAAATCACTATTGTTGCCGTTTTGCATCTTATAGCAATTTGAAGTTTGAGATAGACAAGCTGATTTCAACAGTTTTATACGTGTGGGGACAAAGAATTTAGTTTGATATATCCGATAATTTGACACATCCGAATTTGAGTTAAGCGGAGTCGAACTATATAGAAACTATAGGGGAAAAAACGGGACCGTAGAAAACAGTTTGACATAACCGGAAATTTGAGATAACCGATTTTGAGATAACGAGAGTTGACTATTTGATTATACATTATATTTTTCATTTTACTGGCTCTAGAAATATAAAGTAAAAATGAATTAATATTGTAACCTGATATGAATATATATGTAATTTTTTCACTATACACAATTTCATAAAAAACAACAATAACAACAAAGGTGTCATTTAGTTTCCTTGGTAGTAGTTGCAAACGCAGTAGATGCTTTTATCTTTGGTTGATGTCTATAAATACATTCGACGCTGATATTGTCTTTACTGTGAACATTACTTGAAGAAAAACTATATCAGTTCTATACAAAGCAATTTATCAATTTTACTACAACATTGAAGGAAACCCAAAAGGCCTGTTTCAGTAAAAAATATTTCTTAAGTCTTAACGATTTTTTTTAATCTATCATTAAGCAAAGTAAAAAAACACATTTATAATTATGAAATTGGATATGAAAGTTTTAGTAATTGCAGTTGGAATTTAAGTAAGGTAAACCGGCTGAGTCTTCAAAAAGTAAGGTATACTGAGTTCTTTCAAAATTGGATTGCATTAATTTAACAATTATTTTGGACTATTTTATCTATTTTATTATCCGATTGCTTATCGGGATTTCCGTGATGCTTCGCGAGTTTTTTAGATTTTATATCAGCTTCGTAAATAAACTTTGGTGTTGATACAATTGCTAACATAAATCAATAAAAACGAAAACATTACTGTTAATAACGTTTGCCACTATTCGGTACGTGCCACAACTACCTAACGACGTAAGGTTTAACGTGTGGTTGTTAACATCCAAAGTCTCGTCCGCATTTTCAGTTAAAAGCCAAACATGTTGAGCCATTTTCAGCACATATCAGAGAAAGAATTTAACAATCCACTCGAAAACCGTAATCAAACATTTCAGTGGCGGTTCTATGTATAAAAGTTTGTATTCCCCGACCGAAGTCTGTAATAACGAGGTAAATAATTTGATTGCATTAGTTCCAAAATCATCATTGATACTTTGGAACAAGAGTGTTGACTGTTATAGATCAATTTCCTTACACATTATCGTTAGTTAAGAGTTACAGGGTTTATTTTGATCAAGTTATCGATGCGTTCATATCTCTACCCAGAAAATATTTTCTAGGATTTCTTAACTTATAAAAATAAGTACATGTTACCAGTTGACATTTACTGTTTAAACCAGTAATAAAGAAATATTAAAAAAGTAACGTCCAATTAAATAGCCCCTTTTTAATAATTGGACATTGTTTTATGAAAATAAGCGTGTCCACTAGTACTTCTCATAACAAGCTCTTTTCATACTAGTTGAATTTATATAATTATAATTGCTCAACGTCTTAAAGTCACGTGATCAGTACTTGTTGTCTTGTTGTGTTGGGTGTAAATTACTAAAAAATAAACGAATAATAGATACATAATACTAGGACATATTTTTTTTTTATTGTTCAACCAATAAAATTCGTGTTTAAAAGACAGATGGCTTTCCTAAGCATTGAAGGGGCTGTTGAAAGATTGTTACAGAAAGCTGAAAACAGAAAAAATATAAAAGAATGAGAATGCTAGCTTTTACATTTGGCTTGCATGTAAATATATTGTCCTGTGACATTTCAAATTTTGGCACATGTTCCTAGGACTTCGTCATATATTCTTATTTATGGTCACAACAATGTTACTTGTGCAGTGTGGCGGTCGTAAAAATCTCCACGTGCATGTAATCTATGTTGTCATTTAATTTATTCTATAAAAATTGTTACGTGTATGTCCTTTGATACACGTCGGACTTTGCTGACTATATTCCATTTTCCCCTGACCAGGACGCTACATTCATTTATTCTTCTTTAAGTGCATTGTTTTTCTTGATTCAAGAATTTATATGTGGTTCTTCCAATCGATATAATACCCATCTCTCTTCTAAATACTATGCGGACATTATTGTTCGATGACGTCATAACTTATTAAAGAAAACGTCAGCTCTTCGACTTTTTTTCGGATAGATCGGTTTTCTTTTCATTGCTTGCATTTGAGAAACCAACCAGGAAGTACAATGTTAGAGCTCCGTAAAACAGGCATAAGCACCACCATATTGGCGACTGACCGTTCCAAGGCGGTAACTATCGGGTTTGCTATTTTTGTTAAATGACTCATCACGGATTTGTTCTTGCTTTGACATTAGGCTAGCATGTGAAAACATTTGGCCTGTGACTTTTCCAATTTTGATACATGTTGCAATGCTCATATGACTTTGTCATAAATTCTTATTGTTTTAACTTCATACGCATATTTTTCCTGTCAGGTTTCCTCCTTTTGACTTAAATGAAAATTTTACCCATCAATATTTAAAGAAAACTCAACAATATACAATACGAGTTTACTTACACGCGATTTAAATTACATATATTTAAATTAGATATCAATCCACAATTAGACACAACAGACACATCATCAAATTTGAATTGGGGTCATGATCGGACTGATCCGCAAATCCTATGTACGTTGTTTACATGTCTGAATATAGAAGATGCTAACATTATTTTCTTTTTTTTTCTTTTAACTAAATGCTTTACCTTGAATGCGGGAAATAATGTTAATGTATATATATATATATATGAGGCCTAAAATAAAAGCCATTTAAACACATCATTAGTGTACTCGTATAACAAACTATAATAAAAACCTATCAAATGAGCTCTTCAAATGATATTGTTAAAACTAGTGAGTGTAATTTCTACATTGGGCAATAACAATGCAAATATATGTATCGTGCATTGGAAAAGGATTTAGTAACAATTGAGCTGTAAACATCGTATTAACATTATTTAAATTTATTGTAAAATATTAAGAATGAATTGAAACGCCACACCACTTGTCTTTCATATATTTAAAATCCACTGTTGTGTTAACGACACTGTTCCTTTACAAATTAACACACCCTATACAAGTATTTGGTCTACTTTGCTTGATCCTATATGTAGTCTCTTCAATGGATGGATCACACATGTCACGTGGGAGACATTTGTCTTTTGTCTAAAGTAAAGCGTTAAATAAAGCGTTAAGATCACCGTATTCTAGGCCCGATCTATATTAAGCCTGTTTATAGCATTGCTAAATGTTTACCATTGTGTTAGGTTTCTATAATTAATATGTAGCCTGAATATGTCCTTCGACTGGAGAATCATTATTGGATTTGCTCACTTGACAGGAGTTGAGAGATTTTAGCTACATGTATCTGTCTAAATTTTTGTCAAACGTGTACTTGCGATCCATCCAAAATATACATAATCGTGTTTGAAAGCACACTTCTTTATTTACATACGGAAAGATAAAAGGGCGCGTATTTGTGATTGTGCTATAGTTTGAGAATAATTATAAGTAAATTTTAATTGCAAAGTTATTAAGTTGTATTTTTACGTACATTCAACAGTCACTTCTGTATGTCAAATAACTGGTTGAGAAATAGTACTGAAACGCTTAACACATCAACACTGCAAAGGCCTTAACTAGCTAAGCCATGTGTTGACCCCCTAAGGCTCAGCAAACAGGTGCGTAGCTATTGTTGTTGAATAAAGGTGCGAATAGACAACTTAACAAGGTATCGATATCAAACATGACTTTCTTTATTTTTAAGAACTGTGTTTTAATCGTGTGAATATTTACTTAACGACATAGAGACAGGTTGTTTGAATAATACTTCCATTCTTGCAATCCTACAATAAGCAAGACTAAGATTTTACGATGGCAATATGACTTAGTGCCAGCATTTCCGAATAATTTACCAGTTTAACTTGTAAAATGGCACACAATGTTCTTATATTACACCAGCCAAATCCTGACACAGCAAAAGTAAATGAACTAAACCCAATTATAATAGCATGTTCAAGTATGTTTGGCCTATCTCCAACCTGAACGGTGAAGCATAAATCTACAGTCGCCACACACACAGACACATGCACACAGACAGACACACAGACAGACACACAGACACAGACACACAGACACACAGACACAGACACAGACACACACACACACACACACACACACACACACACACACACACACACACACACACACACACACACACACACACACACACACACACACACACACACACACACACACACACACACACACACACACACACACACACACACCACACACACACACACCTATCCATTTGCACATGCTATCTGCAGTGGCTAGCTCATGTGATCAAGTGCGATTATGCACACTATGTATACTGTTTTATCTTCAGACCAACGGGGTTATTTAATGTATGATGTTGTCAATGGTAAAAGGAAACCCACAGACCTCGACCAAACTGGTTATGACCGTATAGTTATACAGGTTTTATTAGGAATTAAGAACATGATCACAGGTTTTGCTTCTGGATCGAGAGGTTTTTTATAAGCATTCACCTTATTTGGCTGCTAATTTGAAGAAATTCTTCTTTTTTCTGTCGTCCTTCTTCTTATCAATACTATGTAAATGTGAAAGTTAGCCTCAGTTATGCTGGAACTAAAGTGAATTGAATCTTTTGAAATGGTAGACATTAGGAGGTCATTATACGATAATACATTTTAATTATGGCCTGTTATTGTTGGTCGCTTATTACACGGTCTCCACATGATAAGGTATTGTAAATAAAACATGGTAAGCGTACAAAGAGAAATGGCTCTGAAATTCAAGTTGCTGGTTTGAGTATCCAAGGGCGGTAATATTTATTGTGTTAAAATACAAAGTATCGAGATTGTTTTGTCAAATACAAACTGTCATTAATAATCTTGTTAAATGAGTACAATGTCCGTCTTAATTAACATTCGGAACGATGTATAGTTTAAATAGAGTTATAGTTATATAGAGCAGTTTTAGGTTCAAAGAACTCAGGTTAATTCACTCCCAATTTACACTCAATAATAACTATTTTATGTTGAAATTGTAAGCGTTTAATAATGACAATGATTGGTTGAAAAACAATACTCAAAATGTTAACCAGTTTTTATTATGAACAGTGTTATATAATCGAGGAAATATCTACTAAATATAGAATATATCAGCTAAATAATGATTCCCTTTTACCAAGACCAGTCATTATATGGCCATTTAAACAAACAATACGACTATGTAAGCGACTTTCTTTATATTTTACCGTCATAACTTGTGTGACACTACTTCCTTCTTATATACCCGGTTATCATGAAACGGCCAATTAAATGAGCTAAGCATTTCTACATATAGCTTGTTAAAGTATATTTGTTGATTTACAACAGAGGCGCAACTTACAATGACGTCCTTATACTCTATAAATAAACGTATATGATCGCATGATTTAAACCTGCGCAGCATGCATGCGCAAAAAGACAGCTTATAACGACCCACACGGAGTAAGGAACCGGAACAGATTATAGATTCATTATGGCTGGGTGTGTGAATATAGTTGTCTGTTAGTTTTCACATTACAGACTTTGTTACAACAATTAGTAAAGAATATCAAAATCTTTTTTTTAAATAACAAATATTCTCGCTTGCCAGAGATACTGACATAGGTTACACCAGGGAACTATATTAGTTCAATATACAGGTGAGTGTCGTTTATTGTTACCTTTCGGTCATAGTTTTAAAATTTATTCAATAGTCTGTTATAATAGTATATTTCCTATCTGGGCCACTCTGAAGAGTTATCTATTTTTGAAAGCCAGCTGATAACTAACTTTTGATATCACGTCATATCGTCATTTAGGTAATCCACTTTCATGTAGATACTTATTTGTAGCAACGCTCTCTTTAGTCTCACTATCATACTTACTAATAGATGCGGACAGAATATAATATTTATTTTACGATTTGTAATTGCTATCAATATAGGTAGTGTTCAAAGTCGTCTTTACTTTGACTACTATATGAGTGTATGCAGAAATGATGCTTTTTTATAGAATTCCAAACTTGTAATAATTTTCAATGGTAAATCCTGGGATTCTAACCGAGTCATACATTATATTGGGAGGTCTTTAAACTGACCTGCGTCGCACCAGCAGTTCTACTCAGATATTTGTCTGCGTTTTTTTCCGCTAAATTAGCTTGAGGTTACTGAGATATATTTAAAAATCTTGTCACAGAGGATTATAAACAAAAATGTAAACCTTTTTTTTCCTGAAAAGCATCATTTTAATCCATTTTAAAGTTTTAAATCTGGCACAAATAAGCAATACATTTTATGTTAACGTGCTTTCTTTCAAAAGGCTGTATTGCATTTAAATTGAAGTTATAAATTTTAACCTTTCCTTAAACAACGTACAGTTTTACTTTACTTTTGCTGTAATAGATAAGCCATGAAAGTGATATTAAAATTTTCCACTGTATTATATGTAACAGTTTATGGCCGTTTATCAATATCTATATTGACTTGTTAATACCTTTACATTTAAGGAAATATAGCTAACATGTACTTACTTATTTTATGCTGCGCCTAAAATGAACATATAAAGTGTTTAAATCAAGTCAAAATGTTAATAAATTCCAGTTTTCTCATAATTCTGGACATTTGGCGCAAGTGACACCGCCCAAAAATTGCCATGACTGATTACTAACCAAGTTGGTGAAGTCAAAGAAAAACGATTCGCATTCCTCCTTTCGAAACAAGCGCATTGATGGTTCAAGAAAATGATCTTTAGAGGCTTCACGCCACCTCAATTCAAAAACAACAACACCCCCACAACAACCCTAACAACAACAGAAAACAACACCATGCTGTAAGATCACAGCTGGGCGCTTGATTAATTTATTATAAACAGATGCATCATATGCCAAAATGGTCATAAAACAATAAGCCATACCTGACGCACATGGACCTGCTGCACTGTCATTGGACAGTAGCATTCTAATCCCAACCCATTCACTAATACCACTGCAGCGCGAAGCTGTGTGAAGCCTGCTAGACCCACTCCGCCGCCATTGCCTTCCCCCAACCCATTAACTTCCCAATGGGATCACAACGGGAAGCCTGATAAGGAGACTTTCCAATTTGCAATGCCTTTGGATGAACTAGCATAATGGTTAATAAACTTTATGAAGCATGTGCCTAAAAGACGACTTGTCCTTTTTATGTAAAACTGAGCAAAGTTTTGATTGATCTGAATAATGCTACAACACAATTGATTTAATATTGCTTTTAATAGAGTAAGCTTTTGTAGGATCTGTATGTATGCAAAGGATATATATTTATTTTGGCGCATGAAATAAACATTAAAATGGAAAATTAAAATAAATAAATAAAATAACCGGCCTAAAATCTTAATTGATTGTTGGCGTCATGTTGTTTTCAGAAAAGGGTGGGTCTCATGAAAACACAACGAACAATCAAGCCATTTTATGAAGTTGACAAAAGACTTACGCTATATTCGAACACCCTGTTATACAACGCATTGAATGATGGGTTGAGCTAGTTTTATAGACCTACTTACTGGCTATGTAAATACAATTACAAGAAAGAGCTAGGATGTGAGACATCCAAGGCGCCTTACTGAGCATGCGCTTTTAACTTTAAAGATGACTATTCTGGGAACTACACACTCTATTACACTCTCGATTAATTTCATAAACATTTGAAAGGAGCGGCGCATTACATAACTCTGATGGGAAGAAGAGTATTTGCTACCTTGTTCTTTTCTTTGTTCCCAGCTACACCTTTATTTACAAGATGCATTACCAACATTGGTATACTGGGTTTCTTTTATTTAACAATACATCGCGAAATATCTGCAAATTCCTATACATGCCAGCTATCTTTGTTGTAATTGTAAGCTACAAGAAATTGTTGAAAGCAACAATGTTAAAAACGGAATAACCATTTCTTTTCTCTGGAAAATGGTCTTACAGACCAGCTGCGAGTTCCTGTTTTTGCCGGCAACGTGCCCGTGAAAATTGTATTCAATAGGAGGCACAGGTCTCCAGAGAAGCGACAATAATAGACTTATATTTAGAAATTCCAATACGCTGTTATACATTTAGGGTGAACTATTCGATTAATAGCAGCTCACTGCAAATACGACTTGAATAGGTCGGCACAAAAGGTTTGGAGTGCCTTGAAATAAGTCAGATGTGTTATAAAAGGCCTTTTGTAAAAGAGTAGGCGCATGTGTAAAAATGTGCACATGATTTGAACAGGTCTTTGTATTTCGATCGATATCAATATATCAATCAAATGCAAGAATGACATCAATGACGCGTGTTATATAACCACGTAATGAGTTGTTCAATGCTTAACAGGTAGATCTAATGACTTGCGAAACAGGCCTAAAAAATCACATAACATAAACCGTACATTGAAGAAAGAGTTGTATCGTGAAAAGGTTGTACTTTATGTTGTTTCAATCAAGTCCGTGAAACTAATAGAAATAGAAACACTGAAATAGCCGAGCGTTGATAAACTAATTTACGAGTTGCTGAAAACACTTTGTTTAACATCAATGAATATCAGTTAAAATAAATAAAGGTATAAACACTTCATTAAATTTGAAGGTGCTATTCCTCAAAGTTCAAATACGTGTATTTTTAAATTTTTATTCTGTTGTTGTACCAGCAGTTGAAGAAGAGTTGCGGGCCTTAAGCGGAAGCCATATCCGAGACAATCCGAGACAATCCCCTGCGTGCCAAAACGTAGTTCTTTGTCAGTTATTATGGTTTTAAATGTTATACAATTCACACAGTTAAAATGTTTTCCGCGCAAACGTATGTTAATGCCGGTCTCGTCTGATAAAAAAGAGTTTATGAATAAAATACGTGTGTGTGTGAGTGTGTGAGTGTGTGTGAGTGTGTGTGAGTGAGTGTGTGTGAGTGTGTGTGTGAGTGTGTGTGAGTGTGTGTGTGAGTGTGTGTGTGTGAGTGTGTGAGTGTGTGTGTGTGTGAGTGCGTGTGTGTGTGTGTGTGTGTGTGTGTGTGTGTGTGTGTGTGTGTGAGTGAGTGTGTGTGAGTGTGTGTGTGTGCAGTTAAGTAGGGCTCTACATTACCCCAGGAAGTAAACGCTAGTATTACCCTAAGTAAAACGGTTACTGTAAGATAGACGATTTACGTGAGCGACTAATCTGCATTATATAAAATATAATGTTTTTGATCTGCATGTTTGTCTTCATTATGTTTTTTATGTTTAATAGGTGTATTTCTTCTGGCAGTCTAACAACATGTCATCGTATCTGCTCATCCACCACCGACTGCATCCGCTAGACGACTTTGATTCTGTCACGACGAAGCAGATATAAACAGAACATGGATGAAGTTAGAGATTTTTTAAATAAGACAGGGCTTGGCCAGTACGCTGAGAAGTTTGAGGAAAATGGATGGGATGACATTGACATTGTCCTGTCAATGACAGAAGATGACATCAAATCGTGCATTGACAAACCAGGTCATGTAAAAAAACTTTTGGTAAAACTTCAAAAAACTATCCAGGAGACAAGCCAGACCGCAAACACAAAAGACGACGCTTTGTCGGAAGGGTCCGCGAGTAAGACGTAAGAGTAAAATTTCGCTTCATTAATTCGACTATCACGCTTCGCAAACACATGTATATGCCATGTATATGTAATGATGCTGTAAGCCAGTTTGATTTGTAAATATATAATTTAGACCAGAAGAAGAATGTTGTTTATCTTGCGTTTGAAATAAGCATTAACTACGTTTAATAACTTTAAAAAGTGTCATTTTCTTGTACTTTAAGTGAAGATGAATCCCATGAACAAGCGGTGGCAACACTAAATGAATCGCAAATTCAGCAAACTTCCGACAGTCAAGGTAAGACTCTACAATAGGTAATGAAAACACAGACTTAAGGTCTAACAAAAGACCAAATCATGCTGATAATTCAGTTACCTAAAATCTGATTACCAATGTTAGCAATTAATTGCTTTGCTTGATATATAGTAATTTAAGGTGGTATCCGACAGTTTTCCTGTGTCTAATATATGTAACCTCTGTTTTGGGTATCTGTGCATAACTTCTGCAGAAAAGAATCATGCTTAAGTATAAACGTTAATGATTTTCAACATTATCTTAATTTTAGGGCAATAAACTCGTTAATCGCCACGTAAAATGTTCATTCTTTTCAAATCTTTAAATAAGAACACTTGTGATTCCTGCTAAAATAGACATTGATGTCACAGCGGATGACATGGAATGGACAAACTATTACATAAGTGGTCACGCGGTTTTCTTTGTTTAAAAATAGTTACTCTGCAGCGTGGCTCAGATAAGAAAGAAATGTTTGTAATGGCGATTGTGGCGTTATGGTTCTCTTTTCTGTCAGGTGTAGGACATAGATGAAGAGCATCTTGTGAGATTGGTTCAGATTACAGTGATTTACAAAGATGTTAAATGAAAAATAGTTTGATCCAAACTGTCGGTTACCACCTTTAGGAAGCTACCCGGCAATAGGATATTGCAAAGATAACGATTCTGGGTAGCATCAGTGAAATAATATTAATGCACTGAAATAAAAATAGCGCATGTATATCGTGGCAAATTCTAACAGAACGACAGAGATCGAATAAAACTAGCTGCAATTAATAAGGACTGTAAGACATTATTTTTTATGTTGTTATAAATTAAAATGTACACAGTCGATTTTGATTACCCTGCACCTGATTGTGGTCGATCATATGTTGAATAGCCAATATTAAACGAGTTGCTTTAAAATGTGGTTTTCAAACAGTTATATAAATGCTAAATATAAACACACCCACCTTTATAACGGGATCTGTCCAAAAAAACTTGTAAAAACATATTTTCTTTCACTTGAATTGTCGCAGTAATTGACGAGATCCTGTATACTAGAACACCAACAATACTCGACATGCGTACCGTGGTTGGGTTTAGGAACCTCACAATATACGAAAACCCTTATCCGGCACATAAACCATCACATAAAGGTAAGACAAAATGTCCAACAAAGGCAATACAATAGTAGATACGAAAAAAGCATTGAAATAGTAAATAAACACAGATATATATAATTAAACATTGACCACAAAAGACCATCAGGCCGCTACGTTGCCTGATTATAAAACTATAAAAGACCTCATCTTGGATAGTTTGGCCTCGTGAAACAAATTTACTCTACCTGTGACTAATACTCGAATATCTTTTTCAATAGCGAAACTGCTTTTTAATTAATTATTAGACTAATTACTAATTAAAATAAATTTAAAGTAGTCGCTATTTTTGAATTTCATATTCCTCTTATAGACGAGTTCATTTGTAAAGTCTAATTATAAAACTTTATCCGGAAGTAAAAACTATTAATTTTCAATAAATAAAGCACGTTAAAAAGGACTAATCTATTAACCTGTTTTACATTTCAGTCTACTATAAGTTCGTTGTTTTCAGAGACGTTTGGATGCATTAACATTGAATACAGTCCGTACGCGTGCGGATCAACATACAAATGGCTATTAAATTGCCTTTCATGTACCAATTTAATTTTTCCGTTAAATATTTAAGACCTGAAGTTACTTTGTCGGTATACATAAAATTAAATCTCAGGTTTGCAATCTGTCTAGTCAATTAACTTTACATAGGGAGTAAACACACACACACACACACACACACACACACACACACACACACACACACACACACACACACACACACACACACACACACACACACACACACACACACACACACACACACACACACACACACACACACACACACACACACACACACACAGACAGACAGACAGACAGACAGACAGACAGACACACACACACACACACACACACACACACACACACACACACACACACACACACACACACACACAAACAACACACACACAAACTCGACAATCAATGTCAACAAGAAATACGGCTTAATTATTCCAAGTCTGTAACGTAAACTCCTTGTAACTAAATGTCGGTAATTGCATAGTTTTTTACTCCATTTCGATGATGTATATTGAGGTACATTGATTTATTGACGCTTCAAGTACCGAAATTGTCTGCCCTATTAAATGTCCATCCAGACCATAACCTTTATACTCAACGTTTTCCAAGTTATTTAATCCGCAGTGTTTTCCCATTTAAACGAACGCTACGCGACCCCTTATCAATTAATCAATTACACAGTCGCTAACTCTTAAATGTTTTAACTTCATGATTACACCATATGAAGGACTGTAGTTGAAAGCGCTAATTAAGCCTTCTAATTGTTCACTGTTCGCCATGTATAATTAGACAGTTTAGACAGTTTTCTTAACGCTTTCAACTATGTCTTTAAAAGGGGTCGGTCAATGTACAACGGTCAATGTATAACGGCAAGAATACACACATAAATATATTAAACTTACTTAGTTACTCGTATTTAATAAAGCTTGCAGAGGAAGCATTCATATATACGCGTCCGTCATTTATACAACTGATCATTTATTTGTACATACTTGATTTATCTGATTTGATTGGTTACTCCTTATATTGTCCTTAACCCGATATACATATACGGTTGAAAATTTGTTTCAGGTCAGACCAAACCAATATTAAGTCATCACGAAAAGAGACATAGAAATCTGCATATTGAGACGAAGGCATTAGAAGAAGCTCGTGCTATTTTGGAGGACAGACACTGGGTTGTCATAGTCGGCAATCCGGGAGAAGGAAAAACTTGGATGGGACATCAGCTGGTTTTTGATTACAGGGAGATGGGGTATGAATCTGTCATAATAACAAACGCGGACGAATGGACAAAAAATGTTAGATACAGTAAGTCATGTAAGCAGATCGTATTCATTGACGATATTTTTGGTTCTATAAACCTGAATGACCGCAAGGTTAGTGATTGGGTGTCTGTGTTTGAGGATGCAGAGGCTCTGGTTGAAGAGGAAAAGCACAATCTCATTGTTGTATGCACGTCGAGGAAAATAATATACGAAGAAGTAAAACCAAAATTATCAAAATACAAATTTGTAGAAGGAATGCGTTTAATAGATCTTTCGTATTTGCACAAGCTTACTCCAAACGAAAAGGCTGAGTTTCTACAAAAATACCAAAAATGGTACAATGTACCATCTGAGAAAATGATAAATATAACAGAAAAGGCAATAGTTGCACACAGCAAAACGGTTCATGGGTTTCCACATTGCGTGGAAATGTTCTGTACAAACAAAAACCTGCAAGAAGCAAGTATAGGATTTTTAGCCAACCCAATCGAGTTTTTAGAAAAGGAAATGAATAATATGTACGTTAGTGAATCAAATCTGTTTTGTACACTTGTGGCGGTATTAATTTCGCAAAATCTACAGAAGCCGATAAGGCTTGGTGATATATCAAAAGACTTACTTGCAACAGCAGCGGATTGTTGTTGCTTAGACTCATTTGGTGCCGGGGCATTTAGACGGTGTATAGATCGCATAACAGACATTTATATTGAGCAAGATTATCAAGGAGTTATCGTTTTAAAGCACCCTTCATATGCCGAGGTTGTTTCTCTGATAATCGCTAAAAAGAATCCGCACTCTGCATTAGATATACTTGACATTGACTTCTTGATGAAACGAATAAGATGTTGTAACTCTGAAAGGCCAACAGCAAAAAAAGTTACCTTACATCCAACGTGTTCTGAAAAGCTAGTTATTCGTCTAACAGAATCAATGTTGTCCAACTTTTATCAACTGTTTGGTCACGAAGCATTTTCTTGTAGAGCTTTCCTTGAGGTTTGGTTAAACTATTTGTCATGTACGATGTCGGAACACAAACAGCCTCTTCTTGTGAGAGTTATGAAGACACCATACTTAGATTTTTTTAGAAACGAATATCCAATCTTACATTATATTCCATCGTCAACTCTTGATTTTCTTATTCCAAAACTTACTTCATGTACACTACTCCAAGGATACTGGAACACTGAACAAGGAATTCAGCATTCATCACAAGCGCTAATAAGGGCTACTATTGAAAATTGTTCAACAAATGCACTTGGGTGTCTGATTGATATTGGAGCCAAAACAAGTATCTACGAGGAACGAAGCATAGGGTTATTTAAACATTCTTTGCTACACACCGCTGTAGAAAACGGAAACTTGACAAATACCCAGTATTTAGTGTCTCGTGGCGTGTGTCCCTGTATTATGAACGAGAAGGACAACCTTCTTGTTGTTGCTAACAAACTAGAAGTAGATAAACCAGAAAGAAGTAAGTTAATCACATATATTGAACAAGTCGTTGCTGCTCATAGCTGCGAACTTTTAAGCATAGAAAGAGGTTCAGCGGTGTCGCTTTGTCATTTATTTGCAGAAAGATATGACGACTACAATAAAAGAAAACTAGAAAAAGAATACTGTTTAAATACTGAGAAACTGACAAAACCTGACCTGCACATTGTCATCAGTGAAGAATCCCTAGATGTTGAAAAAGTTAGGAAATCGCTTGAAGCAGGAGCTGATACGGAATTACAAGAAGGAAATTGTGGAGAAGAAGACGCTGATATTCTCATGTGTGGCCAAAACGTTTTTCCCTTAGGTCAATATAGCTCGGTAGAGGAAGTGACTGAATTTTGTAACAATGCAACGTGTTGGCCTGACCTGATGATGGCTTTCGAATTCGGCTTTATCAATTTTGACAAACTTTTAAATTTATTGATTACAAAACAGTTGTTAGCATATCTGTTGAAAGACCTTTTGAGTGAAAGAATTGAGTCTTGTGGTGATTTGAAAAAGCACAAACGAAATGCTTGCAGAGATTTTAATTGCTTAAATCGTCTTCGTTACGATGATAAAGATATCCTTGAATTTAGTCAGAATGGACTTTGTTTGTCGTGGTTTCAGGGAAGTGATTTGTATGTGTCCAAAGTAGTAGAGATAGCCGCGCGACAAGGGGTGGATATTCACAAAACCTTCACGCAGATAGATCAAACTGACTTTTTCGAAATGGAATTAGCGAGACGGGGATTCTTTATTACTCTTTGTTTTGTTCTTGAAAACATACCAGACAGGCGTTGGGCTCAAGACTTGAGAAACATACAAGAAATGGTGCAAATTGCAATAGAAACTGAGAAGTCACTAGACGACAGTCTATTGAACATGCTGCTCCAAGAAGAGCAATTCAGAAAATGCTTGGTGGAAATGGCACCCTATGTTGTAAGCAAATGTATTGAACAGTTTCCCATAAAAGTTGCGTGTGCCAGACACATATTCAAGCACATAAATCATGTTTTGTTTACAGACACAAATGAAAATTTACTCCGAATTGCCATATTGGCATTAGACCGATACAGTGAGAATGCCGATAAATATGCTAAAGTTATAGACGAGCCATACTATGAAGATGACACGAATGATTTGGATGTGGACACTAATGATGGGTTTGACACAGATAATGAAAATTGCGTAAACAGTCCTGTTATACTCCAGCTTAATCGTTCCTTTGAACGTTTACTAGACATTCTGCAAGAAAACGATATGCTAACGGATAGGCAGGACGGCAATGGAAAGACGTCCCTTATGGTACTTTTGCAACTGAACTCGGTGGAGCAACATCAATCAATTGTAGCAAAACTATTAAACCTTGCCAAAGGCCTCCACGAACAAGATGACGAAGGAAGAAATATTTTGCACTACCTTGCTATGGCTAAGCTTTCTGTGGGTTTTAAACAGAAAATGATAAAAGTTGCTCTGCAAAAGGGTGCACAATTGAACTGTGACAAACGCGGCTTGTCACCGCTTGCGCTTCTGCTACCCGAACACGCAACACAAACAATAATTCTTGATTTATGCGTAACCGGGGATAATGCTATATTGCTGCCCGATGTTGTTGTTTGGTTTCTTTGGACACCGGAGAGAAATAGACAGAGACAAATGGGCAGCAACGACAAACTCTTAAAAATGATAGAGCTTATAAACACGGACTATATAAACGCCAGGGACGCTAAGGGAGTAACGTTGATGGCACATGCATGTCGAGCGTTAGACATTGACTTATTGAAACATTTGCTTCAAAAGGGAGGGAATCCAAACGAAGTTGACATTACAAATCAAAGTTCCTTGCACAAATTGTTCTGCTCCGAGTGGCTTCTTTCTTGCAATTTAATGAGAAAACAATTATTTGATTCAAGTCTAACTGAAATTAAAATGGATTTGGAAATTTGTGCATTAAATGAATGCGGCGTTTCGTTTGATCACAGACGTCTTTTGCATGTTAATAATGATGCCCTAGATTGTGACACGCATCACAATTTGCTTCACCTTGTAAATGGAGCTCTGATGATTTTATATGAGCTTTTGGAGAATGGCGCTAATCCAAATCAAATGGATATCATGGGACGGTCTCCCTTACATTTATGTGCCGGAGCCTTTATGCCTGATGCATTTGTTTGTCCTGCAATGAAGATGCTTATTGCATATGGAGCAGATGTAAACACGAAAGACTTTAAAGGTGTGACGCCATTAATGTTGTGTGCTCAGTATGTTTATAACAAGTTTCACAGAATCAGCATCCTAATTGATGCAGGAGCGAATGTGATGTCAAAAGATAGCTCAGGTAATGGTCTTCCGGAGCATTCAAACATAGGAGATTGTAGACGGTCTCTTGTTAGGCATATATTAGAAAAACAACTTGTAAATGATGAGTGAACCTCATAGAAACCACAGACATTGTTTAACATCGCAGTCGAGTTATTTGCTTAAGGCTAGTGTTAGTTTTACCTTTCATTGTGTTTTCTATTGTGTGCTTGCTAAATTCCTACTTTATGTAAGGCGATTCAAAATGAATGTAAATATAAATTTGCGCTGTACTACACAAACTGTTAAGATAACCACATGAATTTGTGAAACGTGTGTAAAACTAATGTTCATTGTAAAGATGAGTAATCAAGGGCAAAACTAACTAATCACTGGCATTACCTATATCTTCAAGTTCTTTTGTATAAAGTGAGTCTACCATTAGACAAGTGCGATCTGATTTTAAGCGAATGTTTACGATAAGAGTTCGCATAGTTTGAACATTAGGAGTATAACTGACGACTGATAAAAGTCACAATAATAAGTCAACTCGTGATGGAACAAAACAAACCCGTAAATAAACGTGAGATCAGAATAAAAACAATAATCGAAGTGTGGCATATAAATTATGAGTAATGAGAATATTTTTACTCTTACACTCTTAATAATGTGTACACTAGAACATGTCTCAATATTTAACAGTCTTTTTCTTAAGCTTATTTACGCTTAAGTGTTTGAAATATTGATTACATAACGATTAATCAATCTATTTTTTTTTACTCTTTTTTTTTCTTGAAAATCCTAATTATTTTTGAAGTGAATATAAACACACGATTGTAAAGCTTTTACCTTAAATACATAAATGTATTTTTGTATCTTTTTATTGGATATGAACCAAGGGCATGTTGTTTAAATATGCCATTGAAAAAGACAAGTCAATTACGTACAAGGATGTTCACATGCACTATAGTAATTGTTACATATGATATGTTACGTATTAGAATGTATATATATATTATCTCCCTACATTTTAAATTTTCATAATAACATCTAATAATATTATCCCATATACTCGCATGCAATATTGTACATGCTTTCTAGAGGAAAATTACCGTTACGTTATAGTTATCTTATATTTATAATAACGCATATGACTATTTTTAATGATGGATAATTTACTTCTTGAGGAATGTTTCTCATCTGTCTATACAGGAATTCTGCTTGTAGTTTACTGTGAATACATAATTATTATTAAATATGTAGACAAGACAATAATTATGATGATGATTTATAATTGACCAAATTACCGATTAATAAATTTATATTAAACCACTTGGTTAATCCTTCCCCGGACATACTATAACCATACATTGTTTAGCCCTAACCGAGGAGCCCTTGTGAGAATAGATTAATCAAATTTTCGCGAAAGTGTAATTGATCACATTTGTAAGTTTGGTGTCTTTTTGGCGGGAACTTGATATTTTAACTGGTTTTGGAAATGCCTGTGGGATGACGTCACACTGCTAGGAAGCGATCGTATTTTAAATGGATATAATCATTACATTTTTGTGTACTTTGAAAAATTACAAGTAAACTCGAACACATATCAATTGGCGAAATCGTACTTTCCAATTTCAACACTACACTAATTCGACCGCATTTTAATGTCATATTTATTGTTTCTCACATGAATAAACAATAACAATGTAAACGTAGTTAATTGGTCTGGCATCTCGCGTGGGCCTAACATATTCACAAAATCAACTTGCTCATTATAAAATAATTTCTTTATTTAAATTTGTATATTTGTTATTTAAAGAAAATTAAATAAACATTGGTAACTTAAATAATGATTTGTCTTGAAACATGCATAATGCGTAACGGCATCCCTACCGCTTCTGTTACCGCTATCTAACCTCTGTCGAGCTTAACGCAAACACATAGAGGTCTATGGCAACCTGATTGACTAAAAGGTCTTGTCACATGCCTTAAGAAGGGAGAATGCAAATACTTGCTTAAATTGTAATGAAATTATACCAGGGTTTCGGTTATTCATTTAGTTATACTATATAAATGCTGCTATCAACATATCCGAATTATTTAAAACATTTACGACTGATAATGTCAATAATTACTTGATTGTGTTAATGTCCCCTTTACAGAATCAAAAATAAAATATTTATGTACTCATGTATATATTTGAACAGGAACATGAAATAGGGCGCTTGATGCGTTTTATGTCATTATGACTTTAATAATTAGAAAGGTATTATATATTATAAGAGATTATTTCAAATTATAAAACCAGGTTTTATGGAATCAATTTGATATATAGCGTTAACTAACCATTTTATTAAAGAAAAAGTGATAACGCTTTGTTTGGCTTCATTCATTTTTGATCAGAAAATGAATTCCTACGATATGGCGTATTATACACTTTAACTATTCTTAAATTTGTTACCATTTATAAAGATAGCTAACATGTCATCAGCGTATTAGTTTCATGTAGTTTTATGCATACTTAACGAATAAGGAGTTATTATGTATTGTGAACTATTGCTGACTTCAACCTTATCTTTATTTTATGTCCATTTATGGCCATGCATATATTTCTGAAATTTCTTTTGTTGTTGTTTAACATATATTTTTACTGTGTTAGATGATTAAAGAATATTGTTAGCATTGTTTATTCCGTGTGTATGATTTATTATTTGAGCAAAAGGTTTAATGACGCAGAAACTTTACTGACACATTCATTTTAAATTTGAATTTTATGCTTAAATTGAAGAATGAATGAAATTATTTGTAGTCATAAGTTGTACTTGATTACATTGAACATTTCACCACATACCATGGTAATATCTTAATGGATACACACCATTTTATCCAACGATGATCATTTCAGTTTATCTTTACTGATATCACATAAAATATCGTTTTAGCGATTTGGATGACAGCGTCTCATAAATTACGTCAGTATACATGTAGATAGGCGTTCCCCGGAGGACCTTGCATGTTCATAATTATGTGCTTACTGCCAACTTTTTATCCTCTCGCATGAAGCTAACAATATTGCAATATTTCGGATTCCATAGCAGAATGAGCTGTAATGGGTGTATTAATTTCCGTTGAAAATATAATGATAGCTACCATTATTAACTTAACAATTTCACTTCTGAAATTTGACGCAGCAGCTCATATATAAAAAAGCTAATAAGAAAGTCTTAGTGAGTAAATCCCTACTTGTGATCCTACTTGTACAACTAGGTCGTAACACAAGGTTAGGTTTTTTATCGGTAAGCGCTTATTATATGGATTCGCTTTAGGCATAAAAGGGTACACTGTGTAAGCTACAATGGTACACACCGCTCAAATATATATATATATATATATATATATATATATATATATATATATATATATGAGATTGTTTTATCTGGTGATTATTTTATACGGATTTCTTGATTATACCACCATTTTAATAAAAATGTTGCTATACATTTTACTGTTATTTTAATTTTTCATGACTAACCATTATCTGTTTTGTGCATTTTAACAATCCTTTCACACGAAATATTTGAACTAGTTTCATTTTGATTTATGACAAACGTATTTGATAAATGATTTGTTGAATGCGAATAAACGATTGAGCACAATGAAGTAGAAAAACCACATTTTTTTCTTGACTATTTTTGCTTTCTTTGATATAACCGTATGCTTAAAAGATAATTAATTTTTATTAGCTGTCACGTGTTTGACGTGCTATTTGTATGGCGACAGAAATCTTAGTATGTTCGTCATCGATTAATTTAATTTTATTGTAATCCAATATGCAGCCATCTAAATCACCTGTCAAAAGTCCATTACTTGTACCCCTATTTAACTTCCACGATTTCTGCTTCATGTTTTGATGTTTTTTGAGAAATAACAGAATGAAAATTATGCGATAAGTATATAAGGTAAATACATTGTTTAATGTTGTTTAATTATTTTATGTCTCATATATGACGATTTTTATTATTTACCTCACAATCAGTTGAACAATCTCCGAAAGCTTCATCTATTTGTTTAATTATTGTTTTTTGATCAACATAGCTTTATATACAGACAAAAAAAAAACGTTTTATACGTGTGTTTTTGTTTCTAGAGAGATAATATATTGTTATATGTGTTTCTCACATTGGGAACAGTACAGTAATTGCAGTTGGAATTTAAGTTCGGTAAACCGGCTGAGTCTTCCAAAATGGGTTGACCTTCATCCGAGACACACTATCTTCTCGAAAGTACAACGTGATGTAAGCTAGAATAGTCATAAAATCCCCGAAAGAACAACATGAATGTGATTAGTTAAAAACAGTTCAAAACAAGAAGTACGTTGCACAGAAGACTGTTATTTCTAGCAATTGATCCCTTTACAGATCCGACTTTAATTTAAATGAAATGACAAGCGCTGGCTAAAAGCTGTCAGTATCATTACAATTAGAAGAAAACATCGTTCCGTTTGCATTGTACTGAATAAAACGAATATGACCCAAAGCTCAGTTTAGCAGTCAATCGAGCATTGTACTTTCATTAAAGAGGTTCTGAGTTCGAATTATACAAAACAGAAGCATACGTTTGTGTCTTTTTATGCTTTTTCTTCCGTTTAAATCTATATTTCTTTTAACCACATACTATTTAAAACAGTAATGGGTGAGGTAAAACAACGCCCGTGCCAAAGAAAGTAAAGCTTAAAGCAATTTAACTACTTTATTTCTAACATTGTTTAAATGTTTTATCATCTCTTCTATCTTAGACAATAGCTTAAAGCAGAAATGAGACGTAAAAATCAGAAAGATTAACGTGGGGGATAGGTGAAAGAAAAGCCAAGTATTATGATTAAAATGAGTTACTCTTCTATTCGAAAGAATGTGAAGGGAGGTAACTTGAATCGAGATTTGTGAACATGTTTAAAGAGTTGTCCTGGCCTTTGCTTTCGCATGCATACACATGTAGTTATAAAATAAGATTTGTGACTTAAAATATATAAGTATAAAAGCAGATTATTTAAATAAAATTGAATTTAGTCTCTTTCTTTAGATCATCAAACTTACCATTTTCTCTTTGTTGAATTTGTATCCATGTATATAAAAACTAGCCAGAACAAACGTTTTAAGTGATACATTTATATCAGTTTTCATATAGACGTTTAAAAGACACCAATTTTATGCAGTTGAATTATCTCTTTATAATTCCATATGTACATTGTTAATTTAAGTACATAAATAACGATTGCATAATGTGTATGAACAATGCTTTGCCGACAGTTTATTAAAAGTGGAACGTTGTTTTGCAAATCAAATTTAACTATACAACCAAACGTTTTAGTAGTAAAGCCGCGTGTTTTGTCTTGATTGTGACATTGAAGTTAATTTTATCATTAAAATTATTATAATTTATCATTAATTTATTATGCTTACAAAGGTCATTTAATGCCCGTTGTCGTCATAGACACTTCATACAAACATCATCTACATAATTCAGTGTCAGAATTATGAAAAAATAGAACATCATTGCCAATTGCATATTTAAAGTAAATTAGTGTTAAGATTGCATAAGGCTGGTTATGCAATGTTCGTAATAGATTTTGTGCAAACCACTCACAAACTAATTTCTAATACACGCTGTTGTACATTTACCTGAAGTTTTGAGATGTTTTCTATTGTAATATTTTCCATCATAAATGCATTAAGTCCAAGTTACTATTTTTATTATGGCCCGCCTGAATTAAAAATCTATTTCAAGTTACTAAAATTCTGCAAATGTGTTAAATATTGTTATTTTCATACAGGCAGCATCTAGATAATACATTATCAGAGTTATCATAGTCAACATTCTGACGTCAATGCCAATGAAAGTAAAATAGTGTGAACATTTTCATTTTAGTTATACTTGTACGAGAACTTTGTAACGTCCTGACTAGAATCAATGTATTATTTACTTAAAGTTTTGTTCTAAATCTATAGTTTTGAATTTAGCAATCCATTTGAAAATATTTAAAGAACAATCCGTCGTCTAAAAACGTATGGTTTCAATGCATATGCATGTATTTTAGCGAAAGAATCCGGTCATTTAAAGGAAATAGTGTTATGAGCATTTGTAGTAACCGAACAATAAAAATATGGTGAAATATAAACTACCTTTTAGTTAGTTTTAATGACTACAATTACCCATATTTATAAAAATACGTATAACATTTTAGATAACGTTCTCAATGCGTCATGTTATAATTTCAGAACTAATAATATACAAAGCCATTTAGAATCCTTAATTCCTATAATCATTTGAAAAAGACATAACCTTTCTGCAGATCATTCATACAATACTATTTTTCTCACGAAACGTAACATCTTTTCCCGAATTTGATAAACAATGACGTCAATAGCATTGATAGTTGTTATTAAATATTTTTTGTCTCGCCAAAAAAAAAAAATAAGGATAAGGGATAAGTGATATAAAGAGTGGTGTTTGTGGTATTGTTGATTGTGTGATGATCTCTGTATTTGGAGAATTTTGTTCGGTCCTTGTTTGCACGTTGTATGTGCAAATATCGTGAGTATTTAACATATACATTATATTCGTATTAAATAGTGAGGTTTAAAGTTCAATGTTGCTGGAAACACACTCACTGTAAAACTGGCGACAATAGTACGAACAGCTTTCATGTCTGGTACAAATATAAGATTAAATTTTATCTTTGCAACTTTTTTCAACTGGGTTAGTTGATAATATATGTCAACATTAATACTCACGGGGATTTTAAAAAAGTTCACTGCATCACATATGGTTCTTGTTGGAGTCACTTATATGCAAATATAGAATAGGTGTCCTCTAGAAATATATTTATTAGCAGACAAATATGATGTTTTAGTTTAGTTACTTTTGCGCAGGTGTTTAATCTATCTATAGAAAGTAGTTGTAACCAGGTATTTTAAATTTACTTAAGCCTGTTACCTGTACATGTATATTAACCTGCTCAGGATAACACAGTGCACTTGTGATCAGTATTGACCACTGTGACCAGTATGTAACATAATATATGGTTTGGTATGGTTGAGTGTATGAGAGTGTTGTTTTAAGGGTGAGTGAAGTTCATGAATGTAATGTGCGTTTGTACTAGTTGTAGTTTAAATAGTGGAGTCCTGATTTGAATATATGAATTCTAGGCTATACTTTTACAAAGTATGCATATAGTATTGGATTACAAAAAAAACCGTATTTTATTAGTTTTTCATACCCGTTTTACCTGTGATAATCAATAATCACCATTACGACTGGTAAGACCTTTTTTATTTTTATTGTATTGTATTATAAGCAATGATGATGTACGGTTTGAATGGTTTATATATTTGAAATATTGTTAATATATTTAAAATATATATGAAGTGATAAGTTGAATTAATATGAATTGTTGAAATGGTATTGTCAATTTTCATATTAATATTCTTGTATTCTTGTATTTTTGTATTTTTATTTATGTACACAATTTATTCTGTTATAGGTTTCAATAGAACCTTTTCAATAAACATATATTGATCGACCTACACGGGTCAACCTTTACTGAAACCCCACCGTAGTTAAAGGTTCAGTAACTATAAAGTAAATTTTCTGATAATGCTATAAATAGAAATATTAAACGTGAAATGAAACAGGAGCTCGATTTCTACCAGCGACGTGATATTATTTGAGTTAGTTTCATAGGTGTATGTACATTACTTTGATTTGTTTAAAAATTTAAATTTCCAAAGAATAATATTTTCTAAAGTACAACTTAAAGACATATATGTGTTAAAATCAAAATAAGACACATTAGATAAATTCCCACTTACTACGTGTGAACATAACTCAGAATTGTGATTGTAATGGAAATGAGAAGTGGACATCCTCAATTTCTTAAATTCCCCCCGGTCGATATATTCAAGAAAGGGTATGCGATGAATTATGTAGGATTGAGTAAATGCACTTTTTTAAAGAAAACTTCAAGGGAGGTTACTCGAATACGAATGGAATGATACGGCTCAGAGCGTTGTCTGCACTTGAGTATGCATTAAGGTATGTACATTTAAATTGAAATGTTAATGACTCAAAATAAATGAAAAATGTGTTTAGTTACTTATACATGAATCCCTTTTTTAGATTTTCACAAGCACCACTTTCCTTTAATGGATACTTTCCAGCCATTTTATAGACAAACATACATATTAGAGCGATATGCATCGTTGGTTAGCCTCATCATCATATTATCATCATTATCATTATCATCATCAATATTATCGAATTAATACAGCATACTTATTACTTCTACTACAACTCTGCTTCAACTACTACCATAGTTTACATTTATTAGTCAACAAAGTCAATACTTGCTTCTACACCTGTTTCTGTTTCTACTTCAACCAACTCACCACTTCCTCCTTTCACTCACTAATACTACACATGTGTGTTCCGCTTACATTTCTACAACTGCAATTGCTTCCTTAATAAGGCAAAATTACTGACATTTATATGCAGCATTTCTAGACATTGAGATCGCTGTTTCCAATGACAACGTCTCTACTAAGTTCTAAGAGAGATGATTTCAACTTTAGTATTGTATTGTATCCATACTTTGACGTTGATTCACATCGTGCTAACCTCCTATAGTGTTTACCTATTACAACTTACAAGGTTTGTACGCACTTCTAAAGTAGAAGATTACAATGCTAGAAACCGGTTTATTTCTTTCGTACTTTTTTACATTTCACTTTTGACACTTTTGGCACATGACGTTCTGTATGGCGTCATTAAACTGTTCTTATTATACGTCAGCGCACGGCATGTGGTTTAATTTAAAATTAAAAGTTTATTTTGGTACAGTATTATTAGTCCTGTTCCTTTTCAAATTTTGTTATGTGTTGCAATGCTCATAGGATTTACACCTAAATTACATATAACATGTGTCCTACGTCTATAACGTGTGTGTATCTCTAAAGAAAGTAACAAATTTAACTGTTTACAGTTAACTTCCATTTAAAATATGTATACGTATCAATTAAATTAGGTCATCAATGTAAAATTATTGAATAGCTATGTATTTAAAATGTGTTCATGTAATAAATGCATTACCACACTTACTTAATGAGGATGTGCCGTGTGTCACTCACGTGAAACATATAGAAAAGACCAGCCTCCATTTGTTTTATAATCAGTCTTTTGGTAATAAATATTTTAGGAAGGAAAGTTGTGGATATTAAGTCGAACATTTGAACAGCTTTAATCCGTTTGGTAATCCCTTGTACTCTCAAACTTTTCTGTAATAAAAAACATTCGATACTGTGTTACATAACCAAATGCAGCAGAACATTTATCAATCAAATAAATGTTTGAAGTATTTTTGGTTTTGGTACATATTTCGTCATTCAATGTATTTGAAAACAAGTTTGTCATGGGCAAAAAGTAACTAAGCTCCAAGGAATATTTCGTGCATTGCCAGGTTTCAACGTTGACACACTAATGATCATGATGAGATGCTTTTTATCGCCTTCAACATCTGTGTTAAATGGATTTTATTACTACCAATCTTACATAAAAGTCGTGGGAACCGAAGAACACGAGTGTCTTTATCTGTTCAGGTCCGATTAAATCAAGATTTGAAGGCACATATTAAAACTACAGTTCACAACAAACGCAACTCGCAAAACTTCTTTGTTTTTTTAACAATAACAAGCATAAAATAACACATTATTTGCTTACATGCTGTGGTACATAACTTTATATAAAGAAGTTTGCAGGCCTTGACTGTTTTATTTTAATCAATTTTACATGCTGTTTGTCAATTATAGTCTACAATTTTATTTGCAATACAACTTAGATTTTGATTTGTAACTTTCTTTGATTTAATTGTTTGTGTTTGGCTTTTAAATCTGAAAATGACTATATAGCTATTTTTCTGGAGAAATAAACCCGTCTATCCCAATGTTTTTTTCGATAGCTTGTTCAGTACACCATCTTCGTAAGTCAATCGATGGCAGTATATTACAACATTACATTAAACATGCATGTACCAAGACTTAGCTGCGCAGTTGGTTGATTATCCAGCGGCTTCTGGGTTCAAATCCCACAAACCATCCACTGTTATATGTTAACTACTGTGACACGTTTTGTTATCACCGTCTTTCTTTCTTTTTAGTGGCTTGCAAAATAACAGCTCTTAACTTTATATAAAGTTTCTTGTAATATTCTAAAACCGAAGCAAATGTCATTTTAAATCGTTAAAGACAGGGTAAAATGATGCCCCTGTGAATGTTATTATGGTTTTAAATTCTAGTAAAAATGAAGCATTAAGGATAGTCTGTGTTTTATCTATCAGGACACCGATCTTCGGGTAGCGATTATACTTTCACGATTATAATTTTTATTTTTATTTTCTTTAGAATGGCTTTTTGTAACTCTCGGGTTTGCTCTTTTTGTTAAATGATTAGTCACAGATTTGTTCTTTTACATTTGGTTCGCATGCGATACCTTTGTCCTGTGCATTTTCAAAATAGTGTATGTTGCAGTGCTCATAATATTTAGTCATATGTTCTTATTCTGTGGAGTTGAATGAATGTTTGGTGGATTTAAAGAACATTTCCTGAAGTTACTTTAATATCTGACATGGTGTCTAATGATTCACTCTCTGTGGTAGGAATTGTTGTTTCAGCTACCTGGACTGAAACTGATATGTTGGTATGTTTGCCTATCATATGATTTAATAAACAGTTATCCATCCATTAGAATATGAAAGCTTTACGACATAAAAACAAATTGTATGCTTGCCCTTGTATTTTCTGTATATATTTATTGTTTTGTTTATTGTTTATTGGGTTTCTCGTTCCACCAACAGTATTTCAATTATCTGGAGATGGTGTCCACTTAAAGCAGATATAGTGCTGCCTTCACTTTGTATACCTGAAGAAGGGTAAACTTAATCGGATGGAGTTGTTGAAGTTTTCTGGAAATATATGATGGGGAAAACCCAAAGAGCATGATGTCAGTGCAATAACTGTATGTTGTTAGGATAAAATAAAATAGGAAAAGATCTTTAAGATTAAGTTTGTTGTTGGACGGGTCTAACAACAATCAATTTACAGTTTTTATATCATTCGTTTTGTTATATGGTGGTTTATCAGGATTCCCGTGATACTTCGTGAATTTCATCAGATAAAAAAAGTATAATATATTTTTAAGCAAACAGCGAAGATGTTTTTTGTTGCTTGAACTACTGCTATCTAAAATAAATTGTATTAATTTTATACTAATAACTTGTTTCTAACTATAAAACAACCCAACATACTTACCTACACAACGACTTGTCTCCAGCTTAGTTGCAGTATTAGTCGAATTTATTTTATCTTGAACATTCTGTCATGGGTCAAGATTTGGGAGCCCGTTTTTTGTAAACTCCGAACAGTTCATAGCGTTTAGCATAATCAACATCTACACAATTTTAAATGTATTCATATTTTTGTATACGGAATAAACAAAGTGACGCTATTTTTCCACTTTTGATGCGCCAAAATAAATTAATATCATATTCAAAAGTTACAAATGCGATTATGGCTATCACTGCAAAATTTGTGAAATTCTTCAATCTTATATGGTCTCTGAACAATTGCCAGTTTTAATTCATACATTTTTTGGCCAAAAAAGATACTTACATGCAATTTCATTTATCTTTGTTCTTTTTGTCTTTTCTTAGTTGTTCATTTAAATCAATTTATAATTTCGTACAGACATTTTCTAGTTCATTTAATAAATGTAATTTTGTTGTTCATGAAATATAGCTATAATATTTACCAGATGTAAAATATTGTATGAGATGAAATTATAGTTTCAAATTTAACGAGACACGAGAACATAAAGATCAGCAACAACGTGATAATCGTTGGAGACTGTCTGAAAGTTTACCGTATAAAAACTTAATTTATAAGCCTTAGGATACTAAGTCACTGAGATGTCTTGAGAAATAAATTGTACCGTTAGCTACATATAATATGAAAATATTTCACATAAACAAGGAGTTTTGTCGATGGCAACCTAATGAGACTGATGTATTAGTCTCACATTTGTAGTTAAATAAACAAGTTGATATTTGAAACCCATGAGTGTCATTTGTGAAAGGTAATTTGAATATAAATCGCTAAATCGGTAGCAGTTTACTAATATATGATCTCTAAATCACTGTCTGGTCTTACTTATCTTCCTTCTATATATATATTAAAAAATAACTATATACGAATTCTTTATAAATAAAATATTAAATTTTTCTATAAATTATCCAACTGTTTGATTTTATCTTAGTACAGAGAAAACGCGAATAAAACACAATGAAAAGGTTTATGTTTCATTGCCATATAAAACTTTGAAGAAAAAAAAAGCTTCGTGTTCAATTAAGCAACAAGACATTACCAACATAGTCTTCATGAGAATATAATTTACTTTATATATGCAATGTGTTTTGTTAACAATAGTAACGATAGCTGTGTTGTATTTCACCGAAATGAGTCAGGTTGGGCAATTAATACCTTCCAGAGAGGCGCGGGGAAGATACCATTTGTATGCATCATATCAATCGTACAGCTATAACAAAGCAAGGGCAGTCATTCTTATTTAGCAGGAGAACATGGGCATACTTTTCTGATTGCACTTTGAGTTAAGAGGCACATGCTCAGAAAATTACATAATTTCTTCCTAGGACAGAAAAATAATGCGTATATAATAGTAATGCCAAGAGAAAAAGCTGTTGAATCAATATGTTCGTAGGAGTTGCATTATTTGAACCATTACACCACGCCAGAAATCCTAACACAATTCGTTTTATATAAAGAGTGAATGGATACAAAATATTATAATACCATGTTCAAACATCTTTCTTTGATCTGTCTACATATACAAAACGATATCAGTGGAGCATTTTGTTGTGTACATTAGTTTTGGAAACTTTTCATTAATCTATGCCGGTCACATGAATCATTTATTTTCAATATGAGATATTATTAAGTTGTACATTTAATAATCGTCTTACCTCAGTAAAATTAATTTCAAATAACCCATTGGTCTCTCGAATGATGTTGTTTATAAGAGATAGAATTCTTGACGCACAAGGTTAGTCTTGCTAAGGAAGCTTTGTATTTAAGGAAATGCTGCAAGCTGAATGTTTTATAAATTAAACTCTTTAGATGTCATAAAATGTATTCGTATTTCATGTCGGTACCTACATAATTTGGAAGGCGTTGTAGCCCATATGTGTTTATTTATAAAGAGGTATCTAAAACGTTGTTGAGACTATAAAGAAAATGTACTTTTAGACGATTACAGCATTCATTTTACATTTTACTAAATCATCTAAAAACGGTAAACAGTTAACTGAAACAAATTTTAGGTACATGACGAGTTTCTATTATTTTTCCAGAAATTTTTTTTTCCATTTAAGCGAAATTAATAAATATTTTAAGGACAATAACTTTTAATGGCTACTCAAACTACAGACTTATGTCTCGTTCCATTTATTGGCATTTAAAAATTCAATTTTCACTTTATCTTTATTCTTTTTGAGCATGATATATTATGGTTAAGGTTAAGTTCATGTTAATGTACTAAAATGTAGTTTTAATCAAGCTTCGCCAGCAACCACTTGAAGATGATATGTCGCACATACACATTTAAAAGTGCAACAAGTAAAGTCTGTGTCCTTTCAGGTCCAAGGTTAGATCTAAAGTGTCAATGTCAATGCCCCTTAAATCTCTTTTTAATGGAGGCGTGTGAAGAATAAATCACAGGACTAATTGAAGAATAATCGATATTATTTTAAGCGTTTTGAAATAGGGGTGGGATACTTTCCTGTCGATTACAATAGTATTCATATTTGTCATAACCTCGAACTAAATAACTTGTAATTACAAAAAAATCAGTTTGAAAGCTTACAATCGTGTTGTTTTTCTTTTATTTCATCTTTAAAAAAAACACACACCTAAAGTACCTTAGCGTAGTAAAAGACAACTATTTTCTGCTTTTGTTACTACTGCAACGTGTTACAATAGCATTTTTATAATGAAAATGCATAAAATGTAAATATGCATTTGTAATTTTCTGCAACTTTTTATTTTCAACGTATTGTCATATTAATAAACTTAGGGTAACATCAGAGGATGTGTTTTGTTTTCGATTTCTTGAGTGATAAATGACGGCTAGCAGCTACATTGATAAACTCAGCGTTCAGTTTCGTAGACTTACAGTGACTATGTCTTTCGAAATCGGTTAAATACTTCTTTGCCAAATGTGTGGACAGATAAACTAAATCACGAACAATGATTTATTGCTGTGTTTTTCTTACATGTCTCCGTATACCTTTTTTCCTGTGTGCTTTGTTTGAATGTACATGCATGTGCAAAACTCTGTGTTTTCATTGTTTATGTGTTATTTTATTCACACTTTATAATTACAGAGTAATAAGGCAAATGCGCTCATACATAAGTTGCTTAATGATTGAATAAACAAATTACTGAATATATAACTCGTAGCATGGATAGGTCCTTGTATTGTAGTACATGTGTATATGTTTGGTAATTTACATTAATTAATAATACATTTTAGAGTAGTAAGTATGTACGCAAAAATGAAAGGAAAAAAAAAATAGAAATGTGATTAAAACGTAAATTCTTTTAAATGCATTAATACGCATAATATGTGCTACCGCAAAGCAGAAGTTTTATCAAATGGATAGCATACGCATGTAAACTGTGTTTGACTTTGTTTAATATGTTATTAATGTTATGAATGTATAAGATAATATGTTATTATTATATATTAATTATTGTACTTGAATGGTTACTTCTGTGTTGATTGTTTTTATTTCAAAATGAAATCAAAGAGAGTACGTATCTGGGTAGAACCAATAGAAAGAAGTTATAAGGCAAATAATCAGTAAACCGAACAACAAGGTAAATGTGAAAATGCTTATAGGTAACATAATTTTATATTATTTTATATTATATTTATAGTTTGAATTTTATATTTACTAGAAGTAGTGTTATTTTTCGCATGCGCACACGATGTATAGGCTATTCACAATAAAGAATTCCGATATTACAACCCTTTTTTTTTCCGCTTATCTTCAATAAGTACGCTTATCGTAATGCAAAACAAACGGTATTTTATGTAACCATATGGACATTTAACATTTTGCCTGGCTCTGGTAGTATAAAGCAAAATGATTCGAATTATTTTTTAACATTATACCAAAATATATGTCACGTCTTGGTTTTAAAAACACATTCCGATTAAATACAAATAATAAGAAAAGTCTACAGCGTCTAGAGCCTCTAGAAAGTCATTACAGCTTCTCTTTGAAATCACTTAGAAGACCCCATATTCTTTTTCACCGGGTCATGTCAAGAAATACATTTTATTTTTTGATGCCTTCATGGAATAAGTAGCAATGAACATGTCGCTGCAAACCTTTAAATAATAGCTAGAGATATGTTTTATATAAAGCTATTAATCAACTTGTACCAGAACATTAAAGGAAACCAAATTTAAATGTCACAGTAGATTTTTTCTAAGTCTTACTTTTGTTTTAATCTAAATACCTTTTTAGATTCGACAAGGGTTAAATTAGTCATGTATCTTTTAAAGTTAAACACATTTTAGTTGGGAAATTGGATATGAAAGTTGTCCTATTTTAGGTATACATACTTATTCGCAAATCGGAAAGTAACATTCTTATTAACATCATTAACTACTCAATAAATAGTGTGTTTTAAAGTAAAAAATCAATGATTTATTTAAAGTTATATGCATCGCACCGCCACATTGTGGTCGGTTTACCGAATTGGAAATATTATTGGTGAAACCGATAAGCGTAAATCCACGGCATTTTAGAGATCATCTGCAGGTAAAACTAAAAGGTTCTCCTCGTATTGGACTATACACCATGCGATGAAAGGAGGAGTGTAATCTACCGAATATTGGGTCCCCTGAAATTCCAGAGGTATGTTGCCTTGACCCAAGTAAATGCATAATACTTTTGCTATGCAGCAGTAAGAGTATCAGTGTAAGCTTTTGCAGTAACACTGAGTCGCTACAGTTAACAAAAGGCAGTTATAAGTAAAGTTCGCAGTAGACAGAGAATGAATGATAGACGCTGAATGTGCGCTTATCGCTACAAGCTTTCATTATTTGTTCATACCAGAAATCACACAAAAAGGAAAATAAAACCACTCCGTAATACAAAACCTTTATTTAGGACGAATACACTTATTGAAACAGCAATCAAAGCTTATCACAACAACAAAAAACAGTTTAAGAAGAACAACTCACATACTTCTTATATAAACGGCTTTTCATGACAATATAATTCTTTAATTTGCTTTTTCATATTTTGATGTAGGAATGTCTTCTGTGTACAAAATGCAAATTTTGTCCTGAAAAAAAATACCCATTTATTTCTACCTTTAGTAAACACACAGTACTTTTGTATGAATGCAATTCATTTGAATTGCCAGTTATGTGTGTAATATTTATATTTCATGTATGCATGATATGGTATATGCAAAAGTAAAGACAATAATTAATATTTCAAACATTACACATTTTACGAAGCCATTGAACTCAACAATCTGCGATTTGTCATGATTGCTCATCCCCTATTATTATTTTAACATTTTTATTTCCGCCTATCCAAATATCGCAGAGACTGTATCATGAACAAAACATGTTCTTTTGAATAAAAATGTTAACATTCGCCCTACGGCCTTTACGCTTACAAAGATTCGGTATTCCGGTTTATGAACACAGACTTGACCGACCGTTTTGGAAAAGTACACTATGTTATGAAATAAAACATACATGTAATCAAACTCATTGAATAATAACATAAAAGCTTAGGAAGTATCTTTTCTATACCAGAATTGATATCCTTTTGAAAGTCCGAAACGCATAATCGAATATTTTGCCAATAGGTCCGATACAAAAATTCTCTATCAAGAAAGTTTCTCCCTGTATAATTGTGATACACAGCAACAACATTATCAAGATATTTAATCAAATAAAAGGATTGTGCCGGTATCTCGACCTGTAGGCAAAACGATAGTTTTGTAAGTTCTAGTCCTGACGTGGTCTTACCCACAATAAACGTGATCAACTTGTATAAAATTTTATCTCGAGGTTGAGCATATCTAAATATCTGATCGGAAGTAACAAAAAGTACCGTTTGTAGACTTAAGTTTGGTACGGAAGCTCTGACGGACCATAATGAAGCCCTGCCAAATTTCGGTCTCACACCGACTTGTTGTCCCTTTGATATAAAATACCACTTTGTCGCAGAAAGTGTCTCTTTGATGTTTGTCATTAATTTTTCAGGCTGGATCGATAACTTGTTGAACGTGAAAACGGCGAAAACATGATTTAAGGATTTTATTATATGACCGTTTGAAAAGTTTTTCTCGCTTTCGTATATATGATTCATGCTTGTGTATTTCACAAAAGGTATGTAAATCTCATCCAGTGTCCAAGATTGTAACATCAGTCCATTAAATTCATTCTTTTGGAAAGTCTCTTGCAATGAACCATTTATAAGAATCTCTTTATCAAATTCGAGTAGCAACAAACATGAAAACTGTGGTCTAATCCAGAGTGAACTGTCCATCTGGCATGTTCTTTTATTACCCTCACCGACCATCATCTGACCAAGTGGACATAATACAGGGTAGCACTTCTGTAGATTTAAAACAGTTGATTATTACTTGCAAAGCTCACTACAATTTATCTTTTTCGGAAAATGTTATTTTTGAAATAGATCATTATATTAGGTATGGAAAAAATTATCATAAATAACGATGAATTTGAGAGTAATATACTTTAGAAACATATTGGTAGACTTTCCTATCAATGCTTTATCGAAACTTAAACTGAAACCACTACTAAGACATTTACACTACTATTACTGCTACTGCTACAACTACTTCTACTACTCCTCCTCATACTACTACTACTACTACTGCCACTACTACTACTACTACTGCTACAATTACTACTATTACTACCACTGCTTCTTCTTCTTCTTCTACTACTACTACTACTACTACTACTACTACTACTACTACTACTACTACTACTACTACTTCTACTACTACTACTACTAGTAGTAGTAGTAGTAGTAGAAGAAGAAGTAGTAGTAGTAGAAGTAGTACTACCACTACTAGTACTTTTACTACTAGTACTATTCCACTACAACTAGTACTACTACAACTACTACTAGTACTTCTACTACTAGTACTACTACTACTACTAGTACTTCTACTACTAGTACTACTACTACTACTACTACTACTACTACTACTACTACTATTACTACTATATGTGCTAATAGTACTACAACTACTACTACCTAGAAGAAAAAAACAGAAGAAGAAGAAGAAAAAGAAGAAGAAAAAGAAGAAGAAGAAGAAGAAGAAGAAGAAGAAGAAGAAGAAGAAGAAGAAGAAGAAGAAGAAGAAGAAGAAAAGAGAAGAAGACGAAAATTTTAAATACATACATCTTTATCGACATCTATGCCGCATACATGTTCAGTCCTAGAATTCGTCGACTTTTCGTGGCCTTTTGTCGTCATAGTCCGAAAGTCGAGAATGCGTGCAAAGGTTGGCCTGTTAAATGTTTTTTGAATGTCTGTATCTGTTTCCCGGCTGCATGTTTGTACTTCTAATTCACTCTTATGTCCAATATTATTTTGGCATATGTAACAAAAAATGTTTTTCGCATAATGAATATTGTTCATGTAGCGTGGAAGGTTTTCAATAAAGCACGCTTTTCGAACTTCTTCAATTGGCAAATCAAAATTATTGGGAATAACCAACGTAGAAAGGTCCTGTTGACACTGACTGAATCTTTCCGTAAAGCACTCAAGATGCTGTATTTCTTTATCCTGTCTTGGGAACAGAAAGTCGAAGTTACAAGATAATGCGTCAGTGGAAAAGTCATGATATTTACAACTAACGAGCACTTCCCAGGTATCTGGATCTTCAACACCGTGGCATTGTGCACAATGTGGGTTCACATATAAAAGGCCTGTTGATCTCGAATACACAGGGAGGAACCTCCGCAATGGAATGTTTATTTTTGAGTCATTACAGGTCGGGTAATTCAGTATGTCGGCCTCAGTGTTTACTGTACTATTTGTGGCCACACAACCTCCTTCAGGCGCCTCTGTAACCATGTAATACGATTGCCTTTCCTGCACTAAATAGTTTGAGTTTCTACGAAGATATGGAAATATGCATCATTGATCATTTCTCTTAATGGAGGTTTCATTCGTGGGAAAACGGAATCGGATGGAGTCGTTGAAGTTTTCTGTAAATATAGGACCGGTAATCTTGACAAGTACATTAATATGACATCAACATATTTAGATTTTGTTGTAAAAATAGTCTTTATAAAATTTGCTTATTTCACGCTTTAGATGGCTCCCAAAACTATTAATTTGGACTGTTTTATCTATTTTTTTATTATCCGATTGTTATCGGGATTACCGTGATGCTTTGCGAATTTTGTTAGTCTGAAGATTGTATATCGGCTTCTTAAATAAACTCTTGAGCATATATGTTTTTGATGATAAAACTACTGCAAACATAAATCGATAAAAATGAAAAGTCTCATTTTTCATTAGGCGGTTTTTTACTTATTCCCAAACAGATCAGCAAAATGCATCTCATCACCAGAATATCACATATTCCATCCAATTATGACCCCTGTAGCCTCGAAAATGGAAAAGAAGTTTATTTCCGTTAAAAAGCTGTCATATAAAATACAGATATATGCCAAAGTTTTGAAACCGAGATATTTGTATTCAGTCCTTAGTAGCATGTAAATGGGAACGTGGCTCATAATATGACATTTCAGAAAAGTAGAGTAAGATCACCAAGATACAAACTTGAAACAATATTACCGACGGCTGGGTTTATCTCGGTTTTGATCTTTAATCTCAACCCCGGTGTTTGTTTCTTCAAAGGCAAACAATGCAAAAGGCAGTGTAAAATGTAAAAAATACGCCAAGCAAAACGAAAACCTACATTAAAGTAAACAAAAATATTTATATTTACTTATAAAAAAGCTTTTTTTCTTAATTAAGTCACTGTATTCTCTAGCCTGTGCAATGACGCACCGAACTGATAACCAGTAAACCTTTTTAACTGTTGCAACCCCTGACCTCGGGCATTTGCTGTTCGCCTCTATTCAGTCTGTGTGATAACCACCCATCGCTGTACGGTTCAACAAATTTTGATTTTAAACAAAAAATATCGAACCATTTCCAGGTCATATTAAGAAAGAATTGAACAAATCTACCGAAAAACGGTAATAAAAAATCAGTAGCGTTTCAACTGCAATAACGAGGAATTAATCCCTCTGAAAATAATTTGATTGCATTAGTTCCGAAATAGTTCACCATTCACCAAAAACATATAAGTATAAAGTAATAACATCTAATTATCATAAATTAACACAGTACATACTTACCACTACAACAACTTTTCTCCGTCCTGGTTACAGTAGTAATAATATTTGATTCAGCCTGAACATACTGATCTGGGCAAAGATTAATTAAATTCCTGAGCACGTTTTCCCTAAACTCTGAACAGTGGATAGCGTTCAGTGTAATCAAGAAGGACACAATTACATATGTATTCATAGTTATTATTATCATATACTTGCATAAACTAAATTAACAAGATTTTTCACTGTTCATGCGCCGGAATAAAGTACTACCAAAGACAACAGTTACAAATTCGCAATTGTCTATGAATGCAAAACTTGGCAATTTTTTCGGTCTTATATGGTCTCTGAAAAGTGTTTATAGCATTCTCCTGCAAAAAGAATGATAAATACCGTCATTTTCTGTCTAATAATATATGTAATTAGCTATATATATGATGCTTATACTGTGATCTCCTGATTTATGAAATATAATAATTATTTATAATCGTTGTTAAGTTATCATTTTGCTTACAAATTGTCTGTAGCTTAGGACTACAGTTGTTGTTGTTTTTTCAACAAATTATCGATGCGTTCACTTCTCTACCAAGCCACATATTTTAAAATAAATCCTTGTATAATTGCGCATTGTTTCATGAAAATGAAGTATGTTCACTAACTTATGATGCATCATCGCTACTAATATGATATACTTCTTGCGAAACAAGTATGTCTCATTACAATCTCTTTTTATACAAGATAAACTCGTATATTATTTATTTTAAATAAAAGTACATTTACATGAGTACATTTTGTCTTGTTGTGTTGGGCTTACATTTCTAAATTTAAACAAATAATAGATAAAACAATACTAGGGCATATTTTTATAGTTAATGTTTAACAAAAACAACTGTTTAAAAGCAAACTGACTTTCCTAAAAGTTGAAGGTGCCGATGAAAGATTCTTTCTGAAAGCTGGAAACACCAACAAAAATATGAAGGATAAAGATGATGCTACTGGTTAATTTTCATCGTAACGTACAGTCAATTAAACGGTTTTTATTTCAAAATGCAGTGTTTTTCAATGCACATCAAATTTAAATTAAAAAGTGAATATGTTCATGCAGTATTGAATTACTTACACAAATGTTTTTTATTACAACTTTTATCGGCCACATTTCTCTTTTATGGTTTATTTTGCTACTGGTCTCTTCACAATGTCCATGCTTACATAGATCGACTGACCAAAGGCAATGCAGCAAACCAAAGGAAATTTTTCCAATATTAAGGGGCGTCTTCACTAACCAGTCTTAAGCCCAAGTCATGACTTAAGCCCAAGTCATAAATTTCATACCAGCAAAAATAAGCTTATTTATGAAGTTTTAATATGATTTTAAGTGCAAAGTAGCAAAGTTATTTTATATTTAATGAAGATATTGTGCATTGAAATCCATGACTTGAGCTGTTCGCACATAGGAAGAGTTAGTGAATATTAGCCTAAATGTGTGTGCTTCACAATATACTTCCATTAAAATGTATTTAATAAATTCTGTTTAAAAAGCTCAAGATATACCGATGTAAGCCCACAAAAATATGCTTAGGGCCTCCAAAGTGGCACCAAAGTTTAGTTTTCTTGTTCTATGAGATGTACCCACGCACAACGTGACCAAGTCGCATTAATGTTTATAAGAAACTGCACATTGAGATTACTACAATATTATTTACAGTTTTTAAGCAAACACATTGTAATAATATTGTTTTTGTTAGAATCAATTTAGTGGTTGGAAAAAGCAGTACATGTAATTGTAGTAGTAGTAGTAGTAGTAGTAGTAGTAGTAGTAGTAGTAGTAGTAGTAGTAGTAGTAGTAGTAGTAGTAGTAGTATTGGTAGAAGTAGTAAGAGTTGTTATAATAGCAGTTGAAGTAAGTTGTTGTAGTAGTAATCATATAAGTAGCATTAGTCGATATAAACATACTCATTATGATAACATTAATAAATAATGGCGATCATACAAGTTTTTTATAGTGGCGAATATAACAGGATTATAATGACGATCATAGTAGACGATGAAGTAATAGATTATTACTACGACAATATTATTATTAAATAATAAATGGGATTATAAATACAAAAATGTTGTTGTTGTTGTTGTTGTTGATGATGATGATGATGATGATGATGATAATGATGATGATGATGATTTAATAAAATACAATATTCTTGCTAGAGGATTTGTATGTTTTCATTTGCTTTTTCGAGGTTTGCAACATTTGGCAAACTTTCTTTAGGCAACAAATTGTGTCTATTAATGTTCCCAAACGACGCATGTTGATTTTTATGGTCTATTCATATTGATGGAACTGATCCACGGAAAGCAGAAATAGAGGATTTGAAAAAATATATAAGTTAAAGTAATCCATGTATAATTGAAAATCACAACATTTTGCTTTAACATTGTGTTCATTTTTCAGTATAAATCATTATACCTTAATGCATACGCAAGATAAATTTTCAGCCATAACATACCATTTGTATCGAGTGTTGAAATGGTTTTCCTTTTAACAAGAGAATAAACTCTTTCCGGCATACCACGTAATCCCTGGATCTAATAAATAAAGATATGCACTTCTTATTTCCGGTACAAGCGAAATTCTAGGACAAAACTATGTATACACCTGTCCACGTAACTGACCGTATTTCATGTATATCTAATCTGTGTTATGTTTACATAATGGTGAATACAACAAGAACCATGTCTTCTACAAGAAACTTTTTTTTTATTTTATAAAGGAATGATATTATTAACATATCAGCTAACCCAGTTAGCTATCGTTGGACACTCACGGCGATCCATTCCTTTATTCTCCATTCATCGCCCGTGAGATATTTAGTTTACTTTTCGCTATATCTGATTATGATATTTCATTAGTCGCTTCATTACTTGTTATACTTTTAGTCTCCACGCTGAAGAGCATGGATTTTGTAAGCAGAATTATGATTGGCAAATTCTTGTTCTATTCAGTTCGATAAGACGACAGAAGAGTAACCAACAAACGCACGATTGACGAATGTAGGAAAACTAACATTTCGAGCATGAGTCTCCGACGATGTCAGTTAGCAAGTAAAATAAAACAAATGTTAAAATATCATATCAACCATAAAAGGCTACATTTATAAATGTTTAAAAGTGGTGTTTCTTTTTCCAGTGGATTGAAATATACAAAAAAGAACAATGTCATCCAATTTACAGAAGTACGAACGGATATATCAAAGAGTATGCTTTCTGCAGGTGCAAAGTGCAAAACAGGAACAGGAATCAATTTATATTTAAGGACAAAAATGAGTCAAAAAACAACAGTGACTTAGCTACTAACCCTTTGATTGTATATTTAAGTTTGAGTATCAAATCAACGCTCAACTGTTAATAAAGAAAATCAGAAAAACATTCTTACGTACGTTGTACAATCGTTAATCATGCATCCACTATAAGTATGAACACATGGCATTTTAAGAGATTGGAATGCACAAAAAAAAATGGCGCCATTTAAACTTCAATATGAAAAGAGCAAACACATTTATCACTTAAAGTTTTTGTTTTTACTAGTTTTACGGATGTACAGGTCAAACGAAGCAGGAACGGCAATTTCGAATATCTATAGATATATACTAATTTTATACATATTTCAGTTTTAATACTTTATTTTTAGTTTTATCTTATAACTGCAATCGTATGCATGCAAAAGCAAATGCTTTGGCGACTCTTGTAACCCGTTCACACAATTTCTACTCAAAATACCTTCCATTCCATTTTTAACAAGAAGAGTAACTTTTTTATCATTACAATGTTTCAAACTGCGAAGATAGGCACCTATTACGCAATATTTTAAGACATGAATTTTGTTCAACTGCTTAACGTGGAGATACATAGTATGTTACGTTGTTATTTATTCAGTTAGTCTGTTATCCATAATATATTCAGAGGGATCGTGGTTTTAACTCCTTCATAGCATTTTAAATCGTATGCAGTAAAAACATATAACAAACTTCTACCGACGATACTGTTCAGAAGTTGTGAATGTATGAAAGAAGAAAAGAATGAATTAGAAAGAAAATTAAATACATATTGTGTTTTAATTGTTTTTTGTTTTTGTTTTTTGTTTTTGTTTTTTTTGAACGGAATCTTTTAAATAGCAGTACAGTGCTGAGTCTTTGTTCATGTTCGTTTTATTCAAATGTATCATACATTCCGGCATAATGTTTACATTTAATTTTAAGGTAACCTGTGTTATGATTTTGACTTCAGATGGGCCCTGCTTTTGCTTTAACTGGCGCTTATCAGTACACATAATGAACGTCGAGACTGTTGAGGTTTTCGCCAGTCCCTGTGTCATAGACTTCCTGATATAAATTATTTTCTACGAATTACATTGTTGTCTTTTTCGTCTTTTTCGTCGTTTACGTCGGGTTGAACTTTAGAGAAGTTGGTGTTTAGGTGTTTAAGTGTAGTCTCGGATGAGAATGAAAATTAATCAGAAGACTGGTTAACTGGTTTGTATCCTGTTAACATAGCATATTTGATGTGAGAATACTTACCTGTATTCGGGTTGCAATTGCACAACCTAATTTTAAAGGAAATGAGATCGAACATATTTTGTTGTAAATAGTCATTAATCAAAAGAAATGTTTACTAATTTACTATTGTGTGTGCATTTCTTAGCGGATTGAAACTTGCAAGAAAAGTAATTTTATCTCATTGACTAAACCAAACATGACTGTAAACCACATTGTTGTGCGATTGATTATCAAAAGAAACACATACCCCAATGTTTGCGGATTAAATGTACAAACACACATACAACATGGGACTCTCTCTCTCTCTCTCCAGCAAAGAATAACACAAGTATTATTGTTTATATCGCTCATTATTTTTTTCATATTTTAATTAGCGATAAAGCTATGTTGACTTAATAACAATCGTCAAACAATTACATTATACTATCAAGGATAACTCACAAGAATCCATAATATATTATACAAACAAAGACTTGTGTTGAGGTCAGTTTATATTTTAAGGACCTGGATAATGTGACATTGATTGAGGACGCAGTCACATCAGCCAAGTCCGCTAAGCTACATATTCACTGAAACATAAATCTTTACTTGTTGTATCACATACCATATTAATTTACGACATCATTGTCATATTTATACAACAAGCCATTAGCGCTTCTCGTTTCAACATAAAACTTTCACAGATGTCGATCCAACTCGCCAGCATTCATTTCCTCAGTCTGTTCTCACATTTTCCCTCAACATATAATAACAAAAAAGCATTCACTGCTACCGAGATTACATTTTTTGTTCTTTTCTATGTTACGTTTTCCCTTAATGTTACCAAATCTTCATCAGATTGACAAACTGTCGATTACTTTTACCAGACGCCATGTTGTTGTACCAATAGTGCTCGTAAAAAGAACACGACGTCAGTAATATGTTCTCGGTGCTCACTTGAAAACATTATCGAGTCAATATCACTTTATATTGACTCTCACATGACTAGCGCTCGACCAGTCAAAACGCTTTAAGTTCAACGGGTATATAATATTGCAGAATGACAGAATAATTAAGCATTAAACAATGCATTCACTGACATATATAATCGTATTATTTTTATTCCGTAATTTTTCATAAAATACAACAAATGAAGCAAAAATTAACAACGTAGTGGTAGTTTAATAGAAATACAAACGATGAATTTATTTTACAAGAGGTTTACAGGAGGTTAGCAGATTGGCGTAAAAGAAAAAAATGATCAAGGGCAATTATTCTTAAATCTATTGTATGTATACAAAAACAACAATTCAGAACAGGTGACAGCTAACATAAATCCGATACCTTAAACGCACATGGTTCTTACAAAAAAACAAAAAGAGTCTCAATAAATAATTCTGCGGTTATTCCGTTTCTCTATCCAAATTGTTTTCACCCATTCAACAAAGCATTTATTATATGCGTTAATGAATAAGCATGTATCAAAATGATATTACGTTCAAAGGTTTTATGTCACGAGTTTGTTTAAATGCATAAAATAAATAATGGTTAGTAATGTAACAATATAGATTTGTTTAAAACATATACCACCATTTTTTTAGAAAAAGGTCACATTATCAAGGAAGCAACAATAAAGTGCGGTGGTATCCCAGGATAGTCTACAAAAACGATCCAATACCTACAAATAGATAAATCCATTTCGTGGCTAAAGAAACTTATCATTATTATATATACAGATACATTTCCTATATATTTGAACGTTGTGTAACCTTATAGGTTACACAGTGTTCCCACATGCTTGTAGCGAATCTCTATAATAAGCCCCGGTAGGCTTACCGATTAGAAATCCAATCCCAATGTTACGGACGTGTAGTACAATCGGGATGCCAATTAAGGATTCACTCACTTATACTTAAAATGTATTCTCGAAAATGAAAGTTATTCAAAGACACGATTAACGTTAAAAATCATGCATTATATATAACAAACTCCTTATTTATTAAGCTTACATCAACTTTCGGAAAATTAATTAATCTTAAATTAGACCTGACTTTATAAATAGTAACACGCTAAAGGTGAAATGCAAAACACGCTATATCGCTAAACTGAATCATATTCTGACATAACTATGCAAAAGCTAAACATAGCGTTATCACATTTCCTATAATAAAATGCTGAAATAACTCTATGTTTATAGGACAATTTGATTCCGTAAAACTTGAATACATAAGCGGAAATAATTAATAATAATATATTCAAAAATTTAATTCATACGGGCAGAAAATAAATCAGCCGCCCCGAAATCCCTTTCAACCATATATGCATGGTTATATAAATAGTTCAGTTTCAATTTTTAGATGTAGATGAAGATGTCATGATTGAATAGAATTGTCGCCAACAAGAAGTCGCTTATTTATTCCTTTTCCGTCATTATATAATAAGAAAGTATCTAGATTTTACAGGAATAATGATGCTAAAATGATTGAGATAGTCACCCCTTGCTTCATACCGACTGGTATTACAGAAATTAGAAGTATTGCCAAACAACCTAATAAAAGATCGTACAGATAAGTACATACTCTTTACTTTCCTTTACATTTGTCTATCGACACAAGTTTGATTATATTGATGTAATAGGACATTTCTATGAATGCATCACATTTTTAAGATCTAAATACGCACAATTTAGCTACTTCTTCTTAAAATGTTAATGATTTGAAGCTCAATTTAAGATAGTATCTACCGTTAAGTGGCTCTTTGTAAATCAAAACTGGACATCTGGTAATTTCTGACGTGCAATGCAAAAGTCATTTATACGATTGTTAAAAACGAACTTTGGAAAACAACTTTTAGTCAGTCGGATTGCCATACAGCACTACGTTTTCGCGTTTTATTCGACAGAGGTTAGAGAAGTGGTAAGAGAAGCGCTAGTAATGTCGTTACACGTTATGCATGTTTCAAGACAATTATTATTTAAGTTACCGATGTTCATTTAATTTGCCTTAATTTAGAACTTTAATATAAGATGATTTCGTGAATATTTTAGGCCCAACAGTGATGCTAGACTAATACCACTAATATTGGTGTTGTTATCCATTCTGAGATACCATAATTATGAAATTAAAATGCGATCGATTAGAGCAGTCCTGAAATCAGAAAGTATGATTTTTACAACGGATATGTGTTAGAGTTTACTTGTATTTTTGGAAAATTCCTAAGGAAATGTAATGGCAATATCCGATTAAAAATCGATCCAAACCAGTTAAAATATACAGTGTTTTACAATAAAAGGCAATTAGAAAATTATGTATATACAGTGTTCGTTGTGTCCAATAAAAGACAATTAGAAAATTAGTTTATATACGTGTTCGACAACATTTTGGGGGGGTCCGTCTGCATAGGCTAAGGTAGGCGTTGCTATAATGCATCTAATGAAGGTTCAGTCAAGCGGATTCATATAAATATACGAAATCGGGTTAAGTATATATCATCATCATAAATAGTCTGCCCTCTTGATATTTAATCATTAATCATGCATTAATAGTAAACTACAAACATAGTCCCTGTGTAGAACAATGATCAACATTCCTGACCAAAAGCATATAACAGTGACTTCTTAACATTGATGGCAAAACCTACATGACAGCAATTGAGTGATGCAAGATTAAATTATCCACCAGTAAAGCTTAAATTATATGCGTAATTATGAACATAATTTTTAAGCTAATGCTAGCCGTGAGGTAACAGTAATTTTTCATTAAAATGCGAAAACAATTTTACATACGACGG